>CM053583.1:110593158-110612771 GCA_028627135.1 Pseudochirops cupreus
GGGGAAAGACGGGGAGAAAAGATGTAACTCAAAAAAATTTAATAAAGAATCTCATATCAAAAAAAAAAAAAGAATACCAGGCTTGAAGTCAGGAGGACTCATCTTTGTGAGTTCAAATCTGGCTTCAGATGCTTACTAGCTATGTTTTCCTGGGCAAATCACTTAACCCTTTTTACCTCAGTTCCTCATCTCTAAAATTAGCTAGAGAAGGAAATTACAAACCACTTTTGCAAGAAAACCCTGAATGGGATCACAAAAAGGCAGACACAGTTGAAAAACTACTGAACTGACTTATGGGTCCTGTCCCATCAACTCTCAGTGATCAGTGAAGCTGGCCTCCTTAAAGAAGAATCTCTATTTTACTTTTGTCATTTATAATCTGTGCATTGTATATAGATAACAGAAGTCAAAGAGTGTAGAACTGTCTTTTGGCCCATTTGGAAAAGAAATGACTGAGAAGAACTAAGAAACTCAAAGCATCGTTTCCCTCATCTGTTCATGATCCCTTCAAGATCTAATAATCTAAGACCTCAAGATTATTCAAATGAATTTTTTTCTTTTATCCTCCCATGAGTACAAGTGATTGTAACTCATGAGGAAAAAGGGTAAATTTGGGAGGAATTTGGGGATACTTCTTTTTCCTTCATCTCTTTCTTTTAGTGAAAGTATTGATACCATATCTACCATATCACTGCACCATAAAACTATCCAAATATTGGTCAAATTGATAGTGGATAGTTATTGTAAAGACTCTTGTCATTCACAGATATGGGATACATCTATATATGTATATTTGTGAGGATGTGTGTATATGTGTACATGTATATGCATATATACATACATATATGCATATAAGTGTGTGTGTATATATGTATGACATACATATCTATATGTATAAACATATATATCTATATATCTATTTATATCTATATCTATACATATACATATATATGTATATATATATGTGTGTGTGTGTGTGTGTGTGTGTATATGACAGTGTAATATAGTAGATAGAGACCTGACTTCAAAGCCAGAAAAATTTGGGTTCACACTCTACCTCAGACACATATGGGCTAGGTGATCACAGGTGAGTGATCTAGGCAAATCAATATGTATATAAAGAGGATGTTTCCTCTTCTAAGAGTTTCCTATTTAGTAAAACTCTCTATGGTTTGTGTTGTGTTTAATATTTTGTTAAAATATTTTGAAAATTTTAATGTTAAGATATGTACCAATTCTCAATTAATCAAGATATTCACTTAGAATTATCTATTACCAATTCTGGATAATAAATGCCAATTTATTGTATATTATATATTATTTAAAGCAGAGACATCATATGGCATAAAATATAAGCAGAAAAGAAAGGTAGTTTAGTCTGAATGCCAAACATACACTCACCAAAAAGACTTTAAGGAGAACTTTCACAGGGCAAGTGCTCACATGGTAGTAGAAGAAGCAATACAAGGACTCTCTCAAGGTCTTTCTTAAGAACTTTGGAATTGAATGTGTGACATGGGAGATACTGACACAGGATAGCCGAGTATGGCATGACCTTGTCAGAGGAGGTGCTGTGCTCTATGAGCTATTGACATAGCTCAAAAGAAACATGAGATATGAAAATTTAGAGAATTTACCCCAAATGTTCACTCAGACTATTTGTGCCCAACCTGTGGTAGAGCAATCTCTAGAGATGGAACAACTAATTCCTTTGACATAATTGCTACTACATTTTAAAATATGTAGGCTAATACTAGAAGTTAGATGGTTTCATGGTCTCATGAAGCATTGCATACTTATTGTACTATGGGCCATCATTGAAGTGACAAGTTCCTTTTGGATCAAACTAGAACATTAAACAAGATCTGCCCATGTCACTCCCCTGTTTAAAAAAGTTTCATTGGTTCTCTTTTTGTCCTCAAATTTCCTCAGTTTGACAGTTTAAGCTCTTGACAATGTGGTTCCAACCCACATGCTTTTTATGCATGCAAACTATGGTGCAGCTAATTGGCCCACTTGCTATTTCCCATACAAGGAATTCAATCTTCTGTTTTTTGTGAGTTCCCATAAGCTATTCCTTCTTGCCTCTCCTTCTCATATCTTGTTACCTTCAAAGCTCAACTCAATGGCTACCCCACCATGACACTTTTCTTCATCCCATCAGCTATTGGAGCTCTTCCTCATTCATGAAATTACTCTGTAAACGTGTGGATATTAATATATATTTCATATATATATTCATATATATTTCATATTTACTTATCTGTGTCTGTTGTACATAGCCCATCCCTAGTAGAAAGGTAACCTCCCTGGGGACAGGGACTAATTTTTTTTTCTTTGCATTTCTGGCACTGGGCACAGTGCCCTGTTACATATCAGGCAGTTAATATGCATTTGTTTAATTTAATCAAACATGTAAACATTGAACTGTTATTTGTAAGTTAGTTCTATTTATTTAGCCAAACTTTTTCCTAAGTGCTGGATCAGCCATAAAATAAAGCAAGCACTGGCCCAGAGCCTAGAAGAAATCAGCTCAGGTTTAATGAGAAGAAAAATGACCTTAATGACAAAAGTAATATATTATTACTCTCCCTTCCATTTCCTTTTAGGGGTAGTTGCTTTTGTGTTTGCTGTTAATAAAGGGATTCTCCCCTCCACTGTGTGCTTGCTGTGGGCAAATTCTTATGATCTCTTAGCTTAATGATAAGGACTCTAGTGGAAAACAATACCAGAAGGACTCAGCTTTAAAAAATGAGTACATTTTGCAAACCAAATGAAAACATTTAAGAACTTTGGGAAAGAAACTAGGAGGTCCTATTAGATAGATATCCCCAAAGGAAAAGGTCTGTCTTCTCTAAACAGTACTATATTCTCTTTCCCCAAATAACACCGTAGGTACTGTACTTGTGACAAACCAACTTACCACACTCATCCACACAGCCTGGCAAGCTTGCTTTTCTTTGTGGGGCTATCTTAATGAACCACAGAAAACCGGGTCAGAGTTTTCTGTTCTGTTTACTTCTGCTGAAGAACTCCAGAGCCACAACCCTGCATCACTCTAAACTACTCAAATGGGTCTGTGATTTCGTAGATTCATGAGTTCACTACAACCCATCCATGCTGGGCATGGGCAGCTCTTGTTCATGCCCTACCAAAAGTTTGCTATAAAGAGTAAAATCTTAAAATCATAAAAATGAATAATTATAAGATCTGAATTTAATACTGAACTCAGTCCCTAGCTGTGTAAGTCTAAGTAAGCAAACCCTAAGCAAATCACTTAACCTGTTTACCTCAGTTTCCTGATCTGTGAAATGAGCTGGAGAAGGAAATGGCCAACCATTTCAGTATCTCTGCCAAGAAAGACCCAAATGGGGTCACAAAGAGTCAGACATAACTGGGCAACAACAAATCAGTTCCTAAAGTATTGTAAGCTTAATATAGAGGAAAATTAGATAGATAGATAGATAGATAGATAGATAGATAGATAGATAGAGATAGATGAAAAAGAAAGAAAGAAGAGAGGGGGGATGATTTTTTTTAATCGACATGTCCTGTTTTAAGGACCAATAGTAAAAGCTACCAAAGTAGTTCACAGCTTCACGAGGCAGTTCACAGCCACGAAGGTAAGAATGAAAGCTGTAATCATTATTCTACAAAACCCTAATTTATTGAATCAAAACATTCTAGTCTTCCACCAGGCTTCTTGTAGAGCTCTTTTCTTTTCTGCAGTAGTTTCTGGGACATGAATTTATCAGGGCAAATTTATTATTTGCTATCTATATCCCCTAAGAGAATGAAAGCCCCTTGAGGGACAGACATTGTTAAGTTTTTTTCTTTACATCCTCAGTGTCTAGCATATTATATGTGTCTAGCATACCATAATAATCATTTAATCAATACTTATTATTTGGTTGGAAAAATTCAAGCCTCATATACTTATGAAAGTTAGTATTTTATTACTCTGATGTTAATTTCATATAGGAGTCTGACAATAGCGACGGGTTTTCTTTCTTTCCTTCTTCCTTTCATCCCTTTTCCCCTTACTCTCTTCCTTCTCTCCATCTTGCAAAGAAGAGTATATGTTGCCCTAAGTATGCATTAACATTTGATGCATAAATGAAATTGTTTTTCTTCCCCCCAAAAAGTGAAACTGATTAGAATCTACCTTTGGAAAAAATTTCAGATTGAAGAGAGCAATTTAATAAAGGAATAGGAGGGAGGATAAAAAAAAATCAGGTCTGTCTGTATGCAGAACTTAATATTAGCAGGGCCTAGGAAAAATCAGATTATTGGTAGTGAAAAAGGAATTTCCAACTAGAATCAAGGTATCCCCAAACTAATAAGTGTTGCCAAATAGCAAAGAATAATGTCCAGAGATTGGAAGGATAAATATTCTTTTTCCATGTTCGGAAGTAGAAAGGATGCAATCATTTCATTAAATGGAAAAATTCTCAATACTCAGACTTAAAACTTCAGTTTCATCAAAAATGAGAATCAAACAAACATTTATTAAACTGTTACCATGTGGTAGGCTTTGTGCTCGGGGAAAGAAATGCAAGTACTAAGAAAGAAACAATCCCTACTCTCATGTACAGACTTCTCCTTCATGCATAAAATATTAAGTAACGACCATGTGCAGTGCTTATTAGCTCAATATTTTTGGAATATTTTTTTCTGATTCTTATTTAAAATGGAAAACAGAAAATGACAATATTGAATGAAATATTAGAAGTAGCAGTTTGCTGATCCATAAAATGGGAATAATGAGAGTACCTGTGAGGATAAAATGCTGTAATATCTATATAGGGTTTTAAGAACCTTAAAGCATTATATAAATGCTATCTATTATGCTAAGGATAACTGACATTCATAAAACACTTTTTAAAGTTTGCAGAGGGCAGAGCCAAGATGGTGGAATAGAAACAGGAAGTTTGATGAGCTTCCACCACAACCACCTCCAATACCTATAAAATATGACTCTGAACAAACTTTAGAGCTACAGAACCCACAAAGTGACAGAGAGAAACAAATCTCCCTCTGAAACCAGCCTGGCAAGCCAACAGAAAGGGTCTATCACATGGAGCTGGGGGCTGGAAAGTCCCATGTGAGCTGCCTGGGCCCCGGGCCCAGGCCCAGGGCAGCCCTGAACCTCAGCCCAGACCTGCCAGAGCAATTTGAGTATTGTGGAAACACAATCAGGTTAACACAATATCTAGCAGCTTCTGCACTAAGGGATTGAAGGGCTTGGCATATGACATTCCAGAGGTCAAAGGAGCTAGGATTAAAACCAAAAATCATCTATCCGACAAAACTGAGTATTCATGGGAAAATATAGTCATTCAGTGAAATAGAGGACTTTCAAGCATTCTTGATGAAAAAACCAGAGCTGAACAGAAAATTTGACTTTAAAATACAAGAAGCAAGAGAAGTATGAGAAGGTAAACAGGAAAAAGAAATCATAAGGAACATATTAAAGTTGGACTATTTATATTCCCACATGGAAAAACAATAATTGTAACTCATAAGACTTTTCTCAGTATGAAGATAGTTGAAGGGAATATATGTGTGTGTGTGTGTGTGTGTGTGTGTGAATACATATAGATATATATAGACATATATATCTATATGTATGTATAGGAGGGTATATGTGTGTATAAATACATATGCGAGTGTGTGTATATGTGTGTACATGTATACATAGACAGAGGGCACAGGATCATTTAAATAGGAAGGGATAATATCTAAAAAATAAAATTAAGAGGTGAGAGAGGAATATAATGAAAGGAGAGAGGGAGAGATAGAATAGGGCAAATTATCTCATATAAAAGAGGCAAGAGAAAACTGTTACAATGGAGGGGAAGAGCAGGAAGGTGAAAGGTGAAATCGTACTCTAATTGAATTTGGTTTAAGGAAGGAATAACATACACATTCATTTGGGTATCTTACCCTACAGGAAATTAGGGGGGAAAGGGAAAAGAGGGGGGATGATAGAAGAAAGGGCAAATTGGGAGAGAAGGTAGTTAGAAGCACACACTTTTGAAAAGGGATAGGTTCAAAGGAGAAAATAGAATATGTGGTAGGTGGGATAGGATGGAGGGAAATATCGTAAGTCTTTCACAATATATCTACAATGGAAATGTTTTGCGTAACTACACATGTACAACCTATATTGAGTTGCTTATCTTCTCAGTGAGGGTGAGGACAGAAGAAGGGAAAGAATCTGCAAATCAAAGTTTTAAAAACAAATGTTAAAAAAATTGTTTTTTACATGAAACTGGGGAATAAGATATATAGGTATTCAGGCACTGGGGTATAGAAATCCATCTTGCCCTACTAGAAAGTTAGAAGGGGATGGGGAAGGATATAAGAGAGAGCAGATTGGGGGAAGGGGTGTTCAGTAGGCTCACTATTTGGGGCTCAGAGTAGGAGAAAATTCGTAACTCCAAATCTTGTGGAAATGAATGTTGAAAACTAAAAATAAATTTTAAAAAATAAACTTTGCAGAGTTTTATATGGTTCATTTGAGCTTCACAACAACTTCCACAACAACTACTGCAGGTATTATTATCCTCATTCCATAGAGAAAGAAACTGAGAGATTATAGTAGAGCTGTCCATGATACCAAAGAGAGCAAATGTCAGAGACAAACCCAGGCCTTACCCTAAATACAACTCTTATCCAAATTGCTATTGAAATGATAATTCTCGCTGAAAAAAATTAACTTACATTATTATAAGTTAATAACATAAAATTACATATAACATATGATTGTATAAACATATATTTCCACTAAATGTCATTAGTGTAGAAAAGTAATTCAAACTATGATGTTTAAATTTATAAGGAGAAAATGGATCCAAGATAGCAGAGAAAAAGTAAGGACTCATCTGAGCTCTCCCCAAAACCACTCCAAACAATTTTAAATAATGCCTCCAAAAAATTCTAGAGAGGCAAAACCAGCAAAAGGACAGGGTGAAACAATTTTCCTGCTGAAAACAACTTAGAAGTTGGCGAGAAAAGGTCTTTTATACTGGAGTGAGAGTGGAACACAGTCTGACTCAGACTATGTCCTTGCAAACTAGCAGCAGGCCTTGGGGGCAACTGAATCATGTGTAGCAGCATCGATTTCTAGATCTCTCTGTCCACATACAGTAAGGTGGTCAGACAACTGGTCAGGAGATTACAGGGTTCTCTGCTAGCATTGAGGCAAGACTTTGTTGTTTTGCCCATACTTGGATCTGGTTAACAGTCCTGGGTCTCAGTCCCAGGATGAAGAGGAGCAGTAGTAACAAGAGCTTTCAGCTATAGGGGATCTGGGACTCTGGTAAATATTTTAATGGCAGAAAAGAGTGCTTGTGGTCACTCACAGACCAGGAGAGTTGTAAACATGCCTCTACCTGAATCATACTATCTCGGAAGAATTGAAAACTTACACGTCCCCAGAATTATCTCTGAAAAGAGCTGCACAAAAAAACCTGAACCTTGGGACTTTGCCCCTTCCACTCTGGAAGCAGAGTCCCATTTTAATATGGAGGTAAAAGTCAATAAATAGGTGGCAAAAATGAGCAAACAGAAGAAAAGATCCTGACTATAAAGTTGCTATGGTGACAAGAAAGATAAAACACAAACTCAGAAGAAGACAGCAAGGTAAAATTTTGTGATGAACTTTTCCTCTTAGTGGGGTAACTAAATGGCCCAGTGGATGGAGTGCTAGACCTGGAGTCAGGAAGACCTGAGTTCAAATTTGGTCTCAGATACTTACTAGCTATGTGATCCTGGACAAGTCACTTAACCTTTGTCTGCCTCAGTTTCCCAAATGTAAAATGGGGATAATAGTAGCCATTAAACAATGGAATTGTGGTGAAGATTGAGGCAATATTTTTAAAGGGCATAGCACAGTGCCTGTAACATAATACATGCTTAGTGAATGTTCCAACCCTTTCCCCTTCTTTCCTTTCTAGTGTTCCCCTCTGGTACCTTACTGTGGTACAGTGGTGATCTTGGTTTCTCAGTGGTTGTGCCAGTGGAGCACAAATTCTGGTAGGTCACTCTAATCTGGGAAGTCTTCAAATATGGCGTCAAAAGCAGACTATACATTCACTATCTGAATATGAGATGAGCTGAGATTAGAAAGGCTCATCATGAAAGGGGAAGAGAATAAGCATTTATAGAGTACCTAATATGTGCCCCTTTTATTAAGGGGATTTGTCCTGTGAAGTTTGGACTCAGTCAAAGGGTCATACTAGAGGACCTAGAGGGCCACATGTAGCTCAAGGTCGCAGGTTCCCCAACCTGGTAGAGAGTAAATAAATTCTCACTGGGTTCATTTCTTGATGACTTTTTAAAAAATCATTTGATTCCATATCACGAAATGCCACCTTAATGTTTCTCTACTAATAAGGTGCCTCCTGTGTATATGACAGAATCATGCAATCAACAAGCATTGTTGAATGTTTATTCCGTGTCAAGCATTGTCCAAACATTGTGAATGCCAAGAAAGGCAAAACAGTTCGTGCTGTCAAAGAACATGCCAACGGATAAGAGATTCCTTGAAAGACGTAACCACAGACTCTTTTCTTTGAAAACCTTCTGGTTGTTAGTATCTAGTAAAGCATAAAATAGGAAGACATGCTTGCCAAAAATGTTTGCTGTTTTTGAGAAGGATGCTCAGCACTGAGTTTGAGCTAAAAGAAAGGCTGTCTATCAATCTTGAGGTCCTCTATAAGCTGTTTTTTGTGAGTGACATTGTGTTGATTACATCAAGATCCTGGAACATTTCAAAGCCTCCTAAATATGACACATAATCACTCACAAGAATTTGATCTAGCTAATCACAAAAGAAATGCCAATTGGGTGAAGACTACTCCATTACCTAGACAATGATTCATAGTTGGATAAAGAATCCACGGGGCTGGTTCACCAATACATGTCAGAGGGCAAGCCCTGCAGATGGATAATGATCCCAAACTTCTGCCTTCTTAACACTAATATCCTTCTGGTGATTCTGAGAGTCATGGAATGCCACAGTCTCTGAAATGGGACATGATGGGCACAAAAAAGTGTTCTGCACGATTAATGACATTAAGTGACATAAAAGATGTCACCAGTGAGATGTATGATTGAAAAGAAGATTGGCTGTTCATATATTAAAATTAAAGAATAACTAATGCGTAGTCCATCAGGAACCATATGATTTCAAGAGATCTAGAGCAGCAGCCATTTTTGTTTCATATATTCCTTTAATATTCTGGTGAAGCCTACAGACCCCTTCTTAGAGTCTTTTTAAATGCATACTATAAATACATAAGATTACATAGAAAGTCAATATAATTATATTGACAAGATGTGACTTTTTCTCATCCCATGAATTCTATCCATAGACTCCTTGGAAGTCCATGGACCCCCGATTAAAAAAAAACTGATCTAGGGCAACCCAAAGCATGTAAGATGACCCCCTTACAAAGAATGAGAGGATGTGGGCATGATGGGTTACCCAGAATGAGTAGGTATCCATGTATTCTGATCTGAATCATTGGAAGGAGTCCCCAAATTATTGAGATCACATATCCATCAAAATATTGAAAGAGGTACTCCTTTGGTTGAAGATATGACTGCATTAGCCATTTAGCAAAGTTAGGCAGTGACCCATCAGAAGCAACACCATACACTAAAAAGGACCAGAAATCAGGAAACCTTGTGTTCTATCCCAGGCACTACTACCTACTACATTTACTAGCCTACCCCCGTATCACTCTATAAAGACTGCTTGAGTTCAGCACGAGGGCAGTACAAAGGCTCAGGGAGTGAGATCATCATCCAACTGGAAGCCTGGTGACTGTAGCTAATAATATTAGTAAGGATAGCTGGCATTTATACAGTGCTTTAAGGTTTTCAACAATGCTAAGTGTTTTGGTCTCAGTTTCCTCATCTATAAAATGAAACTTATTAAATTAATTGATCTCTAGTGTATCTCCTGTTGTGTTCAGGTATCCTGGTAAGGTATACCTTTCTTAGACTGGCAAGTTAGTTTAGCATAGTAAGGTACCTAAGTAAGTTTAGTAAGGGAGGTACCGTAGTACCTAGCACTAACTTGAATCTGAGACAATAACCACTAATTAATTAAACCTCCCTAATTCCATTGTCAACCACTGTTTTTATTGTGTCTTTAGGGAGCAGAGCCAAGACAGAGGAGTGAAAGCTGGGACTCACCTGAGATCTCCCACAAACTTCTTCAAAAATCTCTAAAAAGTGAATCTGAACAAATTCTAGATCAGCAGAATCCACAAAGAGACAGAGTGTGTCAGATTTCTAGCCCAAGACAACCTTGAAGGTCGACAAGAACAATTTGTTGCACCAGCCTGGAAGGGGAACACAGTCTAGTGAGCAGGCTACACCAGTACAGACTCGACCATAGCAAAGCTGGAGCTGACCCCAGTAGACTGAATCACTGGCAGCAGTGGTATTTCCCAGACCTCTCAATGCAGGAGGTGAGGTCTGTCTGAACTGGGTGAGAGAGAAGTACAGTCCTGTGCAGATCTTTTGGCAGAAGCAGTGGTTGCCCCTACAGCTATCAGTCTATAGACTGATTGTTTGAAAAATCACCTATTTAAACTTCTGGGAGCCAAGATGTAAGTAGTAAGTCACTCTCATCCTCCCTTGTTGACCTTGAAAAACCCAGAGAATATTGCCCCAGGACGAATCCTGGAATAATGGAGTTAACAAAAAGGCAGGGTACACCAGTCTTTTAGCTTGGGAGCCTTAGGGGGATTAAGGGAAAAGTCCCTCTTTCTGTGGCTAAATGGGACCAGTACAGCATCAAAGCCATCCCAGCAAGCCAGTGGAAAGGTCTACCTCAGCAAACCAGTGGGAGATGCTGAGCCCTAGGGTGGAGGAACAAGCAAGCACCAACACCAGGCACACATCAGCTACCACCACCACCAGCTGTAGCTCAGCACCAGGTAAACTACCAGACTACTACAACATCCAGTTGTCAGCACCTGAGTCTCCAGTACAGAAAACCAATAACCAGGCCCCTAGGCCCCAATACAAGATGTCTGGGACAGTGCCCCCTGAGTCTCAAAAGCAGAGATCAAATTTAAAAGTCAAAAAAAAAGGCAAACATGAGCAAGAATAATAATAAAAAAAGAACAAAAAAATTACCATAGATAAATATCTTGGTGACAGGGAAGATCAAAACATAAATTCAGGAGAGGACAACATGGTCAATATACCCACATCTGAAACCTCAAAAGAGAGTTTGAATTGATCTCAGGCCCAAAAAGCCATCCTGGAAGAGCTCAAGAAGGATTTTAAAAGTCAAATAAGAGAGGTAGAAGACAAATCAAACAATTCCTTTAAAAATATAATTGACAAAATGGGGGAAAATACCCAAATAACCCAACTCCTTAAAAAGTATAATTGGCCAAATGGAAAAGAAGATTAAAAAGCCAACTGAAGAAAACAATTGTTAAAAATTAGAATTGGGCAAGTGGAAACTAATGAGTCTATGAGACATCACAAATCAGTCAAACAAAATCAAAAATATGAAAAAAAAATAGAAGAAAACATATCAGCCCATCCAGAAAAAAATGGAATATACAGGCCCCTCCTCCCTGACCAGACTCACTCAGAGAGCTATATACCGACAATGAGAACACTGAAGACGATGGGCACATTTCAGGAGGTGCAGACCATCACAGTCATGGTTCCTTGTACCATTAATCTAGCTCTTGTCCTAGTGATGGACTGCAATAATGAGGAAGGTGGGACACGGAGTCACACTAAGTTACCCCTCATTTTGTGAATAGCTGTAAAGCCATGCATGAGCAGCTTCCCAAAAGAATGCTACTGTGTACAGCTTTTAAGGTTTGGATTACACAGTATAGTGAACACTCCATTTATTCCATTACGAATCAAGGCAAACATTCACAACAAATCACAATATGATATTCACAACATTACATCTTATCACAGAAAATCACAATATAGTGTTCACAACAGCTTAACATTAGGATGGCCACATAGTTTTCACTACAGTGGCCACAATATTTAGAACAAAGAACAAAAGAATAATCATCTGGTTTCCCTAAGGGGAAAATCCTCCTTACTTAATCATTCAGTCATTTCACAATACAATAATCAATCTTCCACTCATGGGGCAATCATAGATTAACCTAATCAGTGACTTATCTAACAATCAGTCACTAAGTATCATTAATCACTAAATACAATCATTAGAAAATTACACAAATCTTCCACCCCGCAGTGTCTAGTACACTTCAAGTTCATCATGCATCCAAGGGGAGGCCTTTTCTTCATCTTGACTTAGGGTGGTCTCTCAGATTCCCTGGATCCCCTTCCATGGTCCCAGCTCCTACCCAAATCTACCAAACAGTCACCTGGATTCAGAGGCAGGCAGCTCCCAGGTTCTTGTCCAGTTCTCCAGGCTTGTTACACACTGGAGTTCACAGAGTCCAGTACATCTCAAAACCTTCACAACTTCTGTTGCTGCAAACTCAAGGATCAACCAAGCCACAAACAAAGTCTTAGCATCCCAGTGTAATGCCAAGCAAAGGCAACTTCCGAGGTTCAGATTACCAGCATAGTAAATCCCATTTATTCAGCAAACATTCACAGAACAGAGGAAGTCAAAATACAGTGTAACTTGTTCCTTTAGCAAGTAAGTTATGAATTCAATCCAGGTACTACTCCACCCATAGACTGTATATTCATTTAGTCAGTCAAAAGTCTCTTCTCAAATGGAGATTAGTCTCCAACCATAAACAAAGTACATTCATTTGGTCAATTACAGAGTACAAAAAAAACTCTAAAGGCTTCCCACCCCTGAATCTCAAAAGAGGCTGGAGAACACAAAAGGCCATCCACCCTCAAGTTACAACAAAGTTAAGCTCAGCATTGAATACCCAAGAAAAGGGCCTTTTTTTCCATCTTCACTCAAGGCAAGCCCTCAGCAATCTCAGTTCCTGGGGAGACAAAGCCATAGCCAGTGTCCTCATGAAGTCAGTCTCTGCCTGTAGAACAGTCCCAGAACTCCTGAAAACATCAGCAAGGCCCTCTTCTAGGATTTCTGTGCAGGTACCACAAGAAAATCCTCCCTCAGGGCTTCTGAACCAACAGCCAGGTTCCAGGACCTCTACAACAGCAGCACTGTCCTTCACCATCAGGTGAATCTGGCAAAACAACACCAAAACAGACAGACAAAATACCAGCATCACAGCCATGCCTCCTCAGTTCTTGGCAGTTCTCAGAAGTCCTGGGCAGCTCCAGTGGGCTCTCAGCAGTCTTTCTATCAGCAACTCAGGCTCTCCCAAAGTCCTTCTGGCCTTCTCTAGGCTTGGGCCTCTCTCCCAATTCACAGCTCCTCCCAGTTCAGCCCTCTCTCTTCACGTCAACAAGCCCATCCCACAAATGGGATTCACAAGCTCTGGGTGTTAACACTCAACCCAAAAACCAAGCTGATACAGGGGCATCTCCAAATTCCATTACCTATACACCCGGTCATGTTTCTTCAGTCTTCTAGCAGTTCAGCTGGCCCTAGGACTCAGAAGGAATCTCAGCCTTCCAGGCAACCTTCCAGGTGGCAGCAACTTCAGCCTTCACCAGATTCTGGTCTCATAGAAAACTCCAACTCAGTTCTCAGTCCAGCAGGCCCAGCTCCCAGATGCTGAGACAATCCTGCTTCCTCCACCAGGAGTAAAAATTCTTGATTCTGTTTCTCTATCTTTGGAACTCTTCTTACCCCCCCCCCCCACACACACACACATTGGCTTCCTATCTCAGCCAACCTCCTCCTGCCATGTCAGCAACAGGAGACAGAGTTTGCACCTTCTGTTTCTTTCACAGAAGTACTTAGCCCTTAGTTAATAAGGGCCAAGTACTTGCTAAATTAATTCCCATTACAGTAGCCTTAACTGAAGAATAGTCCTTGGGAGGAAGAGAGAGAGGAAGAAGAGGTCTTTTCTTTCATCCTCTGTTCATTACTAAGCTGTGCCTCTTCCCATTGAACAGATCAGTTAAAGCCTTTTCCTTGGAGGGGGAGGAGAAGGACAGACTTCTTACTTTTATTCACTTCACTATTTAGAGGTCCTTTGTTTCCACAACCAATTATGGTACCATATCCTTCCCCCCCCCCTTTTTTTTTCTCTAAAAGCAAAAGGTGGGGAGAACTAGGTTTGTGATGAGGCTTTTTTTTTCTTGGTGCCAAAGTCTTCATTTTAAGAGTTGTACCTCAGGGGATCTGGATCATATCTTCAACTTTAGAATGCCAGGGGTAGGGCTGAACTGTTTGGAAATTAGTTGGTTGTTTTTTTTTAATTATTTGGGTGGGGGGAGGGAGAATTGAGATGGAGTATTTCCTTCTACACAGTCTTCCTGGTCCTTTGACATATTTCTGATCTAACTGGAACCTTCTGACACCTGCCCACCCACTGAGCCTCATAACCCAATAGCCATGACCTTTCCTTTGCTTCCTGCATCATAAGAGACTTAAGACTCCAATGAGAAAAGGCCTTATCCTCTGCCCCTGGGCAGAGGAATAATAAAGCTTTTAAAGCTCTGGGAAGAAGGGCTGATTCCAGTCAGTTGGCATTCTCCCTCTGCTGTTTTGTATAAGCACAGAATCACATGGAATAGTCTCCTACATACATTTCTACTTATATCTTTCTGTTTCTACTCCATCCAGAGAGGACACCGTATAATATCATGGAAAGACAACTGAATATGAAGATAAAGATTATCAATCAACCTTTGTTAAGGGCCTGCCATGTTTTAAGCATTGTTGTAAGCCCTGGGAATAGGAAGAGGCAAAAGACAGCCTTTACCCTCAAGGACATTACAATCTAATGCATTCAGATTTCTTCTCTGACATATCTTAAATGGTTTTACATAGATCACTTAACATCCCCGAACATCAATATTCTAATCTATAAAATGGAGGGGGTGGGGAGGGAAGGAGAGGCAGGTATTGGGCTAAATGCCATCTTAGGTCTCTTCCAGCTCTTGACCTAGGAGCTAGTCCACCAATACACATATCTTGGACAGACCCTACAAATGGTCAATGACTTGGGCCCAGGATGGGAGGAGAGCAGGCTTGACTGCCTTTTAAAAGTTATACAGCGCTTTTAATGTGTCTCCCCCCTCCTCCCCACAACCTCCTTAGGCCCTCCTGTGTCTACACTTCACTGCTCTGTCTTTGTTATCTTAATATTCCTAGCTCTAACATTCTATTGTTCTGTGTAGACAGAGTCACTCCTACTGGGTATCTCATGGGAGAACAGAAGACGAAAGAAGAGAGGGAAATGGCATACACAACTGCTTTAAAGGGATCACCTCAGGTGGGCCATGTGGGAAACTTCTTATTGCCCAGAGTCTCCATAACCTCAAATAGTTACTGGTTGTGGAGATGTCTAAGGCAATATGGTAAGTTATTGAAGTTCAGGAGTTACTTTATCAAGATCTGAGTTAAAATCCTGCCTCTGACACTATCTGGGTAACTATGGACTAATTAACCTTTCTGACCCTTTGTTTCCTTAGTACAATAAGGAGTTTGAACTAAATGGTCTCTTAAGGTGTCTTCCAGTTGTAAATCTATGATCTTTAGAAAAGGTAGTCAGAACAGGTCAAGAATCTAAAGTCTAATTTACTGCTATATAAAGGACCTTAAAGATCTATTTATCCCTAACTCCTCATTTTATAAATGAAGAAATTAAGGCCTACAGATATGAGGTGACTTCCCCAATTCCATACAATTAATATAGAAGTACCTCTGTTGCTCTGACTCCAAATCCTGTGCTCTTCTCATTCCCCTACATAGCCAGTTGTGGGGTTGGCAAACAGATTTCAGGGATGGATCTCAGAAGTCAAACCAGAGAAAAACTTACAAAACTGAAGGAGGCAGAAATTCAAGGCAAGCAGTCAGGAAACAAGGAATTTGTAGAAAGCTGAGGTCCCAAAGCACAGATATGCTCTAGTATCAAAGAGACTTAATTTCATAAGTAATTTCCTGGCCTAATTTCCAGGCTTCTATGTGGTTCCCAAGTCTTCCTAGTACAGTTGAAGTGGACCCTACAGGGATAGAAGGCAATTCTTAGTAGCTGTTTGCTATGTACATGTGGAATCCTCTCCTCTTGGCAGTGAAGGCTGAGACAAAATATACCAGTGAATAATGAACAGGACTAGAAAGAAGATTTTTTTTTTGGAGGAGGGAAGGCATTTGGGGTTAAGTGACTTACCCAAGGTCACATAGCTAGTAAATGTTAAATGTCTGAGGCCACATTTGAACTCAGGTCTTCTTGACTCCAGGACCAGTGCTCTATTCACTGTGCCACCTAGCTGCCCCAAGAAGAACATTTTTTTTAGACAAAGAAGGTGAAGATATAGTCATGCTCAGGAAAAGACAATCAGAGGCCACACTGCATCACTGATTTAGACTGGGAGGTATCTTAAAGCTCATCTAGACTGTTTCTAGATGAGGAGGCCTAACTTGCCCAAGGTCACAAAGGGAGTTCTCATTGTCAGAGCCAGAATTTAAACACGTCCAAGTCCAGGATTCTTTCACCTTTTCATGTTACCAGCATCCATCAGAATGCCAAATTCAAAGAAATGAAGTGGGAGGTGAAAATGTACAATCCAGGAGACCATACTTCTGGAAAGGAGTTATCTGTTCCCTGGTTGAACACTCCAATCCCTATCCCACTTCTTAGATGCCTTTAATTATTAGCAAGTTCCTCTTTCATGTTAAGCTCAAATAGGCCTCCCTTACCCTCTACTTCATGGAAAATAATGAAGCTAATATTTGAAAGCAGCTATCAAGAAGTATCCTCTAAGTTTTCTCTTCTCCAGACTCCGGTCCCTCCTTTAAGCTATTTCTCATGTAAATGGAGGACCCTTCACTACCCTCCACATTTGCTGTGACTTCTCAATATCCATCTTAAAATCTAGCTCTTCTAATCATTTCATAGGTTGGTTTGGGTTCTCAAATAAGAGCTATCATAGTCCTAGTTTTTATTAATCTGAATATTATTAAATGATTAAACATTCTGATTTTTGGCATTAGAGTTGTTGAGTATGGGACAGTGAAATTGAGCAGAAAAAGTATCGCATTGATAGTGGGGTGACCTGTTTCTTTTCCTATTTCTGCCATTAATTAACTGTAAGACCTTGGTTACATTACTAACATTCTCTACTTTGATTCCTCATGTGCAAGAAATGAGATTTTGGTTAGGTAATTTCTCACATACCTTACAGCTTTAGATTTCTATGATTCTATGATACTAGGGGCTTTAACTATACTCCTTTTAATTCAGTGTTTTGGGGCATGATTATGGATTGTGTAATATATAATAAATTGGTTCTGATTTGGTTTTTTTTTTAATCTTCTCTTCTCTCCTCCACATCACCCTCTACCTAAAAAAGAAAGGCCATTATTTAATCAATAATCAACCTATAAGTACCTGTGCTGTGTCAGACACTATGCTAAGTACTGAGAATACCAATAGAAAAGCAATTCCTCAACTCTCAAAGAGCTAACACTCTAATAGGAGACAGACCAAGTTCACGTATAACTATGTAAATAATAAACATCAAGGTACTTAGGGAGCCATGGGGAGAGGCTTTAGTCTACATGTTGTTTAGATTAGAAGAGCAAGAAGAAAAAAGGAAATGAGTACTATGATTCTCTGAAGGAAAGGAATGAATGAGGAAAAACCAATCCAAAGTAGCTAATAGATACATTTGGAAAAAGATGTGACCCAGTTGTATTCTTAAAAGAATCCAGGTATCTCACCCTCTGAGTACACTTTCCCCTGGCCTCAAGAAGATGGAACCCCTAGTGTGGGAACATGGGACTAATATGGTACAATTTAATTGACCAAATGAAGTTCTTTGGAAATCTCCTAGATTTTTTTTTGAGGGAAGGGACTATTATCTCCCCCAATATAGTTGACTCCTAAATATTTGTTGAATTGAATTTAACCTAAATATAGTTCCCTTTCCCTTTTTACCAGGTAAACTTGTTGAACTTGAAAATTAAAATTATGTATAAGTTTCTTAGTCTAGTTTCCCAATAAATTACCTTGTATTCTAATCATTTAAGCATCTAAACAGGAAGCTTCTGTGTTCTGCATAGGAAAAGTCACAAAGACTACTTAGAAAACCCACAATAAACCTTACAATAAAATGTATAGGCTGTTTGCTGTTTTTTTTTTTTTTTACCTTTGTATCTGCTAGGAAAAAGAGGGAGAGAAAATCACCTTTTTATTAAATACAAAGGAAACTGAATGATACCAGATCAGAAGAGGGCTCTCCACAAAGGAAAAGTACTTCACAGAAGCCGGAAACTGGGATTCCAGAAAGAGGAAACTGGGATTAGAATATTTCACTTAATGACTATATGACAAGTCCATCACAGGTCATTATTTATAGGTCATTTTCCTGTCAATTGTAGGAATCCTGGCCTTAATCATTTGTGTCAACATGCACTTCCGTATAAAAACTTCCAGTGGTGATACAGATAATTCTGAGAAACACGATATATGTTTTGACAATTCTGTGCTTTCCTTTCGACTCTGAATTTGCCAAGATATTTCCTGTTAACTCCTTGGCATGAGCAGTTTTGAAGTCTCCCATTAACTGGTGCCAGCAAAGGTGTCATTCTGGGAAAACTACAAAACTTTGCTGTCAGCGTTTAATTTAAAGGAACCTTGCAATTTGTTACCATCTTAATTGTTTTAGATAGAGTTTCACCTTTTTTTGTGTGTGATACTGTCTTTTTCCATTCAGTAATGAGTTCATGATTAAAGGAGATAAGAGAAATGTAGCCATCATGTGCCTGGAGAATTGCTCTTGAATTTCTGCCGCAGGAAATAACATAGATCACACAAAAAGCACAAAACATTTTCTTGTATTTTCAGGACTTTTGGCAATATAGGGGAAAAAATATAGATTCATCGAAGGGGGTGGATATCTGGGAAACATTTCCCTAGCTGGTAAGAGAGGGCAGATATTTTCTTTTATATGGCATAAAATTCCTTCATCTTCCACAAACACCTATTTTTATTTTTTATTTTTTTTGCCACAGCACTAAAAGTTTTCCTGAAAAGACTTCAAAAGAAAATGATAGTCTCTCTAGGTCCCAATCATTTGAACAATGCTATTAACTTTCAAAGAAATTATAATTACAATCAATTATATGCAAGTCTCCTTTTGGGGAGACAGTTTTGTTTTTAAAGGATCTTTTTTGTTGTTGTTGTTACAATGAACTTTTATTTTATTTTTTTTTAAATGGTTCATTTACTTTTAGTTTACAACATTCACTTCCACAGTTCCTTGAGTTTCAGATTTTCTCTCCCTCCCTTCCTGCCCTTCCCCATCATGGCAGAATGCACATGGATATAGGATCTATGAATATCTTCCCATTAATCATTAGTCAGGTTGTACAGAAGGATTGTAACTGAAGGAATGATCAGCGGGAAAGAGGAAACAAAACAAGAAAAAGAAAAAGAGCAAGTAGTTTGTTTCAATCTGCACTCAGACTCCACATCTCCTTCTCTGGATGTGGATATCTCCTTCAGTGATGAGTCTTTTGGAGTTGTCCT
>CM053583.1:110613271-110643627 GCA_028627135.1 Pseudochirops cupreus
AGAAGCAAGGGATAACTGTTACAATGGAAGGGAAGAACAGGAAGGCAAAAGGGAATGGGTCACCCTTACTCTCATTGAATTTGGCTTAGGGAAGGAATGACATACACTCTAAAGTGGGTATCTTGCCCTACAGGAGAGTAGGTAGGATGAGGACGAGAGGGGGGAATATGAAGGGGAGGGCTGGGTGGGAGGAGAGGGATGTTAGAAGCACACACTTCAGTAAAGGGAGAGGGACAAAGCAGAAAACAGAACAAGGCAGGGGAGGTGTGATAGGAAGGAGGGAAATATAGTCAGTGTTACACAATATGTTTATTGTGGAGATGTACTGCATAACTACACATGTACGGCCTGTATTGAATTACCTCCCTTTCCAGTGGGGGTGGATGACAAAGGACGAATGGAAAGAATCTAAAATTTAAAGTTATGAAATCAAATTTATAAAATCGAAGTTATAAAAATATACATATTATCATTATTATTAAATACATGCAACTGGGAGATAAGATATACAGGCACTGGGATAGGGAGATCCATCTTAACCTACCAGAATGTCAGAGGGGTGATGGGGGAGGATATAGGAGAGAGCAGATGGGGGGGAGGGGATATACAGTGGGATCACTATTTTGGGGTGGTGGGGGAAAGATGGGGGAGAAAATTTGTAACTCAAAATCTTATGGAAATCAATGATTTAAACCAAAAAATTATATATATATATATATACGTATATATGTATATACGTATATATATATATAAAAGAGTGTTCATACTTCATAAATGAGAAGAAAAGATGTTAGTATGTTATTAATATATTAATACCTCTTCATTTGTGATTAATTTTATCACTCCATCAATTGACCTAGAGATAGTAGGGAAACCAAATCTTTCTTGGCTTTTATGTGATTTTAAAAGGTAAGGGGCATTTTATCTTCTGAGAATGTTCAATTTCTTTCAGCTGACTCCTCGTCATATATGAATCAGTCTGATGGCCTTAAGTATCTTTCTCCAATTATCTATGTCATTTGTTCACATCCTTTTAAAATACACGGACCCCTTTTATATATAAAAATATTTGTAAACTGTCAAGTGACAATAGTTGAGCATTAAATTCACTAATCAATAAAATAATGACAAAAAACTAAAAAAACAAACAAACTTGGACTCAGTCCAAGGATCCAGGAGAGATAATTGAAGAGATAATCGAATTGATGTACCAGAAAACCATGATCCAAAAAAAAGAGCCTGGACATCATCTTTCGAGAAATCACCCAGAAAACTGCCCTGAGGTCCTAGAACCAGAGAGTAAAGGAGTCATTAAAAGAATCTACCAGTCACCTCTGAAAAGAGATCTCAAATTGAAAACACCAAGTAATATTATAGCCAAATTCCAGAATTATCACATTAAGGAGAAATATACTGCAAGCAGCCAGAAAGAAACAATTTAAATATCATGGAACTACAGTCAGGATCACATGGGACCTTGCAGCTTCTACCTTAAAATATCAGAGGACTTTGAATATGATATTCTGTAAGGCAAAGGAGCTTGGATTACAACAAAGGATCAACTACCCAGCTAAATTGAGTGTAATCTTTCAGAGAAGGAGATGGATATTCAATGAAATAGGGGATTTCAGGATGACTAGATTGTGCAATGAATAAAGCACCAGCCCTGGAATCAGGAGGAACTGAATTCAAATCTGCCCTTAGGCATTTAACACTTACTAGTTGTGTGACTTAAGTCATTTAACACAAATTGCCCTTCCCTCCCCCCCCCCAAAAAAAGCAAAAGAAAAAAAGAAATAGGGGACTTCCATACTTTCCTGATGGTTTTAGATAGATGCTACTTATCATTTTAAGGAAGAATCCATTTATTCCTATACCCTCTAGAGTTTTTAATAGGAATGGGTGTTGTAGTTTGCAAAAAACTTTTTCTGTATCTATTGAGATATTCATATGGTTTCTGTTAGTTTTGTTGTTGATATGGTCAATTATGATGATAATTTTCCTTATATTGAAACAGCCCTGTATTACTCATAAAAAGCCCAGAGCTCAACAGAAAATTTAATCTTCAAATACAAGGCTCAAGAGAGGCAAAAAAAAAAAAGCGGCAAACAAGAAAGGGGGACAAAACGCATGTTACTCAATAAGGACAAACTTTTTACATCCCTATATAGGAAGATGATACCTATAACTCTTGAGAACTGCATTTTTATTATGACACTTAGAAATGATATAGACAGAGGGGGTGGGCTTACAGTGACTTTGATGTGATGATAAAAAATGTAATGAAGTGGTTAAAGAGAATTTGATGGGAGAAAAGGAAAATAGGAGGCAGAAAAAGGTAAGTTAGATCACACAAAGAGACACAAAGACATATTACAGTAGAGGGAAAGAAGGGAGGGAGATGAGCATCATTTGAACTTTACTTTCATCAGATTTGGCTCAAGGAGGGAATAACATGTTCAGTTAGGTATAGAAATCTAACGTGCCCTATAGGCAGGAGGAGGGGAAAGGGGAAAGAAAGAGAGGGGGGACAGAGAGGAGGGCAGATTGAAGGAGGTCAGAAGCAAAACTACAGTGAGAAGGGAAAGGGAGCAGGAAGAAAGAAAAGCATAAACAGGGGGAAATAGAATGAAGAGATAGTAGTAATCATAGCAGTCACACAGGTAGTAATCATAACTGTGTGGATGTGAATGGGATGAACTCTCTCATAAAACAGAAGTGTATAGCATAGTGGATTAAAACCATAATCTTACAATATGTTGTTTATAAGGAACACATTTGAAAGAGAGGGATACACACTGAGTAAAGGTAAAAGGCTAGAGTAGAATATATTTACTTCAGCTGAAGTAAAAACAAAAAAGCAGGGGTAGTAATCCTGGCCTCAGACAAAGCAAAAGCAAAAATATCTAATTGAAAGAAATAAGGAAGGAAACTACATCCTGCTAAAAGACACCATAGATAATGAAGTAATATCATTACTAAGCACATATGGACCAAGTGGAATAGCATCCAGATTCTTAGAGGAGAACTTAAGGAAGTTACAGGAAGAAATAGACAACAAAACTATATTAGTGGGTTGACCTCAACCCTCCCTATCAGAACCAGATAAATCTAACCACAAAATAAACAAGAAAGGAGTTAAGGAAGTAAATATAATTTTAGAAAAGTTAAATATAGAAGACCTCTGGAGAAAACTGAATGGGGATATTGTAACACCAAGCAAAAGCAGCTTCCAGATCCTGATTACAAGCATAGTCATTCTCCATCAATTCAGTAACAAATTAAGACAAAGCATTCACAGAAAAGAGAAAATCAAAATACAGAGTAACTCAATCATTTAGTAAGTTCTCAGCAGTTCAATCACAAAGTACAAAAATCAAAGTACTGCACCCCTGGGTAGTACATTCATTTAGTCAATCACAAAGTCTTAAGTCCTCAGTTCAAATACAAAGTACAAAAGTCAAAGTACTCCACCCCTGAGTAATCTCAAGTGGAGATTAGTTTCCAATCATAAACAAAGTACATTCATTTGGTCAGTTACAAAACACATAAGCCATACACCCTTAGGTCACAACTAGGTTACAATATCATTATAGCATTCAATACCCAAGGAGAGGTCATTTCTTCATCTTGACCCACGGCAAGTTCCCAGCAGTTTCTGTTCCTGGGAAGACAAAGCTTAACAAAGACACCACAGTATTTATGCACATTGCTGGCCAACCTCTTCAATTAACTTTCTGTCTGTGAAATCAACCTAGGCCCAACAGGTCTGAGGCCTCTATCAACAAACAACTCTGACAAAGTAACATCAAAACAGACAGACAAAATACCGGCACCACAGTCATGCCTCCTTAGTTCTTAAAAGCTCTGGGTGGCAGTTCTCAAAAGTCCTGGGCAGCTCCAACTGGCCCTCAGCAGTCCAGGCAGCTTTGGCTGGCAGTTCTCTCTCAGTCTTAGCAACTCTGTCTCCTGGCAATTCTCTCTCTCAGCATCCTTGATCTCGGCAGGTCTCTCTCTCTCTACCTCCATGATGCTGTTTCCAAAAATTCTTCTGGCCTCTCTCAGCTTGGGTCCCTCCCTACACAGGGCACCAGCTCCTCCCAGTTCAGCCCGCTCTCATCATGTCAACAAGTCCATCCCACGGTAGGGCTCACAAGATCTGGGACTTAACACTTAACCCAACAACCAAGCCAATACAAGGGGATCTTTAAATTTCATTACCATTACAGATATAAAAAAAATTGTCTTTCTCTTGGTGGCACATGGCACCCGCATAAAAATTGACCATGTATTATGAGGGCATGAAAACTTCACAATCCAATGAAGAAGGAAAGAAATATTAAATGTATCCTTTTCAGACCATGTCACAAAAAATTACATGTAATAAAGGAGCCATAGAAAGATAGATTAAAAATTAATTGCAAACTAAATAATCTAATCCTAAAAATGAATGGGTCAAACAAAAAAATCATAGAAACAATCAATAATTTCACACAAGAGAATGGTAATAATGAGACAACATGACAAAATTTATGGAATGCAGCAAAAATACTTCTTAGGGGAAGTTATATATCTCAAAATGTTTATGTGACTAAAATAGAGAAAGAGGAGATGAATGAATTGGGCATGCAACTAAAAAAAGCTAGAAAAATAACAAATTAAAAATCCCCAATTAAATACCAAATTAGAAATACTGAAAACCAAAGGCAAGTTTAATAAAATTGAAATTAAGAAAACTATTGAACTAATAAATAAAACTAAGAACTGGTTTTATGGAAAAAAACAATAAAATAGATCAGCCTTTGGTTAATTTGATTGAAAAGAAGAAAGAAGAAAATCAAATTACCAGTATTAAAAATAAAAAGGGTGAATTCATCATCAACAAAGAGGAAACCAAAATAATAATCAGGAACTATTTTGCCCAACTGTATAAAAATAAATTTGACAAACTTAGTGAAATAAATGAATATTTACAAAAATATAAACTGCCCAGGTTAACAGAAGAGGAAATAAAATACTTAAATAATCCCATTTCACAAAAAATAAATTGAACAAACCATCAGTGAACTCTCTAGGAAAAATCTATAGGCCAGATGGATTTATAAGTGAATTCTATCAAATAGTTAAAGGACAATTAATTCCAGTACTATATAGACTATTTGGAAGAATAGATGAAAAAGGACTCCTACCAATTCTTTTTTATGATACAGATATGATACTGATACCTAAACTGGGAAGAGTCAAAACAGACACAGAAAATTATAGATCAATTTTCCTAATGAATGTAGATGCAAAAATTTTAAATAAAATATTAGCAAAAAGATTATAGCACCTTATTATGAGAATAATACACTATTTATACTAGTATACTAGTAGTACAGGGCTGTTTCAATATTAGGAAAACTATCAGCACAATTGACCATGTCAACAACAAAACTAACAGAAACCATATGATTATCTCAAAAGATGCACAAAAAGCTTTTGGCAAAATACAACACCCATTCCTATTAAAAACATGTAAGAGTATAAGAATAAATGGAATCTTCCTTAAATTAATATCATCTATCTAAAACCATCAGCAAGCATTATATGTGATGGCAATAAGCTAGAAGCATTTCCAATAAGATCAGGGGTGAAACAAGGATGTCCGTTATCACCATTGTTACTCAATATGATACTAGAAATGTTAGCTTGAGCAATAAGAAGAAAAATTGAAGGAATTAGAATAATTAAAGAAGATACTAAGTAATCACTCTTTGCAGATAATATGATGATATACTTAGAGAATCAAATGAAAAACTGCTTGAAATAATAAGCAACTTTAGCAAAGTTGCCAGTGAAAAGTCAATCCTGAGCAGCTCTTCTGAGGACTGCTGCTGTGAATAACTTTTAGAGTCCAATTGCATAGTAAAACTTTGTATTTATTCAACAATAAACTAATGCAAAGCACTTAAGAAACTAAAGCACAACATTCACAACAATATCACATAATTTATTACTAAGGTATCCACATAGTCTTAAACAAAACA
Source organism: Pseudochirops cupreus (assembly GCA_028627135.1). Lineage (NCBI taxonomy): Eukaryota > Metazoa > Chordata > Mammalia > Diprotodontia > Pseudocheiridae > Pseudochirops > Pseudochirops cupreus. Next base: position 110,619,301 of record CM053583.1, read on the forward strand.
TATTATTCAGTAAGTCCCAATCTCCTCAGTCAATATAAAGTACTCATCTAAAGTATTTTTTCATCTTGATTTGAGGCTGACTTCCAGTCACCCTTAAGTCAATCACCTTTAAGGGGTAATCATCCTTAAGCCAATCATCCTTAAGAGGTAGTGGAAGTACAAAGGCCATCCACCCCTAAGTCGCAAAAAGTTACTGCTCAGTAGCCAAGTAAAGTTCTCTTTCATCTTGACATGAAGCTGGCTCCAAACCCCATGGTTCTTCTTCCAGGCTCCCAGCTCTTGCCTGGATTCATCCAACTTTTGCTTGGATTCATAGGTAGGCAGCTCTCCACTCCTGTTCCATATAGAAGGTCACAGGGACTGCTCCAATACAACATCTTCACAGTTTCTGTTTCTAGGAAAACAAAGCTCAACAGGGCTACAACATTATTTACACACATTGCTAGCACTATCATTTCAATTTACTTTCTGTCTGAGAAATCAACACAAATTAACAAAGTACTTCTGTCTGATAAAGTAACACTAAAACAAATCAACAAAGTGCTTTTGTCTGACAAAGTAACACAATTCAACAGGCAGAGTGCTTCTGTCTGACAAAGTAACACCAACACAGAACAACAGACAAAATGAGAGACAGAGTGCTGACATCACAAACATTCTCTCTCTTAGCTCTGCTTGGTCCCAGCTCATGCTCATGCTTTTATCTGTTCTGCTCATTGCTGTTCCCCCCTTGCTATTCAACACTTCCTGTTCTGCTCTTTCAGCAAACTCCTCTCACTGTGGGCTCCATGTGATGACATTTGGCCTATTAAAGTCAGGGAAGGTCTCCAAACTCCCTTAGACCTATGAAGGGCAACACGATATATACTATTTCCAACAAAGACTTGATACAATCAAAGGTAAGACTCAAAGGCACTCGCTTAGCTGAAACAAGGAGCAAAGTACTACTTTGCTTGCCATTACAGCAGGATATAAAATAAACCCACATAAATCATAGACATTTCTATATATTACAAACAAAGCCCAACAGCAAGAGACAGAAAAAGAAATTCCATTTAAAGTTACCATAGACATTATAAAATATTTGGGGTCTACCTGCCAAAAAAACATCAGGAACTATATGAACACAATTACAAAATATTTTTCAGACAAATAAAGTCAGAACTAAATAATTGAAAAAACATTAGTTACTCATGGGTAGGCCAAACTAATGTAATAAAAATGATAATTCTACCTAAATTAATTTATTTATTCAGTGCCATATTAAACTACCAAAAATTATTATATAGAGCTAGAAAAAAAATAACAAAATTCATCTGGAAGAACAAAAGATCCAGAATATCAAGGGAATGAATGAAAAGAAATGCTAGGAAAGGTGGCCTAGCCATATAAGATCTTATTATAAAGCAGTAATCATCAAAACTGCTGACTAAGAAATGGAGTGGTGGATCAATGGATTAGGTCAGGTGCACAAGACACAGTAGTCAATGACTAAAGTAATCTAATCTACTGTTTGATAAACCCAAAGACTATAGTTAAGAACTCACAACATAAGAACTCACTATTTGACAAAAACTGCTGGGAAAACTGGAAAATAGAATAGCAGAAACTAGAACTAGACCAACATCTTATACTATATACAAAATAAAGTCAAAATGGGTACGTGACTTAGAAATAAAGACTGAGATTATAAGCAAACTATGAGAGTGAGGAATAATTTACCTGTCAGATCTATGGAGAAGGGAAGAATTTATGATAAAACAAGTGATAGAGAACATTATGAAATGCAAAATGGATAATTTTTATTACACTAAACGGAAAAGGTTTTTCACAAACAAAGTCAATGCAACCAAGATTAGGAAGGAAACAGAAAACTTGGAAAGAATTTTTACAGCTAGTGTCTAATAAAGGCCTCATTTCTCACATATATAGAAAACTGAGTCAAATTTATAAGAATACAAATCATTCCCCAATTGATAAGTGGTCAAAGGATATGAATATGCAGTTCTTAGATGAAGAAATAAGCTATCTACAGTCATATGAAAAAATGCCCTAAATCACTGATTAGAGAAATTCATATCAAAACCACTCTTAGGTATCACATCTCACCTATCAGATTGACTAACATGACAAAACAGTAAAATCATAAATTCTGGAGATGCGGGAACATTGGAACACTCGTATGCATTTTTGGTGGAGTTGTGATCTGATATAACCATTCTGGAGAGCAATTTGGAGCTATACCCAAAGGGTTATAAAACTGTTCATACCCTTTGAGCCAGGATTACCACTTCTAGGTCTGTGTCACAAAGAGATCACACAAATGGGGAAAGGACCCACATGCACAAAAATGTTTGTAGCAGCTCTTTTTGTGGTGGTCCAGAATTGGAAATTGATGGGATGCCCATCAACTGGGGAATGACTGGTCAAGTTGTCATATATGAAGGTAATGGGATACTATTGTTCCATAAGAAATGATTGGTGGGTGGACTTTAGAAAAACCTGGATTTACATGAACTGATGCTGAGTGAAGTGAGCAGAACCTGAAGAATATTGTGCACAGTAACAGCCACACTATGTGATGACTAACTTTGATAGACTTATCTCTTTTTAGCAATGCAAGGATCCAAGGTAGCTCCAAAGGACTCATGATGGAAAACACAGTCCAGATGCAGAAAATGAACTATGGAGTCTGAATGCAGATTTGAAGCATATTATTTGCTCTTTCTCTTTTTTCTTTTATTTGTTTCTTCTTTCTCTTGGTTTCTCCCATTGGTTCTAATTCTTTACAACATTATTAATGTAAAAATAGGTTCAATATGAATGTATATGTAGAACCTATTTCAAATTATATGCTGTCTTGGGGTTAGGGGAAGGTAGAGATGGGGAGAAAATTTGAAACTCAAAATCTTATGGAAGTGAATGATGACAACTAAAAATAATTTAATTAAAGAAAAAAAAAAAGAATCTCTGATGGTTACTGATGTCTTATCACACCAACCCTGAATCTCTTCCTCTGACTTTTAAGGCTCTGAATGATCTTTCCCCATGCTCTGAAATATCTTCCCGACTCATGCCCCACCTCTAAACTCCAGTTCTTTCTGCTATCTAACGTTTTTTTCCGCTACTTTCCAAGATCAACCCTAATTCCCATCAAGCTCATCTCTTTCATGACTCTGCCTCTCCCTCACTCATGCAGCATTCATTGTTATATGCTTGCATTTAATCAAACTCTTTCTCCCCTCCAAATCTTCTTTTATCATTTCTACCTACAGAATTTCAACCCTATTATTGGATCTTGAGTCCAACCAAGTTCAGTTTCCTTTATGAAACCTCTGTTGACTAATCCCGACATCTTTGCTATCCCCTTTAATGAACTTCCAGTATGTTAACAATCCATATCATATGTTCAGCACTGTAGTCTATCTTTTGTTATCTCATTCTTATTTCATATGTATGTATGTATATGTCTGTATATGTGTGTATGTGTGTGTGTGTCTGTGTGTGTAACCAAGGTCACAAGCCTGGCATGACAAATGAATGACATAATGGCATAAGGAGAAGCTGCTGGTAGCACAGTGGATAGAGTGGTCAGCCTGGAGCCCAGAAGACCTGAGTACAAATATAGCCTTAGACACTTACTAGTTGTGTGACGCCAAGCAAATCCCTTAACCTCTGTTTGCCTCAGTTTTCTTAGTTATAAAAAGTGCTTAAAATATTTCCTACCTCCCAGGGCTGTTGTGAGGTTCAAGTTAGATAATATTTATAAAAAGTGCCTTATTATGGTAGACTCTATATAAATTCTTATTCCTTTCCTGGAAAGGGGAAATTTTTTCCTTTGAAAAGGGCACATGTCATTTCAGAATCTCTTCAAGGAAAAATCTTTGAAGAGAGAGAAAAGACATTGGAAAATGGCATACAAGTGTGGGGTGAGCCAGCTCCTCAGTGTGGCCCTGAATGACAGTTTACCTCCTTAGAGATTTTAGGTAATTTACCCTAAAGTGAGATTGAGGTCTCCCTCTACACGAGCTCCATCTCCCATAGACACAGCATGGAGTCATCACTCTCTTTAACAATGAAAAGAGTCTTCTGCAAATGGTTCAGGCTTAAGAACTGGTTGATACAGGCCATATAAAATATACTGCTGGTTTAGGGCCTTACATTTTAGGAAGCACACTGACAACATGGAGCTTTTCAAAGGGAAGCACCAAAGGTAGCTTAGGTACTGAAGATCATGGCACACAAAGAACCATTAAAAGAATCTGTAAGTGCTTAGCCTAGAGAACTTAGAATATATATGAGAACTGTCTTAAACAGTTAATTTATTCTTATATAAAAGAGGGATTATATCTGTTCTGCTTAGTAACAGATTTATATTGGAAGAGAAGAAAAACTTCCTAACAATTAGAAATATCTGTTAAAGGGATATGCTGCCTCAGAAGATAGTGACATTACCTTCACCCTTAAATTTTCAAGACTAGGTTGAGTGACTGTCAGGGAAGTTATGAGATTCTTGCTGTAGTAAAAGTTGAACTAGATGGCTTATGAGGCACCTCCTAACTCCGAGATATGGTGGGGGTTTTTTTGGCCTTCCCAATTAGGATAGTAAGCTCTTTGAGGGAAGGAACAATTCAACTAACTGAGCATTTATTCAGTGCCTATAACATGCTAGGAATTATGGTAGACACTAAGGAAACAAAGAAAATGAAAACAATCCCAACCCTCAGGTAGCTTATACTCTGAGGGCAAGGGGAAGAATGTCTACACAGATAAATATAAACATATAGAAGGTCAGTATGAAATAATGTGGCAGCAGGTTTGAAGAGGTAACACTAACAACTTCATGGATCAGGAAAGTATGACCACATTACATTTCTTTTGTATCCTCTCTTTTCTTTCCCCTCCCCCAGCACTTGGTATAGGACTGGGCTTCTTGTAGACATTCAAAAAAAATGATAGAGGGTTGAATCCTAATTACTAGAGACTTGAGACACCTCCGTGTAATTTAAAAGAAATTACAAGATCATGGAATTAGAGGAAAGGTTCTTAGAGATTTTCTAGCCCCTTCATTTTATAGGTGAGGACAGTGAGGCCTCCTGAAATAAGGTGTATAAAGACTCATTTTCCTGAGTTCAAATCTGGCCTCAGATACTCACTAGCTGTGTGACTGTAAGCAAGTCACTTACCCCTATTTGCCTCAATTTCCTCATTTGTATGAGGAATGAGCTGGAGAAGGAAATGGCAAACCACTCCAGCATCTTTGCCAATAGAAAACCCAAATGTGTCTGTGAAGAGTTAGTCACAACTGAAATGACTAAACCACAAACACTAAGGCCCAGAGAGCTTGTCACTCACCAATGTAGTTGGACAGGCCAGAGTGAGCCAGTCTTTAAAAGCAAGTTTAATATTGCAGATAACTTCTGAGAAATAAATAGCAAATGTCAAGTTTTACTGTGATACAGACTCCCGCCTATATACAGGTGGGTAAGGCTTTGAGTGTGGCAGCTCCATCGACAGAAAGTGATTTACAGTAGAAAAGGTGAGAGGCTGAAGGAAAAACATGCCAAAGTATATGATGGTCAAGGTGATGAAGTTGTCTGTGTTAGGAGGGCAGTCAAGTTCTCTGTGTGCTATGATCTTCAGTACCTAAGCTGCCTTTGGTGCTTTCCTTTGAAAAGCTCCAGGTTGTCAGTGTGCTTCCTAAAATGTAAGGCCACAAACCTGCAGTATCTTTTATACGGCCTGTTCTTAAGCCTGAACCATTTGCAGAAGACTCTTTTCATTGATAAAGAGAGTGATGACTCCATGCTGTGTCTATGGGAGATGGAGCTGGTGTAGAGAGGGAGACCTCAATCTCACTCATAAGAATGTAAATATATTGATATCATTTGAGAAATGTGCAAGAATGTTGGAAAATTTAGATTTCATATTTATTAGGTCTTATGGGCCAGGATATTGGTTGAACTGGAGTGGTGTGAGTTAACCCCCCATATCCCCTTCCACAGCATCAGATGGGATGCTCTTAAATCATACTGGCCTGGGGCAATTGGGATTAATTTTGTTTATAGGTGAATTTATCTAGGACCCAGCTGTGAGTCCTCTGGGCAAGAGAAATGTAAAATAGTTAAAGACTTCGGGGAGGAGCTCATAAGTCTCCTGGGATCCCTCCTACAGACTGTTTCTATGCATTTTTGCCAATGGCTTTTATTTTTATCATCTGGATTGCTTTTAAATTGCCCAAGAGAACTGTTTCTACTTTGGTTATAGAATATGTTTTTAGTAAAAGGATTGCTTGTGTGAAACCTCAGGCTTTGTGTGATCCATTGTACCAGATGTATAGTAAGAACCAGGACATTAGGGGATAATGAATACACTGAGTAGATGTGTGTATGTATGTATGTGTGTATGTATGTATGTGTGTATATGTATGCATATGTGTACATATTTGTGTGTGTACCTACATATACATACATGTGTGTATACATATATACGTATAATCTTTAAACTTGTCACTCCCCTTTTGGGGAAAATGTATGCCTAGATTTAATGTAGTTGAATTGAATTCAATACACATTTATTTATTCAGTATCTATAATGTGTTACAATATGTACTTGAAGGGCAAGGTGTTAGAAAGTTCAGATTGGATATGCTTCCAGTCTTCATTGAGTTTATAATCAAAAGGAAGAAAACACACATACTACACTAGATGACTGTATCTTGTAGGTTGGAGAGGAGAAAGGGAGAGTAATGAAGAATGTGATTAGAGAGGGCAGTAAGGAGGAGGTTACATTTCAGTTGTTTTTGATAGAGTTGGTAAGGATTCAACAGGCAAAGAGGAGACAGAAAGACATTCTAAACAAAGGGAACAGTGTGAGCAAAATGATGAAGAATGAACAGCAGAAGAAACATTTAGAGGAATGGTGGATAGTTCATTTTGACAAGAGTATGGGGAATGGGGAGAGGAAAGCATGAGATTAGATTGGTAAAGTGGCACCAAATTGTGGCTTACTTTGAACACCAGGAAAAAAAGTTTGAAATTTACTTACTAAGTAGTAGGGAGTCATTGAACATTTTTGAAAGATGAATTTGATTCAAATTCAAATCATTGAAAGATAGATTTGAAGAGGGAGAGAATGGAAACAGGAAGATTTATTAAGAAATTATGTCTATAACCCAGTTAGTCTGAAATGAGAAATCACACTAGAATGCACAGTATGTACACTTTAAAAATGCTTTTGTTTGTTAGATTTCATGCTATGGGAGGCTAAAATATTTGTTCAAAGCAAATACCATTCTTTCTATCAATAACAGTGCTTAGGAATTCCAATGATAAATATAGTGGATTATATTTTCTGACTTTGATCAGATTATAGATTATAGATTCAGAACTAAAAGGGACTTTAGAGGTCACCAAGTCTAACTCTTTAGTTTTATAGATGAAGATAGTGAGACTTTTCTAGAGTCTCACTGATGGGAGGCATCTGAGGTGGTATTAGAATCCAGGTCTTTCTGACTCCAAGTCTGATGTTACAAGTCAAGTTCACCATGCTAGAGGCGTCTACTTGAATTTTCTCTTTTATCATTTTTTCATGCTGGTTTCTACTACTCTGGTGAATTTTCTTTATGTACTTCTCTATCTTAAAAATGAGAGGCAATAAAAATTCAAATAAAATTTAGATAAAAAATTTAAAATAATGAAATTCTAATTTAGCTGTTGAAGATTTCAAGGACTTGAGACCATTTGAAAGTTATTTCAATCTTTAAAAGTTGTAGTTTTAGGGGAAAGTTGCTTATACTTTACTTATAAAATGAGTGACAGGAAATATAACAGACATTACAATACTTTTAACCTCTGCACAAACCTCTGTTTGACTTCAAGTTCATGCACTCATTTTCTAAGGTAGCAAGGACTGGGAGAACACGATATAGCTTGTCTGTTAGGAATTTCTGCTGACTGACAACAACAACATTGAGATTTCACATGCCAACTCATATTTTATCTCCCTCAAGCATATTGTTTTAAATAATTACAGGGTGGGGGAGGTTATGTATATATTTATAAATATATTTATATTTATTAGAAAAACATATATAAACTTTATTGTGGCCTTCAGGGTGGGGGAAGCTTGGGAGGAGGGGAAAAAAAGAACAAAATTTAAAAAGTACACAGCAGAGAACAAAAGAAAACTCACAAGGAAGCAAAGATGAACAATTCTCAACACAATGAGTATTATCTATCATATAGGCATTCTTTTTAAATTATTTTTTTAAAATTTATTTTTAGTTTTCAACATTCATTTCCACAAGATTTTGAGTTACAAATGTTCTCCCCCTTTCCCCTACTCTGAGCCCAAAATAGTGAGCCTGCTGAATACCTCTTTCTCTAATCTGCTCTCTCTTATATCTTCCCCCATACCCCTTCTAACTTTCTACTAGGGTAAAATGGATTTCTATACTCCAGTGCCTGTATATCTTATTTCCCAGTTGCATGTGAAAAACAATTTTTTAACATTTGTTTTTAGAACATTGATTTTCAGATTCTTTCCCTTCTTTCGTCCTCGCCCACCCCCACTGAGAAGATAAGCAATTCAATATAGGTTGTACATGTATAGTTACGCAAAATGTTTCCACAATAGTTATATTGTAAAAGACTAACTATATTTCTTTCCATCCTATCCTGCCCCCCACTTATTCTGTTTTCTGCTTTGACTCTGTCCCTTTTCAAAAGTATGTGTTTCTAACTACCCCCTCCCTCAGTCTGCCCTCCCTTCTATCAGCCCCTTCTTATCCCCTTTCCCTCTACTTTCCTGTAGGGTAAGATACCCAAATGAGTGTGTATGTTATTCCCTCCTTAAACCAAATTCAATGAGAGTATGGTTGACCCATTCCCTTTCACCTTCCTGCTCTTCTCCTCCATTGTAAGTTTTCTCTTGCCTCTTTTATATGTGATAATTTGCCCTATTCTGTTGCTCCCTTTCTCCTTCTTTCATTATATTCCTCTCTCACCTCTTAATTTTATTTATTTATTTTTATTTTATCATCCCTTCCTAGTCAACTGATCCTGTGCCCTCTGTCCCACATATACACACACTCATATATGTATTTATACACACCTACACCCTCTTCTACATACATATACATGTATGTATACATATATATATATGTATATACATATACTTATATATTCCCTTCAACTATCTGCATACTGAGAAAAGTCTCATGAGTTACAATTATTGCTTTTCCATGTAGGCATGTAAATAGTTTAACTTTAATAAGTTCCTTATGATTTCTTTTTCCTGTTTATCTTTTCATGCGTCTCTTGCTTCTTGTATTTGAAAGTCAAATTTTCTGTTCAGCTCTGGTTTTTCATCAAGAATACTTGAAAGTCCTCTATTTCACTGAATGACCATATTTTCCCCTGAAGCATTATACTCAGTTTTGCTGGGTAGGTGATTCTTGGTTTTAATCCTAGCTCCTTTGATCTCCAGAACACCATATTCCAAGCCCTTCTATCCCTTAGTGTAGAAACTTCTAGATCTTGTGTTATCCTTATTGTGTTTCCACAATACTCAAATTGTTTCTTTCTGGCAGCTTTGTAATATTTTCTCCTTGATCTGGGAACTCTGTAATTTGGCTATGATATTCCTAGGAGTTTTCTTTTTGGAATCTTTTTCAAGAGCTGATCTGTGAATTCTTTCAATTTCCATTTTGCCCTCTGGTTCTGGAGCATCAGAACAATTTTCCTTGAGAATTTCTTGAAGGATGCTTTCTAAGTTCTTTTTTTGATCATGGCTTTCAGGTGGTCCAATAATTTTTAAATTGTCTCTCCTGAATCTATTTTCCAGGTCAGTGGTTTTTTCAGTGAGATGTTTCACATTGCCATCTATTTTTTTCATTTGTTTGGATCTGTTTAATAATATCTTAATTTCTCATAAAGTCATTTGCTTCCATTTGCTCCACTCTAATTCTAAAGGAATTATTCTCCTCAGTGAGCTTTTGAGATTCTTTTTCCATCTGGCAAATTCAACTTTTTAAGGCATTCTTCTCCTCATTGGCTTTTTGGGTCTCCTTTGTCATTTGAGTTAATCTATTTTTAAGGTGTTATTTTCTTCAGTCGGGTTGTTGACTGTCTTTTCGTGATTTTCTTGCATCGTTCTTATTTCTCTTCCCAATTTTTCCTCACTTCTCTTATTTGGTTTTCAAAATCCTTCTTAAGCTGATCTATGGCTTTTAGACAGTCTTCATGTTTCTTGGCAGATTTTGGTGCGGGAGTTCTGACTGTGTTGTCTTCCTCTCATCCATACTTTGATCCTTTTTGTCACCAAAAAAGGATTCTAGAGTTCAATTGCTGTTCTTACTTTGCTTCCTTTGCCTGCTCATGTTGCCAGTGAAAGTACTTGATTTTTTAGCTCTGTGGAACTCTGCTTCCAGGGGGGAAAGCTCTGCCCCAAATCTCTGGGGTTTTCCCAGCTGCCAGAGTTATTGGGAGGCTGCTGCAGCCACCACCAGCTGTGGCTCACTGAAAACACACCCCAGGACCACCACCCAAGACCATGATCCAAATCCAGGCTGCTCAACGCAAGAGCGCTTAGCCTCTAAACGATCACTTGGACCCCCTGCAGTCTGCAGGCCAGAAGCTCTGAAACAGCCACATGGAGGCAGCTTCAGGGCAGCCTCTTCTGCTACTTCCTTGCCCTGGAGGCATTTTGGCCAGACTACTTTTCTCCCCCAAATTTAGCTGAGACCCACTGACTTTTCACTTAGTCCTTGTTTCTTATGACTTGATAATTCTAGAAACTGCCACAGCTGCCACTTATCCACACTCCTGAAGCTCAAGCTCTGGCTCATCCTGGCCATCCCTGGGGCCAAGCTGGGGTTTCAGATTGGGCTGGTTTTGGCTCCCAGTGTGCTGTGCTGAGCCCTTTATGCTGAGCTGCCTTCAGCAGGAGATGTGTTTTTCTGTATATTTATGTGAGTTTTGGAGCCCCAAAATTTGTTTATAGTCATATTTTATGGGTATTTGAGGTGGCTATGTGTGAGCTGCAAAACCTTGCTGCTTCTACACCACCATCTTCTCATGATTTTCTTGCATCATTCTCGTTTCTCTTCCCAATTTTTCCTCCACTTTTCCTGTGTGATTTTCAAAATTCTTCTTGAGCTCCTCCATGGCCTGTAACTAGTTCATATTTTTCTTGGCAGCTTTTGATGCAGGAGTTTTGACTTTGTTGACTTCTTCTGGTTCCATGTTTTGATCCTTTTTGTCCCCCAAAAAGGATTCTATGGTCTGAATGTGCTTCCTCTGCTTGCTCATCTTGCCAGCCAATTACTTGACTTTTGAGATCTTTGCCACAGTAGAACTCTGCTTCCAGAGTGGAGAGAGCTGTGTCTCAAATCACTGGGATATTCGCAAATGTTGTCAGAGCTATGAGGAGGGCACCCTCTCCACAGACACCTCAAGCTCTAGCACACTGGCCATACACTGCAGGATCACCATCCAAGACTACAATCCAGATCCAAGCAGGTCAAAACAAGAGCAATTATCCTCTCAATGATTGTTTAGACCCCCTACGATCTGCAGGCTAGGAGCTTTGGAGGCAGCCATGTGGCAGCAGCTGCAGCTACCTCTCACCCCGGGGGCAGGGGCCAGACAATGCTCTTCTCCAACCAGTTCCAACAGAGTTCCCCATTGACCTTTTACTTTCTCTTTTCTGTTTATGGATTGAGAAGTCTGGAAATTGCCACAGTTGCAAGTGATTCACTCTGCTGAAGTTGGCTCTGGCTGGTCTGTGCCTCTGGTCAGGGCTGCCCTGGGTCTGGCATCATGCAGCTCATGCAGGACTGCACTTGGCTCCCATCTCAGTGTGATAGACTCTTTCTGTTGGCCTGACAGGCTGGCTTCAGTGGGAGATTTGTTTCTCTCTCTGTCTCTTTGTGGATTCTGTAGCTCTAAAATTTGTTTAGAGTCATATTTTACAAGTATTGGAGGTGGTTGGTTGGGAACTCAGAGAAGTTCTTGCTTTTACTCTGCCATCTGGGCTCCACCCCCCATATAGGCTATCTTGAAAAGAAAATTTATTGTTACATCCTTTTAATCCTGTCATGTTCTGCTATGTATGCTACATGCTTTTTTCTTTCTAATTTTGTATTTAAGTTCCAATATTTAAGTTTATGATATTTTTTCTTTTTCTCTGTTCTGTATTTGTGTTCTGGCATTTGAGTAATAATAATAATATTTTCGAGTAATAATAATAAAATTTTGAAATAAAAAAAGAAAATAAAAAAGCACAAAAATACAATAATAAAAACAAAACATTAAAAAAGTAATTACTTCAGAAGAATCACTGTCACTTGGAGCTAATTTTGTATGTTAGTTTTACTTTTGTTTTGATTTAGTTTACTTTTGATTTGAGCTTTACCTTCACTGAAAAAAAAATGATTGTATTGATGTGGGAATTTTGCCCCCAAATATCTGATACTTTTGCCCATTGCTTAACTCTCCTCGCCAGTCCTCATTGTAAGATGGTATTACAAATGTAATGTAACGTATTACAAATGTAAGATGCTATTACAAAGTACCCTGTCTTCCTCTACTTTCAGCAGAGTAGAAAAGGCAAAAAGTTACATCCTATCTCAACATAAAAAGAATCAGTAATTAGATGTCTTCAAAAGATGGAGTTGGGGAATATCATGCAAAAGAAGGATTAGACATTTTCTGAATGACCCCAAAGGGCACAACTTGGTAATATGAGTGTAGATTATGGATAGATAGATTTAGGGAAGGAAAAGTTTCCCAGGAAATGGAAGGGTCCAAAAGTTAAATAGACTCTTGCAGAAATAATGTGTTTACCTTCACTAGAAGTAAATGAAGGTATGCCAGCTATTTGTTGGGAATATTATAGAGGAGTTTCTTAGGTAGGTAGAGATTATTAAGGGGAGTTGATAATCTCTGTGGTCTCTTCCAATTCTGAGAGTTGATCAGATTGAGTTCTTTAGCATTAGAGATATTAGAGCTTGGGTCTGTGAACTTGTTTACTTTTTGGAAACTATTTTGATAACTGTATTTTAATGTATTTGGTTTATTTTGTAATCATATATTTTGCTATATGCATTTATCATGTACAAGAACATTTTGAGAAGGGGTCATTGGCTTCACCAGACTGCCAAAGGGTTCCATCACCCATATAAATGGTTGAGAACCTTTGAATCAGAGGTTGAATGCCCATCTGTCAGAAATGTTGGAGAAGAACTCCTACATTGGGTAGAAGTTGGACTAGATAAGCTTTGAAATCTTCCATTTTTGAGTTCAGAATGAACAACATACACACACACACACACACACACACACACACACACATTACTCATACAATTAAAAAAACTCTTGGTAATCTGATTTCTCAACCTACAGAAGATTAAACCATGAAAGAAGGGAAGTTGGAAGAAGGACTGCTGGTAGTTAGAAACCATAGCCAGCATCCTGATAATAAGGGAAGAGACCAAAACAAACCAAAAAACACTATAAAAAGCAAACACAGGGCTTATAAGTCAAATAACATTATATACAGCATAGTCATTTTTCTGCAATATTCCTAAAATATCACCGAGTGTTATAGAAGCAGCCTAATATGGTGTATTTTTGTCCAGTTAGGAATCAGAATATCACCTCTGACATATTATGCATGTAACTGTGGGCAAGTTACTTAATCCATAAGTGCCTCTAATCAACTATTTAGTACTTTAAATTACAGATGAATTGAGATGTAAGTTGATGGAAGAATTTTTTTCCATGCTAGGAGTTACTCAGAGTGATAAAAACTACATACCTAGACCACTTCTCATCTTTCCAAAAGTATGACATGTGTGCATATAGATAGTAAGCTTTTCAAGAACAAGGAACATTTTATTTTATTTTTGGTTTTCCTTGTGCCTAACAGAATACCTGGCACAAAGGACATGTTTAATAAATGTCTGTTGTTGACTAAATTCTCATATTATCATATCATACTTTTCTATATATTTCCATCCAAATTATTAAAATAAAATATTAAGTATTAAAATAAAATAAAATATTAATTTTTAAAAATATTTTTTGAGGGAGCAAGGACCTTATTATCATAAAGATGTACATTGGTAAAGAACAGGTTTTGGTGACTTATTTTTTTTTATTTTTTCAATTGGCATCTTTTGTGTATTTCTCAATATGACCCCAACTTAAAAAAAAAGTTTTATTGAAGCATTTCCTTCCCATCTTTACTTTCTGTTTCCCTATATCCACTAGTGAAATAGTATGAAAACATTGTCTCCGCTTGCTCTGTGAAGCATCACTCTTCCTAGTACTTTTAAGACAAGATCTCAATGGAGCCTGCTCAGGGCTACTGACTTGAGTCTCAGCAAGTGAGTGGCTTTGGAATCTGTTCACTGCCTTCAAATCCCATGTTATCAGTAAAACCTGTGTGCTGCTGAATTTCCTTTCATTGTATCTCTAGGCTGACCATTTCCTGCTCATGTCCTTAGAGTAGAGACTATACCAAGTAAATTGGGGTCAGCTTCTACTCCTGCTAACTCTTCACTTTTGGCTCTGAGAGATAAAGCTTTTCTTCCCCTTTTAAAATCAAACAAAAATATTCAATAAAATGATTAATTTTATTTTTTTGCAAAATCAGCTTTAGATTGCTAGTTACTTCCACTTTTTTTCCTTATTCCCCCAAACTGGTTAAAATCAAGGAAAATTATAATCATACATAATTTCTACAGAAAATGATACATATAAGAAATCAGTTTTCTATTAAAATAGTGTAAGAGTCTAAGCTCTGTCCAGCACAGACTCTGAGACTTGTAAAAAGTTGAGAATGCTGAGATTTGAAAATAACTCTCATAATATATAGACACATAAGCCTGGCAGATAATGTGTACTGATTTGCCTGGAGACAATAACTCAGATTTTGAAAATCTGCCAAACTATGTTCATTCAGAGTTGTAATATAAGAATTTTGAAATTTCTTTTTCAGCCATCTATGTGTTTAAGGTATTGCATGTTCTGGTTAGATATGTAGGCAGCTGACATTAAGATTTATGATCATTAAGCAAGATCTTCGGGGACTATTTGTATATTTCTCTTTCCCTCCTTATTAAAAAAATCAAGGCAATTTTTTTAGTTGAATCAGACTGGGGGTAGGGGACTGGGAGAGAGGAAACAATGGAGACATATCTAAACAACTATAAACAAAGACTTAGAGGGATAGCTTTAAATTTTCTGTCCCTGCCCCTGGAATCAAGAGTGCTAAATTGTTAGTAAGCACAACTAGGAATCAAGGCATGAAGGAGAGAGGGGAGATAGAAGGCTAGTTTGTATAGTGCAAGAGTGGAATGTTGTACAAGAAGGCTGTTGTTCATCCTTCATTCTCGAAGAAGACAAATGACATTAGCAGAGTACAAGTGAATTGGATTTAAATGAGGCAGAGTTGTGCAACCATCATTCTTACTCTCTACTCTGGAGTCATCAGAGTCCAGTGGCAAGACATAGGTCAAGATGACTGGTAATGGCCCCAGAGGCAGTGGGAGACCTTGGTCTCAGCTTGTCTGAGGCAATGACCATTCAGTAATTAAAGGCTAGGTAAGAACTGAGGCAAAAAATGACCTAGTTTGCCTTCACAAGAATCAGTCTGGGAAGGGAAGACCCTCAGATAGTTTGAGGCCAGGTTTTTAATGTCTCTAAAAGCTGAACAGAAATGTTTCTAATTTATTCTATATTTGGAAGCTACTGTAGTGACTGAGGAGTGACATAGCTAAATCTGTGCTTAAGAAAAATTATTTTGTCAGTGGTATATAGAATGGATTAGAGTGGGAAATGACTTGAGGCAGTGAGACATCAGCAGAATTGGCATAACTGATAGCAGTTTAGAGTGAGGGACTGTTAATTATGGAACAAAATCACCACAGGCAAACTATTTCACTTCCACCCCCAAGTCTAAGCACAAAATCCTTTCCACAGGGCCTGGGACCAACATACGCAAACACCCAATTTCCTTCACACTGATCAAGGGACACCTGGTTATAATTTTTATATGTTAATACCTGACATTTGCAGGAAGCAGCGTACAGTACTGAGAAAACACTGAGTTGAGTCAGAGACTCTGGCTGCAAATTTCAGCAAAGCCGCGTTGTATTTTTGTGTCCTTAGGTCATTTAATCTCCTGGCTTTTTTTTCTGTAAAATGTGGGTTTTGGACTAGATATCTGTAACTCCTAGATCTAAATCTATGATATAGTATACTGTTAATGTCACTTATAGTGAGTGCTAATCTTCACTGCTTTTGGTCTTTTGCTAAAAATAATTTAGTAGAAATAATACCAAACATCAATACAGCCAATTACACATCTATTACTGTTCTTTCTATTTAAAGAAATACGTTTCAACACACAAAATATTACTTTTCAGTTACTTCCTCAAAGTTTCTGTAAGGATTCTTAATCTATTTAATTGAATTCTCACTCACTTTTTCTCTTACCTGGTCTTAGCCCTTTGTCTTAATTCTGTTTTTGTTTTAGTGGGGAAGGGGATTTATCTTTTTCATCTGTAAATTATGCAAGGACACTTGTTTTTTACAATGCCCACCATAATATACAATGCCAGATTTCAAATTGAAGGGAATCTTACAGGACATCTCAATCAACCCTGCACTCTCTCACCCCCTATATATCCAGGCAGTTTCCAAGTCCCATGAGTTTCACCTTTGTAACACATCTCATATTTTCACCTTCCCACGCAGCCCTTTATTACCTCAAACCTGGACTGTTACCATACAATCTCTCCCCGCATTGTTCATCCTACACTTAGTTGTTTAACTGATCTTCCTAAATCAGAGATCATGTCACCTCCACCACCTTCCCCATTTAATGAGCTTGCGTAGTTCCCTTTTACCTTATTTAGTTTTAAACATAAAATCCTCTCTTTGGTTTTTAATGTCCTCTATAACCTGACCCCTTCCTGTCATTCAAAGACTTCTTATACCTTACTCCTCCACATGAATTCCATCCATCTTCCAGTTCCTTGCATTTTTCACTGGTTGTTCCTTTGCATGGAATTCTTTTCCCCATTCTCTCTGTCTCTTGGCTTTAATTCTCAGCTAACATTCTACCTTCTACAAGAAGTCTTTCCTAATCTAGTGCCTTCCCTCTATTGATTATCTCTAATATTTCCAGTATGTTCATACAATTAGATTGTGAGCTCCCTTTTGTCTTTTTAAAATTTTTATTTTTGTATTCCCCACCACTAGTGTCTTGCACCTAGTAGTCACCTAATAAAGGCTTGTTGATTCAGATTTGAAAATTAATGTCTATTTTGCTGCGCTATATACATACATATATATAATATATATGTATTATATATAAATATATACATACAAACATACACACACATATCCCTCCCTGGATCATTCCAGTGCACCCCAGGGGGCAATATCACTCACTTTGGGAACCCATGGAGCCTGACTACTAAGGATCTTCTTAGCAAGGGTTTGTTGCAACCAAGAAACAACATCAACAGTTTCACTCTTGTCTTGGGATAAGGACAAAATATGCTTGTGGAAGTTTTACCCTTCATTTAATAAGTACTGTCTTATAAACCTCTGTCATTTCAGAGGTCTTATTTTTTTTTTAATTGATAATTGCTTCCCTTTCCCCTTGCCCTCCCATTTTAGCTTTAAACCATTGCAGGTGCATCCCCACTACTGCCCCCCTACTAACCTCATTTTCTTTCCTGACAGAATAGCTAAACAATGTTAATAATTGCTATCATATATAATATTTTTAAAGTCTTCAAAATATATTACAAATAATATTTCATTTTATCCTTACAATGAATCTGAGAGGGAGATACTATTAATTTATCTCCACTTTACAGATGAGAAAACTGAGGCAAACAGAAATCAAGTGACTTGCCCAGAGTCACATAGCTAGTAAATGTTAAGTATCTGAGGCTGGATTTGAACTCAGGTCCTCCTGACTTCAGGGCCAGTGCTCTATTCACTACACTACCTAGCCACCCCTAAATTTACTCTTCTTATTGACTTATAATTTTGTGCTATTTGGTGATCCCTGGAATGTACTGTCTTTTCTCTCATCTCAACAATGAGGAAAGAAACAGAAGTTATCTTGCATTATTAATAGAGGCCAGCCCAAGACACAACTGTGAGGCAGGAAAGACTTTTCTTTGACCCCCTCCTAGGTCCATTTCATTGTCCATCCCATTGACAAAGGGCTTCCTGCTTTGCTTGCTGCAGCTAATCCTGGTTTACTAGGATAATTGAGAGCTATCACAGTACAACAAGGAAAACTTTCAGACCCAAGGGAATAAATCTCCAATAGAGAAATTTCAGGAAATATCATAGTAAGTAAAGGAGATAGTATAGCAAGAAAGTACCTGCACATTACTCCATTTAGAATTATGCCCATCTACATGTAATCTATCAATTACTTTTTTTCCTAGTAATGGCCCTCTGTATTCTTCAAAAAATATTGGGGAGGACAGGAGGAAATAGAGTAGGAGAAAGCAATATGGCCCATCTCCTCTCACAGACACTCCAATAAAGATCTAAGTAGTGATTGAGTAGTGATCAGGAAATTGAAGAAGAAATTATAGTAGGTCATCTTTCTAGCCCAACATAAAAAAAAAATCTACCCTACAGGTAACCATGGAAGGAAATTAGTAACAGGATTGAGTTGGTATCACAGACTCAGTGCCCAGAGATCCAAGTTAAGGCAGTAGCACAGGACACTCAGAGATTTTGAATTCAGCTCCAAGACCCATATAGCAACTCATGGCCAGAATGATTGACTCTACATCTAGAGGTCTGAACTAGACCGGCAGCAATTCAGAGACTTAACCATTAGCCAAAGCCATGCCAAACTCAAACTAGAGAGTTTAGAAACACACTTGGTGCCAAGAACTCTAAACTAGTACAGGTATATGACAATCAGAGATTACTGAAGATTCATCTCATTCCTCCCAGGCTGGCAGAATAAATGGGTCATCCAGAGGGGCCAGGATCACTGACTGAGTTTGCAGAGCTCCCAGCTAGGCCAGCAATTCTGGATTGCCTAGAGCAAATAGCTGGAAGAACGACCAAACAAAAAAAAGAAAAAGAGATGTTATGAGGCCAAGGAATCTCCAAGACATAGACCTCAAAGAGCATAGCTCCAAAACAGTTATAAACAAAGCCTCAAAGAAAAATACATCTTGCCTACATAATCGATTAGAATTGCTATAAAAATGATAAAAGATTTGAACATTAGTTTAAAATAGTATTATACATAAAAGAAAAACAAAAGAGGAAAAGAACCAGGAAAGAAAGGAGAGCTACGGAAGAGAGACTTGGAAAAGAATTAACATCTTAGCATCAGAGATAAAAAAAAAAAACAACACGAAACCAAACCAAAACAAACAAACAAACCTAACCCTTATCTAAGTAAGATACAGAGTACCTGAAAATTAGGAAAAAAATTAGAAAAAAAAACCCAAAAGTTAATGATTCCATATAGCAACAAGAAATGTTATAACAAAAGCAAAAGATTAAAAAAAATGGAAGATATTGGTTATTTCACATAGAAAACAACTAACCTGTTTGACCAACAGATCAAGAAGATAAATTAAGAATCATTAGACTACCTGAGGGTCCAAAAAATAAATAAATAAAAGAGCCTAGATATTGTGTTTCAAAAATCATGAAAGAAAACTGTCCAGATCTCTTAGAAGCGGAAAGTAAAGTGGAAAAAAAGAATATACTGGTCACCAAATGAAAACTCTCAGGAACTAAAATCCAGAGCATCCAGGTCAAAGAAAAAATACTGTCTGGAGCCAGAAATAAAGACTTTGAGTACAGAGGAAATCAGAGTAAGGATCATAGGAAGTTTATCAATTACCACTGTCAAGGAGCATAGAGCTAAAATATGATGCTCCAAAAGGCTTATACATGTGTTTATTACCAAGAATAAGATATCCAGCAAAACTAAGTAAAAATTCCCCAGCAAAACGTACATGGGAAAAAGGGGATCTTTAGTGAAGTAGAGGACTTCCAAGTATTCCTAATGAAAAGACCAGAATGGAGGAGAAACTTTGAAATATAAACACAGGAGTAAGGAAAAAAATAAAAATGTATACAAGTGAACAATTAAAAAAGACTTCACAATGGGTAAAGTGTTTGAATTCTAAAGTGTGTGTGTGTGTGTGTGTGTGTGTATGTGTGTGTGAAAGAGAGAGAGAGAGAGAGAGATAGACAGACAGAGAGAGATAGAGACAGAGACAGAGAGAGAGACAGAGAGAGAGAGACAGAGAGAGAGAGAGAGAGGTACCCCCTAAGAACCATAATGTTATCAGGAGTCCTTGTTTCAGTTTTCTAGTCTTCAATTCTTGTCTTCTAATTCTTCATTAATGATAATTTTAGTTGGAACCTGTGATTTTGTTGGTATAGGGAACCCCCTTTGAAGAAAATCCTTCTGCCAGTGAAGTTTGGCACCTATGTAAAGTGTTGTGGTAAAACCTAGGACAAGATGTTAAGTGATTTGCACAGGGTCATACAGTAAGTATGTGTCAGAAGTGAGATTGAAGTTAGGTCATCTTGCTTCCCAGGTTAACTATCAAGCATTATGTCATGGTATTTTTCTTTCTTTTTTTTTTAGATTTAAATTGATTTGTTTATTTACTTTTAGTTTACAAGATTCAGTTCCACAATCCCTTGAGTTTCAAATTTTCTCCCCCCACCCCCCATGGCGGCATGCAATCAAGCATAGGATCTACAAATACTTTCATGTTTGGACATTAGTCTGATTGTATAGAAAGGTTGTAACCAATGGAGTGAACAATGGGAAAGAAGAAACAAAACCAAACAAGGAAAAGAACGATAGCATGTAGATTGCTTCAGTCTCCATTTAAACTCTGGTCTTTCTAGATCTTTCTCTGAATGTAGAATCTCCTTCCATCCTGAGACTTGTAGACTTGTCTTATAACCTTGTGTTGCTGAGAAGAGCCCAGTTTATCAAAGTTGGTCATCATACATACGATGTGTCTGTAATTGTG
Organism: Pseudochirops cupreus; assembly: GCA_028627135.1. NCBI lineage: Eukaryota > Metazoa > Chordata > Mammalia > Diprotodontia > Pseudocheiridae > Pseudochirops > Pseudochirops cupreus. Next base: position 110,640,371 of record CM053583.1, read on the forward strand.
TACAAATTTTTCCTGGTTCTGCTCTTCTCACTTAGCATCAGTTTGTATAAGCCTCTCCAGGTAAATATGAAGTCCATCTGCTCCTCATTTCTTATAGCACAATAGTATTCCATTACATTCCTATACCACAACTTGTTTAGCTATTCCCCAATTGATGCGCATCACCTTAATTTCCAGTTTTATGCCACCACAAAGAGAGCTGCTATAAATGTTTTTGTACATATGGGTCTTCCTCCCACTTCTATGATCTCTTTGGGATACAATCCTAGAAGTGGTATTACTGAGTCAAAAGAAATGCAATTATTTATGACCCTTTGGGTATAGTTCCATATTGCTCTCCAGAATGGTTGTATCAGTTCACAGCTCCACCAACAATGCATTAGTGTTCCAATTTTTCCACATCCTCTCCAGCATTTGTCATTTTCTTGTTTTGTCTTCTTAGCCAATCTAACTGGAGAGATGTGGTACTTCAAAGTTGTTTTGATTTGCATTTCTCAAATCAATAGTGATTTAGAGCATTTTTTCATATGCTTATAGATATCTTTAATTTCTACCTCTGAAAATTGTTCACATCCTTTGACCATTTCTCAATTGGTGAATGACTTGTATTCTTATAGATTTGATTCAGTTCCCTCTATATGTTAGAAATGAGGCCCTTATCAGAAACACTGGTTGTAAAAATTCTTTCCCAATTTACCACTTCCCTCTTAATCTTGGTTACATTGGCTTTGTTTGTAAAGAAACTTTTCAATTTAATGTAATCAAGAGTATCCATTTTGCATTTTATAATGCTCTCTAACTCTTCTTTGGTCATAAAGTCTTCCCTACTCCATAAATCTGACAGGTAAACTATCCCTTGCTTCCCCAGATTACTTACAGTAGATCTTGCACCCATTTAGATGATATCTTTCTTATAATTAAAATGTCACAAATATGTTTAGATGTATTCATGCTTATGGTACTGAATGAGAAGTATACATAATAAACTAAGTCATGTAACAATTAATGTTTTCTAAGTGGACATGAAGAAATACCAAAATAGGAGTAAGAGGAAAAATTTGGAAAGGGTGCTTTCATAAATGGATTTCAAATCATGGAATTAGAGCTAAAAATGACCTTATAGATCTAGTTCAGGGATTCTTAACTTTTTTAAAATCTTGGACCCCCTTGGTAATCTGGTAAAGTTTATGGATCCTTTGTTAGAATAATGTTCTTAAATTAATAAAATAAGATTATTAAGGAATTCAATTGTATTGAAACGGTTACAAAAATATTTGCTTAAGGTCAATGGGTCACAAGTTAAAAATCCCTGAAGTCCAACCCTCTCATTTTACAAATGATAGGAAGGTCACTGGAAATTAAATAATTTACAGAATGTCTTATATCTCACATGGATAGGAAGTAACAGGGCTGAGATTTTAACCCAAATTTTCTGAGTCATCCAACAATCAGCACATATTAAGCCCCTTCTATTTGCCAGAGATTCAAAGGAAAAGATGAAACAATACCTGCCTTCAAAAAACTTATCTTTCTGGGGAAAACATACACATAATTAAACAATCCAAGAACAAAGTACATTTTAGGGGGTGGGAGGAGGAGAGGAAAGGACTCTAGCAAGCTGGGAGGGATCTGAAAAAGCTTAATGTGGAAGGTGGTGCTTGAACTTAGTTTTGAAGGAAATAAAATATTCTACAAGAAGGAGATGAGATGGGGATGCATTCCAGGTTCTGGGAACAGCCATTGCAAGACAAATGAGATGGGAGATGAAGTATTACTTATGAGGGACAATGAGAAGACCAGACTACTATGTTATAGAGTGTGTGAAAAGATAAATCTGCAATCAAGTTTGAAAAATAAGTGGAGACCTGGTTGTGAAGATATTCAAGGTATCTGAGCTTAGAAGCAATAGGATGGTGCTAAAGTTTATTCAGTAGGGGTATTACATTTTAGCTGTTCACTTTGGGGAAATCTTTTCAGCAGATGAATGAAGATGGATTCAAGAGAGGAGAAACTTGAAGAAGGTAAACCAATTAGTTATTCCTTCAGGACTCAGTTCAGATGGGTGGGGGCAGAGCCAAGATGGTGCAGTAGAAGCACAAACTTGGCATGGGCTCTGGCTCCAAACAATTACAATACCTGTGAAAAAAATGACTCTAAACAAGTTTTAAAGCTACAGAACCCACAAAGTAACAGAGAGAAACAAACCTCTGGCTGAAGGCAATGTGGCAGGAGGACAGGAAAGGTCTATCACAGCATGCTGGGAGATAAGTACAGTCCTGCAGGACTTAATTCGACCCCAGGGTGGCCCCAACCACCAGCAGCCATAGCAGACTTCAGGAGAGTGAATAACCAGCAACTATGGTGGCTTCCAGACTTCTCAAACCATAAATGCCAAAGACAAAGTAAAAGGTCAGTGTGGAACTCTGTTGGAATGGGTTGAGGGGGTCAGAGGAGCATGGTCTGGCCCATGCCTGCAGGATGAGAAGCAGTAGAGGTGCAGGGGCTGATCCGCATAGCTGCCTCAGGAGCTCCTGGCCTACAGATCATAGGAGAACCAAGTGACCATTCAGAGAGTAATGGCTCTTGCTTTAACCTGCTTGGATCTGGATTGTGGTCTCGGGAGGTGGTCCTGAGGTTTGTGACAAGTGAGCCAGAGCTTGTGGGGGCTGTGGAGATGGCACCCTCTTAATAGCTGCAGCAGCTGTGAAAACCCCAGCAACTTGGGACAAAGCTCTCTCTATTCTGGAAGCAGAGTTCTACTGGGGCAAAGAGCTCAAAAGTCAAGTAATTGGTTGGCAATATGAGCAAGCACAGGAAGCACAAACAGACCATAGAATCCTTTTTTGGGGACAAAACAGATCAAGGAATAGAGGGGGAGGAATACAGCAAAGTCAGAACTCCTGCATCAAAAGCCTCCATAAAATATGAACTGCTTACAGGCTATGGAGGAGCTCAAGAAGGATTTTGAAATTCAAGTAAGAGAAGTAGAGGAAAAATTGGGAGGACAAATGAGAATGATGCAGGAAAATCACAAACAGTGAGTCAGCAGCCTGCTAAAGGAGATCCAAAAGTACACTGAAGAAAATAATACCATAAAAAATAGACTAACTCAAATGGCAAAAGAGGCACAAAAAGCCAATGAGGAGAAGAATGCCTTAAAAAGCCAAATTTGCCAACTGGAAAAGAAATTTCAAAAACTTACTGAAGAGAATAATTCCTACAAAATTAGATTGGAGCAATTGGAAGCTAATGACTTT
>CM053583.1:110644127-110662878 GCA_028627135.1 Pseudochirops cupreus
CACACGCACACACACATGCACACGCACACACACACACGCACACACACACACACAAGAATATTTACAGCAGCTCTTTTCATAGTGGCAAAGAAATGGAAACTAAGGGGGTGACAATCAATTGGAAATAGGCAAACAAATTTTGGTGTGCGAACATAATAAAATTTAGAGCAGCAGTTCTCAACCTGTGGGTCATGACCCCTTTGGGGGTTGAACATCCCTTTCACAAGGGTCATCTAAGACCATAGGAAAATATATATTTCCGATGGTCTTAGGAACCAAGACACTGCTCCTGTATCCATCTCCAGGTGGGTCTGCCCACATGCTGATATGCCCACATACAAGTATTAAAGGGTCACAGCATTAGGAAGGTTGAGAACCACTGATTTAGAGAAAACTATACTGGCATAAAGTGAAGTGAGCAGAACCAGGAGAACTATGTACATGATGATTACAACATTACAAAGACAAGTAGCTTGGAAAACTTAAGATCTTTAATCAAGAATGTAAAAACCCTTCTGGATAGGCTTAGGTTGGTCACCTGCAAGGGAACTTCAGTTACTAATGACCCTAGACACAAGGTTTTTCTCCTACAACAGTTTTTATAGGGTCTCTTGAGAGGGTGGTGAGAGGACATGAGAAGAGAGAGGTGGGGTCTCTCTCCTTCCTCCTTTCTAATCATCCATGGAAGAGCAGCTTACTATGATTTCCAATGACATTCAGAATTGCCTTCCTCAAAGCCAAGCTTCCAAAGGAGATCCCCAAGAGATAAAAGAAAAAAGGGAGGTATAGTGTTGTATATGTTTTATTGTAGAAGATCAGGGCAGCTAAGTGGCCCAGTGGACAGATCACCTGGAGTCAGAAGAACCCGAGTTCAAATCTGACTTGAGACACTAGTTGTGTGATCCTGGGCAAGTCACTTAACCTCAATTGATGAAGAAGAACAAGAAGTTCACTCAGGTGGTTAAGAGTGCTGAAATAAAAACAGACAGGGGGGAACTAGTAATCCTTGCTTCCCCTCCTATTTACGCCAAAAATTGTGTACTTTTTAAAATTATACAGTTAAAGGCTGCCTCTGTCTCATCCAATATTATTTCATCATAAACACCTGTGGGTGACCTTGTCCGATGTATTTTCTTGTGTCCCTTGTTAGTGGAAAAAGAACTTGGGATAGCTCTAAGAGCAGGAGAATGTCCTTTCCTGAGACAGAACTGAGATCCTAACCCCACAATCCATTGTTAATGAATATTTCTGCTCCCTAACTGGAGGCATTATCACAGGCTTTTATGTTCCATAACTCCAGTTCTAAGAGAAGAATTACTAGAATTCTGGAACATTCAAATTACTTTAGATTATGAAATTAAGCTTATTGTAACTCTCAAGTTAAAAGAAATGAAATGACCACTCATTATCACAGAGGACAGATGATGAAACTTACTATCCCCTTCTTGACAGAGAGGTGATGAACTCAAGGTACATGAAGAGTGTGTATGTATGTATAACATATGACATAGCCAACATATCAATATGTTATGATTGATGATGTATACTTGTTATATATTTTGTTTTTCATTGATAGGGCATGGGGATGGAGTAGGAGGAAGGAAAAATAAATTTCTGTTAATTAAAAAATTAGAAATAAAGTACACTCACGTACATTTTGGCTGAATTTTGCTCCACATCTAACGTGCATATAAGAAGTAGATATTGAATAAATATTTATAGATAGATGTGAAAATTCACAAGGTTGCTCTATACCAAAGAAATCCCAATAAAAGAAGAATATTTTCTATGGAGTTATGTTATCTGACTCCTGGTTTTAAATAAAGAGAGGTTAGCTCTTTTGAGGTGACTTGTCTCAGATCATTAAAAAAGTCAGCCAGAATTTAGAAGTGGAATCCTATTGGCTCCCAGTCCCATTTCTAATAACTATCTCACCTTATTTTTCTTCGTAGAACAAATATACACTTGATAGGCAAGCAGGTAGCACAGGCTACAGTAACAAACCTTTCTTTTACTCTAAAAGGGCAGGAGAACAGGTTTGTGGGTCCGTGAGTTTTCCTGTGGAAAGCCATTATTTCCAGTCAAAAGTGTAGCTAAAAAATTTCCTTTCTATCTATCAACATCTCAATAATCTGGCCTGTGATGTTTTGCATGTTTCCAGAGATGTTTTACCCCCATTAGCCCATTAGTTCATAAATGCATCTAACCAGCTTCTGTGCTGAGAGAGAAAAGGGGGAAGGACGCAGTCATTACACTGGAATGCCTGTGCCAAAAGCCACCTGTCCATTACTTCAATGGTAGTAGAGCCAATTCAGACTTAATGTGCTCTTCAGCTGCATGCTTCCTTTGTTTTCAGAACATCAAGCTCTGTGGCTTTGGGATCCCAGATTGTTCAACGGAAGGAAAGCATGGGCTCATTATTTGGAGCCAAAAGGTCACAATTAACTTCCCACAAACAAATCAACCAACATCCTTTGCTTTACCCTAAACATAATAGGGAAACCTTACCATGCAAATAAATGTTTTGCGTTGTTTCAGCAAACTCCTATTGAAATTTTCTTGATTAATCAGAAATTTTTGGCATAAAGAATCAGACTCCTTCAGGTCCAACACTAGTCTGACAAAGAATTTATTATCAATCAAAATAGTGACATAAATGCATTCTATACCCAAACTGGCACACAAAGGGTATTTAATCAATGTTGATAATTGCAGGACAATGAATAATAGTGCTTTTCCCTCCTTTGTCCCTACAAATTTCTTCAAACTTCCTGAGATGAGAGAATATGAGAATCAGAGTTTCTTCAGCAATGGTCTCAAAAGAAGAGAACCAACTTGGGTTGTTTTTCAAAGGATATCCCTTATGCTAACAGGTTTCTCTGACCTGAGTCCTGGAGTACCAAAGCCAGAGATCCATGCTGGCCAAAGAAAACCTTGTTCCTGTTGGAGTTGAGTAGGCCATGAAGTTTGTTGGTGAATCAAGAGTGAATATGTAGTTAATCACTTGTTTATGTTACACTGTGATAAATACTGCCTAAGAGTAATTAATAGCAGCCATGAAAAAAGGCAGGGAGTTGAAATGTAGAAAAAAAATTCTTGGACCATCTTCTTATTTTGAGAATTACTAGCATGAAATAGATATAACCATATTTGTAGGAAAAACAACCAAAAATTGAGTATTTGTTATGTATCTAACAAAAATATGTATTCATCAATAAACATATAAAATATGTATCATGAATTGTCTAATGTATCTATGTATATGTAAATTAGATTTAGAAGTAGATAGGACATTAATGGATATTTAATCATTCATTTTATAGTAGTAAATGAAAAATTTGAAGCCTACACAGGTTGCACATTGCAGAACCTTCCAAAAGAGACCATAATCACTCAAAAGAGATTGACCTATTTTTACATGTAAAATCCAAAAGGATGAAGGATAATTCCTATTATCTGACTATTATATGCAGTTATATAACCAATTTCTAGAGATTGTTGGTTTAAGACTATCACTGCAAATGTATTAGTAGGAATCAAAATTAAGCAGGGGGAAGTGCATGGCTTGGATTGCCTCTGAGAAAATAAAAAGTTATTTAATTATTCTGATCTTAAAGCATTCTACTGATGGTATTGTATGAGTATGAGCTGTGGAATACTAAAGTCTCTAAAAGATTAATAGTGAACAAAACCCAGGAGACACTGGAGAAATATGTGGTGGCTGTAAACAGGCCAAAACACATACCAAATAAGGAACTAAAAAGAACAGAAGTTAAGGATATCAGCAAAGAACTGTATGTTGAAAAAGAAGATTGAGGAAGGAATAATTGATCGAAAGGCTTGTGTACTCTCTAGTTTCCTTAAATCAAGAAAAAGCAACAAGAATCCCTGTACATTGAGTGGACCCCATGTACCAAAGTTATGTGAAAATATGCAAAAGTTGCATTGTTGCATAAAATATATAGCTGTATAGGATGGGTAGGTGTGAATGTGTTGTGATATGCATCACTGGTCTCATCAGTGTACATATACACACATTGTTGTTGTTGAGTCATTTCAGGCATGTCTGACTCTCCATACCCTATGTGAGGTTTTCTTGGCAAAAGCACTGGAATGGTTTATCATTTCCTTTTCAGCTCGTTTTATAGGTAAAATAATTGAGGCAAACAGGGTTAAGTGACTTGCCCAGGATCACACAACTAGTCAGTGTCTGAGGTCATATTTGAAATCAGAAAGATTTCTTCCTAACTTCCTATCTTCCTAACTCCAGGCCCAGTGCTCTATTGACTGAGCCACCTAGCTGTATCTATCTGTCTATTTACACACACACACACACATTTACACATATACATATATACACATACATACGCACCTACACCTATATGTATTACATATACGCTATATATATTTTGTATATAAAATATGCTAGTATAATATTAGGCAGATTCAAACAGTTTCTGGGGAAATAAGTGAAATGTTATCTATAATGTTTCATATATATATGTGTGAATACATACATGTGCTTATTTTTACTAATATAAATAATAGATAGCATGACATAGATGATAGAAAGATTCCCAGGAAGACCTGGGTTCAAATCTTGTCTTGAACATATACTATGGGATCCTGGACAAATCATTAAACCTCTCTCTCCCTCTGGGCAACTCTCTAATACTTATAAGTTGCAGAAGAGTTTCCAGTCATATACCTGCATATAGGTGGCAGATAGTCTCCAACTCTGAGTTAGGAAAGTACAAGTTCATTGCCTTCCTCAGATACTAACTGTGTGACCCTGGGTAAGTCACTTCACTTCCCTGTATCTCAGTTTCCTTATCTATAATCCTATTCATAGGATTTTGTGAGGGTCAGATGTGATAACATGTAAAACACTTTGCAAACTTTAAAGTGCTACATAAGTTCTAGCTATTAAATATACACACGCACATATATATGTATGACATATATTTTGGACAGCAGATAGGTGCTCTACTTGGACAATAAGCTGGACTATAAAATGAAGTGGAAGAGACCGTTAGTCAGATGATATCTGACAAAGTGTGCCGGTTGTAATGATGCCAAGCTGTTCCTTGCTACAAAATCCCTCATCCTCTTCCTCCTCCTTTTCCTCCTCCTCCTCCTCCTCTTCTTCCTCCTTCTTCTGGTGATGCTATATGACCATGAATCTCATGCTCTCAGAAGAACCAAAGATGGAAAGTGACCCAAAGGGCAATGGCATGCTATATGATGAAGCCAAATAAGTATATGGTGGTATGGGAATTTGAAGATCTTCCCTGCCCCTAAGCCCTTTGCTTGAGTGGCTTAAGTGGCTCTGCGAACCTTCCCTGATTTGAAAGTATATTCTGCCCCCTAATAGGCTGAATGTGGTCATATGGAGCCTGTGGTGGGAGGCTTGTTCTTCAGGAATGCCCACATCTTACTTATTACTTTGTGATTGGGCAGTGGGTCAAGAGGGCTGTGACAATCTCCGATCCAGGAGAAGGCTAGATAAACTGCTGATGTGAGGTTTTGCTTTGGGGATCACTTTGGAAAGAGTTGTATGATTTGGCCAGATGACACTCTGGGCATCTGTTGAGCACCCTGGCTTTGAAAAACCCAGATGTTGATGCTTCCCTCTCTGGTAACTGAATAGGTATGGATGTAATGGTCAGACAGCTGGAAGCTCATCTGCTGATCTGTGTCTCTGTTTGCTTGTAACTTCTGCTTGTAACTTCTGTTTGTATTCTCTGAAGTTCATGGTGCTGATTTTTTCCCCTGAACTAGGTAAATGATATGTGTTTAATTGATTAAAGTGAGACTGTTAACCCATTTTGCGTTGCTTTCCTTTAGAAAAGCAGATCTAAGAACCTGTGCTAGCAGCCACCCTGGGGATGCTAGGGTGCTTGCTGATGTATATGGTTAAAGAGAATTACTTGCAACTATGAAATAATGAAAAAAACAGCACTCATATGTATCACCTAAGGCAGTGGTTCTCAACCTTCCTAATGCCGCGACCCTTTAATACAGTTCCTCATGTTGTGGTGACCCCCAACCATAAAATTATTTTTGTTGCTACTTCATAACTGTAATTTTTCTACTGTTATGAATCTATCTAATATGCAGGATGTATTTTCATTGTTAGAAATCAAACATAACCCACAGGTTGAGAACCCTTGACCTAAGGCAAAAAAAGGATACTAGTCTTGCCATTGGAGTGAAACGCAACATAAGCTCTCTAAATATGGTAGTAGTGTCCACAAACCATTTAAAGAGATGAAGGAAGGTTTTACTGAAAACCTTCCTTGGGTAGTCACTCTATGACAGTATCATGAAAAGGCATGGGCAAGGATTACACAGGAGAAGGCATGGAGGGATTGGGACCTTCACCAGGGGAGGGATAATTCATACTAATGAAACCACAGATGTGTCAACAGATGTTTTACTCATTTCTCTGTCTACAAGAAAAGGTCTGAGCCCTCCAAAAATTATTCAAAAGGAAACAGATCCCTTAGGTAGATTCAAATAGGATATCTAGGGAAACAAGTAAAATGTTGCTGGAGCTCTGCCTACCACAAAATCAACCTCCCTCAGTATAAGTGTTGCTATTCAGGCAATGTTTGGATTTCTGCTCTCTCAATACATGAACCTAACAGGCAGGCCTCTTAATTCACTTTTGAAATGCTAAACAATTATGCAAGACATTAAATAATCCTGAGATCAAGAACACATTTCCCAGTATGGTGTCTGGTTTGTTTTTAAATATGGGAGGCCATACATTGACCTCAGAAAGGCCCCAAGAAACCAGGAGATAAGGCATGACCCTTGTATGAAACAAATACATACATTAGTGAGCAAACAAGCTTCTCAAAGAATAGGCTACAGCTAAAAAACAGGCTGCAGCTACAGCTAAACTCAGGTCTTCTGACTATAGGTCCAAGGTTCTAACAATATCTACAGCACAATGGACAAGTTTATTAAGATTTTTCATCTGTAAGATGTGGATAATATATGCCTGCACTACATGTCTTATGAGGTTATTGACTTCAAGCCATGAAGAACTACATGGATCATTTATCTATTAAATATTAGGCTTATTTCCTAAAGTATGAAGTGCATGCTAGTAGAGAGAGAGTAGTAGCTGAGAGGTGGGTATTTTCAGGAAACTGCATATCAAGAACTATGACATTTCCTTATTTAAATCTTTGGGACTATTTGTCGACTTGCTTGATTTGGTAAAAAGCAAATCATTGGTGATGATTAAGAGACCTGTTTTAGTAGAAGGGAGGAAGGAAATGAGTATTTATTAAGTGTTCATTGTGTGCCAGGCACTGTTCCTGACTCCAGGCCTAGCACTCTATCCACTGTACCGTCAGCTGCCTAGGGGTAAGGGCTGGGTGGAGAGGAAGTAGGGGCAATGAAAAACCAGACATCATCCGGACGATACCATGATCATTGAACTGAAAAAGACCTTTGTTGTTATTGTTTTCAGTTGTGTCTGACCCTTCATTACCACATTTGGGATTTTCTTGGCAGAGATACTGGAGTGGTTTGCCATTTCCTTCGTCAGCTCATTTACAGATAAAGAAACTGAGCAAACAGTATAGTGACTTTTCCAGGGTCATGCAACTAAAAAGCATCTGAAACCAGATTTAAACTGAGGTCTTCCTGACTCCCAGCCTGTACCAATTAGCTGCTCAAAAGGGACATTAGAGATTTTTTAGTGCAATTCCCTCAATTTACAAATGAGAACAGTGGACAATAAAGGTAAATTTGTTTATGTAAAATCACACACAGTTAATGAAAAAAGAAAGACTTGGATTCAGGTTGTCTGATTCCGAGGCCAGTGGTCTTACCATTGTGTAGGGCAAGTATGTATAAGAAAGGCATATAAGAATATGGGAAATTGAGGATCGAATAGGAATGGGTGAACACTGCAAGGTCATGTTGCAGAATGATGGAAATCTCCTCAGACTTCTTCCTAAAGTGTAGAAAATAGAAAACTGTAATAATTATGTTCTTTGCTTCAGAAGAGTTCTTTGTGGATTTTATTACTTTAAAAATATTCATTGGATTATTTAGGGAAATTACTAGTTAGCTGTTATTTCTTCCACATAATTATGTCTGAATAAATCAAGTGCATCTGTAATCTCACTTACTAGGAATCTCCTTCCAATGATGCAGATCATAAGTGACCCATGCCTGCCCATCTTATGCCACACTTGTCAATGTCTTAACATGGATTCATCAAAGGAGGTCCACCTAACTTGCCAGGGCCTTCCATACTTTCTCTTGACATTTCCAGGTTACCAGAAGAGGACAATGATTTCCACTGGTAATCTATTACCTCAGCAAATGGCTAACTCATCTTCTTTTTGCTCATTCGTTTCATGACATATTTTATTTTCTATACACTTTACCAGCTCACTCTCAGGCCCACTCCACCTTTATACTGGTTGCCATGATGACCACCCTACCCTAAGACTGACTCAGTTATTGGAGATTCCTCTCTGGAAACTTCATATCAATAAAAGATCCAACATACTACTTAATCTCCACTACTGGCTCACCTTCTGACCTGCTCCACCTCCTTACCTACCCAGGGGTGGTAATTATTCTCAACACATTCTGCAGTAGTTACCGTACTCCCAGCCCGTCATATTTTCTCTATCCCAGCGATTATGAACCCCCAACTATCAGCATACAAACCTCATTCCATCCCCAACTGTCTTAACCCCATTCTCCTTAACCCAATTCCTCCCCTGAATGTCTCACTCTAAAGGTTACCTAACCCTTTCACTTGCTCTGTAGAATATCTGCTCCATATTTTAAAAACTTCTTTTCATCATAAACTTTTCCCCTTATCACTCTTTTCATCATTTTGCACTGAGTCCAGGTTCCCTTCTGATGGCATAGCTTCCTTCTCCACTGTTTCTAGCATTGGTTGCATTTTCATGCATACTACCTGACTTCTTGGTCATGATGGGGGAGTGGGTGGTGGTGTCAAGATACTCTACCAAATCTTTGTAATATCTATATTCTCCCTCTACCACCATCACTCAGTAACCTCTTTTCCTTTAAAGTTCATTTAAACCATATTTACCACCAAATTAAGATTCAGATAGTTATTGTTTACCAAGATACCCCTTTCTTCACCCTTCAGAACATACTCCTTCCTTCCTCATTGGGACTTGGTTCAAATTTTCTCTCTCTACCTCTACTCCAGCCCCCATGCTAGATTGATAACTCCCTCAAACACCTAACTTCCTACTACCTTCACACCACCTCAGCTACACACAAAGATAGTCATACCCTTTTGCTCATGCCATCACCCACAAATACTCCATTTCCATGTTCATTAACTCTGAAATTCCATCATCCATGATCATGACATTTTATTATTCTACTTTTCCCTCTGGTTTATAACCCCTAACCTTGTTCTTTGTCTTTACTGTGACTTCCAGATCCTCAACCTTTCCCAGGCCATCATCCTATACACGTATCCTTTCAGTTGAGAGCCTTGGCTCATATTTCACTGAAAAAAGTGAGGCTTTTCAGCAAAACCTTCTCTTCTCCCCTCTTCCTTAACTCACATCACACAGATGCCTTCCCTTACTCTCCTCCTTCATCCATATCTTACATGAATAATAATAGGAAGAAGAGCTAATACTTGTATATTATTTACTGTGTCAGGCACTGTGCTAAGTGCTGTGCAATTATCTCATTTGACCCCACAACAACCCTGGGAGATAGATAACATAATTATCTCCATTTTACAGATGAGGAAAGTGAGGCAAACACAAGTGAAGTGACTTGTCCATGGTCACACAGCTAATAAATGTCTGAGGTGGGATGGGAACTCAGATTTCCTAACTTCATTCAGCCCTCTATCCACTGAGCAACCAAGCTGCTCTGCATGATGAGGTGGCCCTTCTTGTAAAGGCAAGCCCCTTTAAATGTCCACATGAACCCATCCATCACATCTTCTCCAGCATATTGTCGCTGTTAATCCCACTCTCTCACTAATCTTAAATCTCTCCTTGTCTACTGGCTGCTTTCCTTTTGCTTACAAACCCACCCATGTCTCCAGCATCTGTAAACATCTCTTGCTTAGGTGGCACGGTGGATAGAGCACCAGCCCTGGAGTCAGGAAGACCTGAGTTCAAAAGCAGCCTGAGACACTTAACACTATACTAGCCATATCACCTTGGGCAAGTCACTTAACCCCAATTGCCCTGCCTTCCCTCCTCCAAAAAGCAAAAAAAAAAAAAAATCCCTTGCTTGAACCATCCATCCCTGTGAACTATCTTTTGATATTTCTCTTCTTTGGTGGATAAACTCCTTGAGAAAGCCATCTATATTCAATGCTTCCACTTCCTTTCCTCTCAATGTCTTCTTAAATCTTTAAAGTCTGGCTTCTGATCTCATCATTCAATTGAAACATGTCTTTCTAAAGTTATAAATTATCTTTTAATTGCCAAATCTAATGGTCTTTTCTTAATCATTATCCATATTGACCTCTCTGTAGTCTTTGACTCAGTCAGTTACTCTCTTTTCCTCTTTAGAGTTTTACGACACTGATGACCATTCCTTCTCAGTCTCTTTTACTGGATCTTTATCTAGGGTGCACTGGTTAATGGTAGGTATCTCCCAACTCTCTGCAGAGTTTTTTTTGTCTGTACTATTTTGCATGATTATCTCATCAATTCCAATGGATTCAATTGTTATCTTATTTCTATGCAGATAATTCTCAGATCCACTTATGAAGCCGTAACCACCATTCTGACCTCTAGTCTTGCATCATTAATTATGGAACATCTCAAACTAGACATCCCGTAGATACTTTAAATCTGACATGTCCAAAACTGCACTTATTATCTTCCCTCCAAAACCCTCTCATCAATGACAAATGCTGGAAGGGATGTTGGAAAACAGGTATATGAATGGAACTGCAAACTGGTTAAACCATTCTGGATAGCAATTTGAAGCTATGCCTGAAAATTGATGGGAAGTTAAGTGGCCTAGGAGTCAGGAGATCCCGAGTTCAAATCCAACCTTAGATACTTACTTGCTGTGTGACCCTGGGCAGATTATTTAACCCTGTTTGCTACAGTTCCTCATCTGAAAAAAAAAAGAGCTGGAGAAGGAAATGGCAAATAACTCCAGTATCTTTGCCACAAAAACCCCAAATGCGGGGCATGGAGAGTTGGATACAACTGAAACAACTTAACAAGCACCCCCAAAACTATACATTCTCTTTGACTCAGCAATACCACTACTAGCCATCTGATTGGTCTGCCCGCCGCAGGGCTCTCCCCAAAGAGATCAAAGAAAAAGGGGAAAGATCCATGTGCATAAAAATATTTATAAAAATATTTATAGCAATTCTTTTTGTGGTGGTAAAGAATTGGAAGCTGAGAATACTCAGCATCATTTGGGGAATGGCTTAACAAGCTATGGTATATGAATGTTATGGAATAGTATTGTACTATTAGAAATGATTAAGAGGATATGGTTAGAAAAATCTGGCAAAACATTGACACAAAGAAAAGTGAGCAGAACTAGGAAAACAATTTTCACAGTACTGACAATATTGTAAGAGAATCAACTTTGAAAAACAGTAACCCTGATTAGTACAGTGATCTACCACAGTTCCAAAGGATTCATAATAAAAAGTGCTATCTACCTCCAGATAGAGAACTGGTGGGTTCAGAGTACAGACTGAAGCATATCTTTATCATTCTTTTTTTCCCCCTAAAACAAAGCTAATGCAGAAATATATTTTCCATGCCTTCACATATATAGATAGACAGACAGATAGATAGATAGATAGATAGATAGATAGATAGATAGATAGATAATGTGTATTGTATTTCTTGTGTTGTCAAAGGGTGAGGGAGGAGTAGAAGGAGGTAGGGAGAAAATTTGGAACAAAAAATAAAATAAATGTTTCAAAAATCTTTCCCATCTTCTAAATGTCTCTATTACCATTGAGGATATTACCCTTCTTCCAGTCACCCAGGCTCACAAACTCGATGGCATTCATACTCCTCATTCTCTTCTTATCCACCCCCTCCAATCAGTTTTCAAGTCTTGTTAATCCTATCTGTGTAACATCTCTCATAAATGCCCTCTTTTCCCATCTGACATTGTCACCACACTGGTGTACATGCTCATAACCCAACTCCTTGACTATTGCAATAGCCATCTGATTGATCTGTCTGCTGCAGGGCTCTCCCCACTCAGGCATTTAAATAGTCTTCCTAATGATCAGGCCTGACTATGTTACTCTTCTCTATTTAATAAACTCCGGTGGCTCCAGGATCAAATATAAAATCCTCTATTTGGTTGTTAAAGCCCTTCATAGCCTGGCTATATTGCCTTTCAAGTTTTTTTGCCTTGACTTTCTTCTACTTACTCTGCCATGTAGCAAAATAAAATTCCTTGCTAGTCCTGGTATGCTATACTTCCTTACCTTTACCTCCTGGCTAAACTGGCTTCCTTCATTCTACCAAAAGCCTTTCCTAATCCCTCTGAATGCTAATACCTTCCCTCTATGATTACCCAACCTAGCCCAAATATATCTTGTTTGTACATAGCTGTTTTTTGTGCTATCTTCCCATTAGACTGCTTTTACCCCCTTTTTTGTGTCCCCAGTACTTAGCAGACCATAACCCAAAGTAAGCACTTAATACATGCTCATTGACTGAATGCATTCTGGTTCTTCTCCAAATTTCTTTATTTTTTATATGTTGCAGTTAATTTACAGTGTACCTCTCCATTGTTCTCTGAGTGATAAGAATGCCACAAAATATCTTCTCTGAGTCTTTCTCTGAGTAGAATTGTCCCATATTCTTACCATCTTTATTTTTGCTTCAGATCCCTCTGAATTCTTGCCTGAGGTGGCGCAGTGAATAGAGCACCAGCCCTGGAGTCAGGAGGACCTGAGTTCAAATCCAGCCTCAGACACTTAACACTTACTAGCCCTGTGACATTGGGCAAGTCACTTAACCCCAATTTCCCTTCCAAAAAGCAAATAAATAAGTAAATTTTTGCCTGAAATTATGAAACCTGTGCTAGACAGCAGTACCATACTTTTAGTCATCTAGCCCTATGGTTTGATTAAAAAGGAACTAGATTTGGATGTTCAATTAATTCCCATCTCAGCTCCAGCAGCCCTTTTCAACCAGGGAACAAGAGATTTCTTTTACCAGTTGAAGAACTGTCCAAACCAAATACAAAAGGGCCCTCACTGTAGTCTTTAAACCTGAGTTTATCAAACTTCAACTTAATAACAGGAAATCTGGCAAAATAAGTGAATTGAATTACATTAAGAATATAGTTAGGCCAAAGTCATTACTGTATTGCTTAAACTTTGAACTAACTCTTAATTCTACCTGATTTATTTTTTTTAAAGTCTGCCACTGTCTTATATCAGTCTTTTGAAAAGTCCTGAATTTCAATAGGCTTATATGGTGGTTTGTTTCTATGTGATTTGACTAAATAATTTGACCAATAATTATCTGACCAGATAATTTAAGCTTTTTATTTAAACTGGAGAGATAGAGGAACAAACAGATAAGTTAACTTCATGTCTAAGACATAAATGATATATGGAAGAAATTCCATTCCTGCATCTTATAAGAACATTCAGAATTATTTCTAATTCCCATTATACCAGAGTAGCAGTTCTCAATATATAGCCCATGGAGATCCAAACATTTACGCAAAATAGCAAGATGTCTTAGTTTCTAATTCAATAAATATCAACAGATATGACCTCCATAAATAAAAATTTTTAGGAGGGGTCCTCAATAATTTTTAAGAATGGAAAATGGTAATTGATAAATGTCAAAAGTATATAAAGAGGCAGTCTTCAGACGAAAAATCCAAGCTATCTATAGTCACATAAAAAAAATTACTATTGATTAGAGAAATGTAAATTAAAAATGCAAAGAAATGCAAATTAAAACAACTCTGACAAAAACACTCTGAGGGGTAACCTCACCCCTGTAAGACTGGCTAATATGACAGAAAAGGAAAATGACAAATGTTGGAGATGTGGGAAAATTGAGGCACTAATGTATTGTTGGTGGAGTTGTGAACAGATCCAAACATTCTGGAGAGCAATTTGGAGCTATACTCAAAAGGTCATAAAACTGTGCACACTCTTTGACCCAGAAATACCACTACAAGGTCAGTATCACAGAGAGATGTTTTTAAAAGGGGAGGGGAGTAGGATGAAAGAAGCTATATGTCCAAAAATATATTTTTAAAAAAAAAGAGGGAGAAAAGGAACGGAGGCCCAGTGAGGGAGAATAATTCAGCAAAAGGCAAACAGCATAGTTGGGACTGGATACCATATCCTATCCAATGCAGCACTATTTCCACAGTATCGCACTGCCTCTCATCCTTCACATATTAAAATACAGAACCACACATATTTCATGTTTAAAGTTATAATAGAGTGGTTTTTTCTTTTCCTCTGTGACAGCACCAAAAATCAGACTTCTAGTTTTAAAGTTAGTCACTGAAAGTTAATGTTGAAGCTGTTGTATTTAGAATTCTACATAATTACTTCTGCAGAATACAGGGAAATTCTCCATATCACACCTTCTCATAAGAAAATTGGCCAGAGTTCTAAAGTCCAGATTTATACACTATTACCAAATAATGGCTTTTAAATAATATTTTCATGAATATAATTATCCTTGGCACCATTTCTAGCATTATCCCTTGTGTAAATTAACAGAAAACAATCAGTTCTAAGTATATTGTCCACCACTGAATTGACCAAGTGATGGAAGATAGGAAACAGAAGAAATGTTACAGAAGAAAAAGTATATCACAAAGGGAACAATGTAGTAAAGTTTGGAGTTACAATACAGGGAACATTAAGATGTCAAGAAGATGCAATGGAAGATAATCCTGGGACCACTGAAAAAATCAAGGCAGCTGGAGACTATGGATGGGGAAAATCATGTTACTTTGAGAAACACTGGCAAACAATTAAGCAAACCAACTGAGAGAAGAATCATGAATCTATGAGAAAACTCTTGCCAGGAATCATTGATATTCAGTAACTAGAAAGGTACAACACATCTTTAGTCTGGGATGCTGAAAGATCAATCACTGAAAGAGAAGACAGAATAGCCCCTTCTCATGTTCTCCTGAACTAGTCCTAGAGAAAACACACAACCCAAAGGGTTAACATGAGATGAGGCAACATAGCCTCCTCCCTCCTTAAACATAGCCTCCTCCCTCCTTAAGCTTCTCACATCACCCATTCCTCTTTACCCTCTCAGCTGGGCCTCTTCTACTACATTACAGGAAAAAAATAGGGACCATTTGCTCTAATGAAGACATCTCTCTCTCAGTCTCTGATGAAGAGATAACCCTTCTCCTCTCTCCAAGACTTAATCCTCCACACACACCTTTGATCTGATTTTCCTTCAATTCTTTCTAGCTGCTGGCCCTCACAATCATTCCTTCCTTAATTTTCTGATTCCTTTCCTACTGCCTCCGTATACATCCATTTCTCCTCCATTCTGAAAAGATGTTCACTAGATTCTACTATCTTCTCAAGCTACCATCTTATGACTGTCTCTCACAACCAAATTCCTATGGGAAAAATTATGTGTCTATGTATGTGTATGTGTGTGAGAGTGTGAAGCAGCAAACACCCTTGTATACCCAGAATGGCTGCTAGCACAGGTTCTTTGATCTGTTTTTCTAAAGGGAAGCAATTCAAAAGGAGTTAACAATCTTACTTTAATCAAACATATATATCAGTTACCTAGTTCAGGGGAAAAAGTCAGCACCCTGAACTTCAGAAAATACAAGCAGAAATTACAAGCAGACAAAAAACACAGAGAAAATAACACAATTCAACAGACAGGGCTTCTAGCTGTCTTACCATCACATACCTACAGAGTTAGTTACCAGAGACAGAAGCACCAACATCTGGGTTTTCAAAGCTGGGAGGTTTAATGGCTGTCCAGAGTCTCCTGGTCAAATCACATATCTCTTCCCAAAGTGAGCCCAAAAGGAAAACCTCACATCAGGGTATACACAGCCTTCTCCAGGGTCAGAGAACATCATAACCCTCATGACCCACTGCCTAAATACAAAGTAACAAGGTGTGGGCCTTCCTGAAAAACAAACCTCCCCTAAGCAAGCTTCTTTTGTTGGGCTGTACTCCACCCTTCAGCAAATTCCTCCCACCACAGGCTCCATGTGATTATATTCAGCCTGCTAGGGGGCAGAGTATATTTTCAAATCAGGGAAGGTCCTCAAATTCCTTTAGACTTATTAAGGGGCAGGGAAGATCTTCAAATTCCCATTAGCATTATATTGTGTGTGTATATTTGTACACACATATAAATTGCACATACATATACATACACACATATGTATCCCTCACACACATCTTTTATCTCTACTATTCTCATTCAATTCTCAATCTTTGTAATCTTCCAACCCAAGAGGATATAGGTTGACTTTTCAACTTCCAATTTGTTTTCTCCAAAGTTACTCATGTCCTCTTAATTGCCAAGTCAGATGGTCTTTTCTCAGTCTTCATTCTTCTTTACCTCTCTGCAGCATTTGGCATTGTAAACACCATACTAGGTACTCTCTCTTCTCTGGGTTTGTTTGTTTGGTTGGGAAATTGCTTTCTTGACTCTTCTGTCTGACCCCTCTCTCTGAATGATTCATCATCTATATGTCCCCTAACTGTGGGTATTCCCCTGGGCTCTGTCCTGGGTACCTTTCTATTCTCCCTCTATATGCCTTTCACTTGGTAACCTCATTAACTCTCATCAGTTAAATTAACACCTCTATGGTGGTGACTCTCAGATCTATTTTCTCAGTCATTATCTTTCTCCAGAGCTTCAGTCTTACATCTCCTACTGCCTCTTGGATATTTCGAAGTGGATATTTCATAGGCATACTAAATCTAATATGTTCCCAAAACCAGTCCTCTTCAGAATTTCCCTGTTTCTGCTGAGGGCACCATTATCATCCTTCCAATAACCCAGGTTTGCAACCTTGGCACCGTTCTTGACATCATACTCTCTCTTAAACCCACTTACACAAATCTTATCATTTCTACTGCCACAACTTTTGAATCTATCCCATTTTCCCTATTCACACAGCCACCATGGTACTTTAGACCTTATCATCCCTCTTCTAGGATATAGCAATATCAATTTATTCAGACAGTCCAAACATTTACAATTGAAATAAGTTCTGGGGATACAAAAAGGAGGCAAAAAAGAGATTTTATTCTAATGGAGGATACCACATATAAGTAGTTTGGCACATACAAGATATTTATGGATTAGATGGCAGGTAACCTGAGCGAGGAAGACAGTCATGGCTGAAATACAATTGGGAAAGGTTTCCTGCAGAATGTAAGATTTGAACTGTCTTCTTTTTTATTTACTTATTTATTTTTACTTTTCAACATTCATTTCCACAAGATTTTGAGTTACAATTTTTTCTCCCCGTCTTTCCCCTACTCCCACCCCAAAACAGCAAGGCTACTGCATACCCCTTTCCCCAATCTGTTCTCTTTTATATCTTCCCCCATCACCCCCCTAATTTTCTAAACTTCAAGATGGATTTCTATACTCTAGTGCCTGTATATCTTATTTCCCAGTTTCATATAAAAAACAATTATTTTTAAACATTTGTTTTTAAAACTTTGATTTCCAGATTTTTTCCCTTCTTCCCTCCTCACCCACCCCCACTGGGAAGATAATCAATTCAATATAGGTTGTAAATGTATTGTTACCCAAATCATTTTCATAATTTTTATACTGTGAAAGACTAACTATATTTCCCTACATCCTATCCCACCCCCACTTATTCTATTTCTCCTTTGACCCCATCTCTTTTAAAAAATGTTTGCTTCTAACTACCCTCTCCCCCAATCTGCCCTCCCTTCTATCATCCCCCCTCTTATGCCCTTCCCCCTATTTTTCTGTAGGGTAAGATACCCAATGGAGTGTGTAAGTTATTCCCACCTTAAGCCAAATTCAATGAAAGTAAGGTTGTCCAATTCCCCTTCACCTTCCTGCTCTTCCCCTCCATTGTAAGTTTTCTCTTGCCTCTTTTATATGAAATAATTTACCCTAATCTATCTCTCCCTTTCTCCTTTTCCCAGTAAATCCCTCTCACTCCTTAATTTTATTTTTTAGATATCATCCCTTCATATTCAACTCATCCTGTGCCCCTCTCTATGTATATATGAACATACATATGCCCACACTCACATATATATTTATATAAACATACACCTTCCTATACATACATATATGTATGTATACACAAATACATATATATTCTCTTCAACTATCCTCATACTGAGAAAAGTCTTATGAGTTACAATTATTGTTTTTCCATGTAGGAGTGTGAATAGTTCAACTTTAGTAAGTTCTCTATGATTTCTTTTTCCTGTTTACCTTCTCATTCTTCTCTTGCTTCTTGTATTTGAAACTCAAATTTTCTGTTTAGCTCTGTTTTTTTCATCAAGAATACTTGAAAGTCCTCTATTTCACTGAATGACCATATTTTCCCCTGAAACATTATACTCAGTTTTTCTTTGTAGGTGATTCTTGGTTTTAGTCCTAGCTCCTTTAACCTCTGGAATATCATAATCCAAGCCCTTTGATCCCTTAATGTAGAAGTTGCTAGATCTTGCATTATCCTGATTGTGTTTCCACAATACTCAAATTGTTTATTCCTCACTGTT
>CM053583.1:110670412-110689294 GCA_028627135.1 Pseudochirops cupreus
AGTCCTGGAATCAGACTCTATGGCTTCCTGCATAGAACTGAGCCAATTAGGCACTGAGTCACATGGGTTGTGATGCCTTCTGGCTCTGAGCCTATTAGATGTAAATTATATATACTGGGACATTGGTATTTTATTTTGGGGCTCACTCATGGGAAGAATGCTTTTTTGTGATTTGGCCAGATGAGACTCTGGGTAGCCATTTAGTTAAGGAGCCCTCAGGCTTTGAGAATGCAGATGCTGGTGCTCCCTGGTCTGGTGATTATGTATCTATTACTTTGTTTAGACAGTTGGAGCCCTATCTGTTGGATATCTGTGCTAATTTCTCTGTTTTTCTGTTTGTATTTTCTCCACATTCAGGATGAATGAACTTCCCTGAAGTAGTGAATGACTTAAATATATTTAATTAAAGTTGACCCCCCCCCCGAAGCTATCTGTCCTTTAGAAAAGCAGATCAAAGCACCTATGCTAGCAGGGCATCCTGGGTGTGCTCGGGTGATTGCTAACACAAATTTGTGAAAGCAAAGAGAGGCCATGAGGCATTATGGCTAGAGAGATGGCCTCAAAATAAGTAAGACCTGGGTTAAAGACCTGGCTCTGACACCTACTGTATGTGTGATCCTGGACAAGTCACTTATCCTTTCAGTACTGGAGGCAAATTTAGAGGCAAAACCCTAAGTCCCTAAGGTGCAGAGACAGTATCCATCAAAATACAGACTTTTCTCACTCGAGAGTTCTCTGAAAGGGTAAGTTCACCATTTTTCCTATTGTCTAAGCATTGTGCCCTCTTCTAATGAAGATTAATTTAAACATATCCCTTTCTAAAATGATAGAAATCTTCAAAAGTCTGATATACCCAATCTTTGTGAATTGTCATTGATAAAATAATCAGTGTTGTAATCAGGTTGTAGTCAGCCCTTCAGTGGTGAGCCCCTTTCAGTAATAACAATCATAACAACGGGCACTTATATAGTTCTTTAAAGTTTGCAAAGCACATTATTTCATGTAAAACCCACAAAAACTATGTGAGGAGGGTACTTCAATTTCTATCCTACCTCTGTTTTGTAGAAGGGAAAGTCCGATTCAGACGTGGAGAGTGACTTTCGTGCAATGTGTGTGTCGTGAAGCTAGAGATTGCGTTGAGATTTATAGTCACAGCACCCAATACGGTGCTTATCTGGCCTTAGTAAATGTTCAATAAAGAAACGTAAGTGGGACTGCTCCTGCCCATGGTCACATAGTTTGTGTCTCAGGTATGTTGAAGATAGTAGAGGTTATACTCTGTTTCTGTTCTAGATCATACTTATCCATTGAATCAATCTCAAGATTGAAAGGAAAAGAGTTTCATAGACTATCTAACATTTAATGACAACAACAATTTTCTTGACAGTAGACTAGAAGAATATTTAGCCAAGATTAAATTAGATATTAGAGCCATTGTTCAGGGGTATATAACTCGCCTCTTCTCCATGAGGAGGCACTGCCATCTAATAAGGAGGAAAGTGTTGATTCCCAGGATTGAAAAGAGTATGATGAGTCTGAGGAGGTCTAATGCTCCTATCAGATCACTGGCCCACTTGTGGAAAGTGTGAGTTTGCCTTTTTATGAGAACACACACACACTCACACATCCCTACACTGTAGCAGAGGTTGCAAAACTAACTTAGTCTATGCGGAGTATATGTTGCTCCTACCATGTCTATCACAGTCTTTAAGAACTACAGGTTAGCTCCACAGTAGGATAAAGTGTTAGAATGGGGCCAATGAAGTTTTTTTTTTTCCTTCAGTCTAACACAACAGAAATTCCAAAACAAAACAAAATAATATTTCAAAGAAATTTGCATGATTTTCTTTGGGAGAGAATGGTATGGGGGATTGTCCTTGTACTTGGTTTATATAGGATTAAATGAAGAGAGTTCATTTAAACGAAGTTCATTAAATTAGCTCATTAAATGAAGAAAGAAAGAGAGGTAGCTGTTGAGGGTCTCTGAGAAATTATTCATTCTTGTTTGTAAATGTTCTACGTAATAGTTTCAAAATCTAAATAAATCAGTGTCTTACATAGCCTGCTTATAATACAAATACAAAATACATTTAAGGTCATATAATGTACAGTTGTACACCAATACAGAAACCTAGAGAACTGAATCCTTGCCTCCCCTGTGACATAGACAAGACATATATTTTGGGTTCTTATTTTACAAAGGAGAAAACTGAGACAGTTAACGTACCAGAGGTCCATATACCAAGCAGAATGCCAGAGCCAGAACTCATACCTTCTAACATTAAGTTCAGTATTCTTTCCTTTGCACAACAGTGCCTCTGATTTATTGTTGTAATGCCTGCAATAAAAATAGTCTTCCTCCAGTTGCCTGCAGTATTTCTTTTGAAATTGTTTGAAGAAGGGCAAAAGTTTAAAAAGGGAGGCTCTGACTGCACTATGGGTAGCCTCTAGTTTTGTCCAACAATTGCTGATATTAGTGGAATTTGAACAAAGTGTTGATTACTATGAAATGTGGTGAAATATGGTGTCTATTTTTGCATGTGATTTTACTAGTGAAGAAGTAATTACACATATACGAAATAAGTTAGTTATTAAGTTCCTTGACATTGGCATCGAATTTTTAATTTTTTAAAATTTCATGGTACTTCAAGCATAAAAGGAATGTAATTATCACTGTGAACTGTTAAATCTGATTATTATCAGAATGTTTGTATTCTCATTGGCTATTTGACAACTCTTAGCTAAAAATATGGCTTTATACCATGCCCACTAACGACATAATTACCATGGATGGGGGAGACCAGCTGTGTTTTGGTTTCATTGAACATCTTGAACTATTACTCATTTTGGGTAAAATAAAACCTAAAATACATTTTGCCAAGCACTTTTTTCCCATTCACTTTTTAAACCCATGTATATTTAAAGAGAAAATTTATCCCTATGTTTCTGATTCATTTACAATTAAACTCATCAAAGTATTGTTTGGTAAGAACTGTATGATAATCAGAAAGCTGGAAAAGCCATCTCAAAAAGCTTTCTTCAAGCATGCTTTTTTTGTTGTTGCATTCTCAGAAAAAGGAAGTCACATTTAGGGAACCAAAAATGCTCTGTCTTTGAAAAACTTGATTTGAAAGAGAGAATGTCCAAAGTTTCTGTGAACTCCACTTGTGGTCAACCAGATCTTCCAGGGCATTTGGGAAAGAGTTTAGCATGCAGCATTAGCATTGGTTCCAAAATGTAAAAATGTTGGTTTTAATGTTTCTTAAAAACCACCTACACAGTGATCCATTCTGCTCAATCAATCAACCAATCAATGAACATGTATTAAGTGCTTATGGTCACTTATAGCCCCCTTTTCAATCATGTAATGCTTTATAAGCTATAGGGATGCAGAGTTAAAAGGCATTTCCTGATTTTAAAGAACTTGAAATACACATAAAAAGATAAGTAGGAACACAAAGTAACATATGAAAAACCCAATATTTAGACAGCAAAGAGTTCAGAAAAAGGAAATATTCCCTTGAAGGTCATTGGTTTGGGAAGGTCCTGTAGAACCCAGACTCAAGCTTGACAGAAAGATGGGGTTTAGATAAGTAGCAAGAAGGACAAGAGATGTGGGCATAGTCAATTAATGAGCATTTATTAAGCACCTACTATTTTCTAGACACAGTGCTATACAATTGGGGGTATAGATACAAAAATGAGACAATCCCTACCCTCAAGGAATTTTACATGGTACTGATAGTACCATGTAAGTACAAATAAAGAGAAGTACAAAAGCAGCACCCATGATAATGATGGTGATAAAGAAATAACATTTAATAAAGCTTTAAAGTTTGTGAAGTGCTTTACATATGTTAGCTCAACTGATCTTCAGGTAGGTTCTATTCTTATCTCCAGATGAAGAAACTGAGGCTGAGAATGGTCATGTGATTTTCCCAGGGTCTCATGGCTCTTAAATGTCTGAAGTGGTATTTGAACTTAGGTTTAGCACCTTAGACACCAGCTGTGTGACCCTGGGCAATTCACTTAACCCCATTCACTTCAGTTTTGTCATCTATAAAATGAGTTGGAGAAAGAAATGGTCAACCACTCTAGTGCCTTTGCCAAGAAAACCCTGAAAGGGTTAAGGAAGAGTTAGACACAACTGAAAATAATTCAACAACAACAACAACAAATTAACACCTGGTAACTCTAAGATTATAGTGTGAGGAAATCTTAGAAGGACTATATGGTAAGAAGGCCTTGCACACCAAACCAAAGAGTTTGGAATTCTATATGGAATAGAGCCACTGAATTTTTTTAGCATAATAAAAATTTGCAGTGTGGATACAGCAAGAGCAAGCTGGACCTGTGATACTATCAGTACAGGGACTCTTTGATGTTCAAACTTCCTCTACCAACCCATCTATAATATTCTTTTAGGCACAGAGAACTGCTTATGGCATTGAGAGTTTAAATGACTTATTCATGAATGCAAAGCTAATATGTGTTTGGAGGTAGGACCTGAAGCCTGGTTTTTTGACTCCTAGATAAGTGATTCATCTACTAAAGTTATACTTCTGCTCAAATAACAATACACATTCACAGAACACCTTAGAGTTTGCAAAAGGTTTTACACACATTATTTCATTTGAGATTCACAACAATCCAGTGATGTGTGAAGAACAGACTTTTATAGATGTGATGCCTGAAGCTTTGTTTAAGACAGATTAGTTTAGTTGCATCATTGGCAGTTCAATGCAAAAATTAAACATGAAGGAGGGGAGGCAGAAAAAATGTTCCCAGGTTAAAATTAAGCCTATTTTTTGAACTACTTTTTTGAGGAAGATGTTTTCCTTTGGCCCAAGTATCTATATGATTTAGGATTAGGAAATCCTCATTATCATCACAGTTTAATTTCCTTATTGGGGCCCCAAACCTATTTCACAGGGCTCTGCCCTGGAGTTGTATGGGTTTGATACTTCACAGATTTTTCCTGTCCCCTCCCCCCCCAGTCATTTAGGTATTGACTTGCAAAAGAATTAGAGCAAACATTAAAGTTAAGCTTGATAATACCTATAATTATATGCCTGAAATTATCCTTCCTGCTATAGGAAAGTGAGCTTGAGGGCAAGGATTGTTCAGTTTCTGTTCTTGTATACAGAATGCTTAGCACACTGCCTGGCATATAGTTAGTAGCTAATAAATAGTTGTTGGACTGGCATTGTGGCACATTCCTATGATCCCAGTTACCAGGGAGGCTGAGGCAGGAGGATCTCTTGAGCTGGGAGTTCTGAGCTGAAGTAGGCTATGCCAGACTGATATTTGCACTAAATCAGGTACCATGTTAAATTCTCCAGAAGCAGAGGAGCACAAAGTTACCTAAGGAATAGCTAGTGGACGTAGGTCAAAATTGTGACAGAACAAGCTCCCCAGCACTGGGATTATTAGATAAAGGTAAGAATTCTGAGAGCCAAGATGGTGGAGTAAGAAGTAAGTGATTCTAACTCTCCCTTACTGACCTTGAAAAACCCAGAAAATGCTGCCCCAGGAAAAAAATCCTAGAACAATGGAGCCACCAGAAAGACAGGGTGCAGTATTTTTTTTAGCTTGGGAGACTAGGGGGATTAATGGGAAAGGTCACTCTTCCTGTGGCTGAAGGGAACCAGTACAGGATGGGAGGCATCCCAGCAAGCCAGAAGCAAATTCCACCTCAGTGGAAGAGCAGAAGCTCCTGAGCCCCAGGGTGGTGGAGCAGGAAAGGGCCAACACCAGGACCCCACTGTGTGCCTTCACATGTTCCACAGAATCAGCAGACACCAGCACAGATGGGTGTCCACAAGCTGCTGAGCCTACATGTGGTCCAGTGCAGCCCAAGGGGAGGAGGAAACCTCCAGCAGCTAGACCACCCTTCTCCTACTCATGCCACAAGCTTTGGAATAAACCCACGGAAATGCAGAAAGACCTCCCCTGGCCAGCTCCAGATCAGCACCAGGTAAGCTACAGCATTATATAGCTTCCAGCTGCCAGAACCAGAGTCCACAGCACACAAAGCCAGTAACCAGGCCCCTAACCCCCCAGAACAAGAAGCATGGGATAGAGGCCCCTCTGATCCAGAAGCAGAGATCCACTTTTAAACCCAAGAAAAAAGGGAATCAAAATGAGTAAAAAGCAACTTAGAAAAGCAGAGATCATAGATTCTGACTATGAGAACAGGGAAGAGCAAAATACGAATTCAGAAGAGGACAGCATTGACACTGAGACACTTTGAGATCTCAAAAGGGGATATGAACTGGTCTCAAGGCCCAAAAAATACATTCTTGGAAGAGCCCAAGAATGATTTTAAAAGTCAATTATTTGAATAAAATTTGATCAATTCCTTTAAAGATACAATGGACAAAGTGGGGGGAAAATTCACTGAAGAAAACATCTCCTTAAAAATAAAAATTGGCAAAATAGAAAAAGAGTTATAAATGCTAACTGAAGAAAATAATTTGTTAAAAATTACAATTGGGCAAGTAGAAGCTAATGACTCTATGAGGCATAAAGAATCACTAAAAAAAATCAAAAGAATGAAAAAAATAGACAAGAATGTAAAATATCTTATTGGAAAAACAACTGACCTGGAAAATAGATCCAGGAGAGATAATTGAAGAATTAGTGGTCTACTGGAAAGCCATGATGAAAAAAAGCCCTGGACAGTATCTTCTAAGAAATCATCAAGGAAAACTGCCCTGAAGTCCTGGAACCAGGGAATAAAACAGTCATCAAAAGAATCCACTGATCACTTTGTGAAAGAGATCCCAAATTAAGAACACCAAGGAATATTGTAGC
Source organism: Pseudochirops cupreus (assembly GCA_028627135.1). Taxonomy (NCBI): domain Eukaryota; kingdom Metazoa; phylum Chordata; class Mammalia; order Diprotodontia; family Pseudocheiridae; genus Pseudochirops; species Pseudochirops cupreus. Next base: position 110,677,229 of record CM053583.1, read on the forward strand.
CAAAAGAGTTTCAGGGGGAAAAATCTATTTCTGCTTCATTGAATACCCTAAAACCTTTTGCTGTGTGGATCACAGCAAAATGTGACAAGTCCTCAAAGAGATGGGAATCCTAGATCATCTTACCTGTCTCCTGAGGACCCTGTGTGTGGTCAAAAAGTATCAATTAGAATCAAACATAAAACAACTGATTGGTTTAAGACTGGCAAAAGAGTATGACAAGGTTATATATTGTCACTGTATTTATTTATCTTGTATGCAGAGTACAGTATGCAAAATGCCAGACTGGACAAATCAAAAGCCAGCACTGGAGTTTCTAGGAGAAATAATCAATAGTCTCACATATGCACTCTGGCAGCAAAAGTGAAGAAGACTTAAGAAGCCTCCTAAGGATGAAAAGAGAATGTAAACACTGACTTGAAGCTTAACATCAAAAAAACTAAGATCTTAGCAACTGGTTCCATCACTTCCTGGCAAACAGTGGGAAAAGAAATGGAAGCAGTGTCAGATTTAATGTTCTTGGGCTCAAAGATCACTGCAGAGGGCAACTGCATCATGAAATTAAAATATGCTTGTTCCTTGGAAGGAAAGTTACGGAAAATCTGGAAAACATACTAAAAAAGCAGAGAAATCACTTGCTGACAAAGGTCCATATAGTCAAAGCTGTGGTTTTTCCAGTAGTAATGTATGACTGGGAGAGTTGGACTATAAGAAAAGCTGAGCACCACAGAATCAACACTTTCAAATTATGATGCTGGAGAAGACTTTTGAGAGCCCCTTGGCTGGCAAGGTGATCAAATAAGTCAATACTTACAGAAATAAGTTCAGACTACTCATTGGAAGGTCAAATACTGAAGGTGAAGTTTAAATACTTTAGCCACAAATGAGAAGACAGGATTCATTGGAAAAGGCTCTGATGCTGGAAAAGGTTGAAGGCAAAAGAAAAGGATGGCAGATAATGACATGAATAGTGTATTGGAAGTAGGAAACATGAGTTTAGACACATTTTGGGAGACAGTGGAGGAAAGAAGGGCCTGCCATGCTAGAGCATGGGGTCAGAATCAGACATGAATGAACAATGTGAATGAACAACAAATTTCAGAAAAGTCCAAAGAATCCTGAGAGCAGAGCAATGAGGACTCAAAACACACGAGACAAGAAAACTCTAGGCAATCACCAGAATTTCTAGGAGGGCCCATTCCATTCCATTCCACTCGATTGGTAAATGCTATAAAATGTGTGTATGTATATACACATGTTTACACGTATGTACATACATATCTTTATATACATATAGATAAGTAAGTGTGCATAATGAATATACACATATTATATTGTATATATATGGATACATATATGCATATAAACACACATATGTGTACATACATATATGCATATACATACACATAAACACATGCATATGTGCATAATCCATAAATATATATCCTTTTGAGTGATTCTCAATGATGTTAAAAAGATAGGCCTTTGTTTCAGGGTAAAGTATGAGGTCATTAAAAAGAAATTTGCAAGGGGCAGAGTCAAGATGGCAGAGTAAGAGCAAGGATTTGTTTGAGGTCTCCCCCAAATCCCTTCTAAAACCATAAAAAATGACTCTAAACAAATTCTAGAGCTACAGAACCCACAAAATGACAGATTGAAACAAATCTCCAGCCAAAGACAGCCTAGAAGCCCAACAAGAAGGGTCTATTGCACCCATCTAGAAATGGAGAGCAGTTCAGCGTGGGCCACACTGGCATAGATGGGACTGGAGCAGGCCTCATGGGACTGAATCACTGGCAACTGTGGTAGTTTCTAGGCTTCTCAACCCACAAACACCAAAGACAGCATAGAAGGTCAGTGGGAAAACTCTGTGGGACCTGAGTGAAAGAGGAGTATGGTCCTGCTGGGGTCCAGCCCCAGTGCCAGGCTGGCAGAGGTGGTGCTGGCAATAGCAGCAGCAGTTGCTTCCAGAGCTCTGGGCCCACAGATGGTGGGAGATCAAGTGGCTGATACAAAATCCCTGAAGCTTGGGACACTACACCCACCCCCACACCTATCCCCACTGGAAGCATAGTTCTACTTTGACAAAGAGTAAGAAAGTCAAGTGTTTGGCTGGTAAAATGAGCAAAAAGCATAAAAAAGCTCAGACTACAGAATCTTGCTTTGGTGATAAAGAAGATCAAAACATACAACCAGAAGACAAAAAAGTCAAAGTTCTTGCATGAAAAGTCTCCAAGAAAAATATGAATTGGATTCAGGCCATTGAAGAACTCAGAAAGGATTCTGAAAATCAAGTAAGAAACAGAGAAAAAAATGGGAAGAGAAATGCAAGAAAATCATGAAAAACAAGTCAACGGCTTGCTAAAAGACGCCCCAAAAATATTGAAGAAAACAACACCTTAAAAAAATAGACTAACTCAAATGGCAAAAGAGGCCCCAAAAGTCAACAAGGAGAAGAATGCCTTAAAAAGCAAATTGGCCAAATGGAAAAGGAGGTTTAAAAACTCATGAAGAAAATAATTCCTTCAAAATTAGAATGTGGCAAGTAGAAGCTAATGAATTTATGAGAAATCAAGAAATTATAAAACTGAACCAACAGAATGAAAAAAAAAATAGAAGACAAAGTGAAATATCTCATTGGAAAAAGCACTGACCTGAGGGGCAGCTAGGTGGCACAGTGAATAGAGCACCCACCCTATAGTCAGGAGGACCTGAGTTCAAATCCAGCCTCAGACACTTAACACTTACTAGCCATGTGACCTTGAGCAAGTTACTTAAGCCCAATCACCCTGCCTTTCCTCTTCCAAAAACACACACAAAAAAAAGAAAGCAAGAGAGAAAGAAAGAAAAAGCACTGACCTGGACAACAGATCTAGGAGAGATAATTTTAAAATTATTAGATTTTGATTTGGAGAACCTGGATGAAGTGATTTTGGTTCTGGAAACCAGCTGAAACTTTGGCTGAGTCCTAAAGCCAGCCAACCTGCTGTTGAGGATTTCTGAGGGCCAGCCAGAGCTGCCAAAAACTGAGGAAGCATGACTGTAATGCTGGTACTTTGCATGAACCTGTTTGTGTCTTTGTTAAGCCTTGTCTTCCCAGGAACAGAGACTGTGAAGGATTTGAGATGGACTGGACACTGTGAGCTCCAGTGTGGAGCAGGAACTCCACAAAGACCTGGACAAGGACCTGGGAGCTGTCTGCCTTTAAACCCAGGTGACAGTTTGGTGAATTCAGGTAGGATCTAGGGGATCCAGAGAATCTGAGAAACCACCCCAAGTCAAGCTGAAAGAAGACTTTACTTGGATACTGTGTACTGACTGAGAAATTGTAAATTTACTAGTGACCTAGGGATGGAGGTTCTATGTATTTTCTGATGATTGAATAGTGAATGAAGAAGGATGATTGAATGATTGATTGATTGACTGAATGATACTTAGTGATTGATGACTGAATAAGTGACTGATTGCATTAACTTAGTGTGCCCCAAGAGTGGAGAATTTTAACTATTGTACTTGGTGATTGAATTAAGGATTGTGTGATTGACTAAATGACTGTTCTGTGTTGAAAACTTTGTGACCACTATGGTAGAAACTATGTGGCCATTTTTTGCAATAAATTGTTGTGAATGCTATATTTTGATTTTATGTGATAAGTTGTGACATTGTGAATGCTGTATCTTGATTTACTGTGAATGTTTTGCTCTGATTCATGGAACAGAGTGTTCACTATACTGTGTAATCAGAACCTTAAAAGCTGTTTACAGTAGCATTCTTCTGAAAAGCTGCTCATGCTTGGCCTTACAATAAGTTATATTGAATTGCTTGACTTCTCAATGAAGGTGGATGGGAAGGGAAAAAGGGAGAGAATTTGAAATTCAAAGTTTTAAAAATAAATGTTAAAAATTATTTTTACACGCAACTGGGAAGTAAGATACACAGGCAATGGGGTTTAGAAATCTATCTTGCCTTACAAGAAAGCAAAGGGGAATGGGGTGTGTGTGGGGGGGGAGTATGATGGAAGGGAGGGTAGACTGGGGGAAAGTGTAATCACAATGCATGTTGTCTTGGGGTAGGGGGAGGGGAAAGATGGGGAGAAAATTTGGAACTCAAAGTCTTGTTGAAATGAGTATTTAAAACTAAAAAATTAATTAATTAAAAAAAAAAGAAATTTGCAGCTTCCCAAAGGTGATCCAGTGTGCTCTCCTCCTACTCTGTTCTGGGCCTAACACATCCATTTGCTTTGGTGCCTTTGCAGAACTGAGAGCTAACTAATAGACAATCCTTGTGCTCCCCAATATCCTAGTGATATTGAGTTGCATGGGGTAGATAGGCATGAATAAATCTGAGTGTCCATAACTGGTGGGAATGTCCACATTTATGAAGTCAGAGATCCATTTGGGTAACTGTCTACTTAAGATATAAATGATATACAAGTATGCTAAGTAAAACTGGGATGTCTATCCTTTGACAATTTTCAAGTGAAAATATTGCTGCTTCTCCCTTGATGGTTATAATTTTTTAAAAATTTCTCTGTCCCTATTCCCTTTAAATAATGACTTGATCTCTGTATTGAAAAAGAGACCCATGCTGTCAGGGAAAGGGTAATGGGAACTTCAGAAATCTTTGCCAGGCCACAACTTTGAGAAGACTAGGCTAAGAGATTTTTCCCATAACTGAGCAGCTGAGAAGTCTCTCTTCCTCTAATAACTATCTGCCTTCACAAACTATCTGAAGGATAGGCTTTCTTGGGTTGAATGGAATTAAAATAGTTGTATTTTGTGGTAGCAATGTATTTGTCAATCCCATAATCACTTTTCACTTAGAATGAATGAGTCAAGGGAAACATAACTCCAAAGATGTACATTCATGATTTCCAGAATATGTAAGTCTCAGTTGGCCTTATTTTGTTTAAATGTTGGGATTTATAACATCTTTATCCAGTTTTTCATTCAAATTGAGTTTCAAAATTAATATCTTGGTCATTGTATCTGAGCTCCAAAGACAATATACATAAAATTAATAATCTTAATATTTGGCAGTTCTGTAGTTGGGAGAGCTTAGGCGTGTACAGTATTTTATGAGGCAGAGTTCTATTTATAATTTGAAGAGGGTCCACTATTCAGAGTGGGAGGCAAGGTCCCTTTTCTTTTAATCAGGTTGTTTGCATGGGTTCATCTAGATCCCAGCTGGCTTCCCTTAATTCATATTAAACATTGTTGTTTACTGTGAATAAGCCCAGATATGCCTTGATAGGCTGCCTTTTCTTTAATTAAATGACACACAAATAAAGATGACTTCAGATGTGCTAAGTGAGTAGCTGCCTTGAAGCATGTAATCTGCAACATATTCGGAGAACAGAGAGAAGAGGATAGGAAGTGGGAAGGGGGGAAAAGGGCCTCCTTTTGGAGGTGAACAGCTGGAATTTTGAGTTCTGGACATAAAATGACTTTTTTGAATTGGAATTGTTGTACATGTCATATGCATTTTACATTCGCATGTCTTCAGAGCCCATGGTTGGGAATGAACTTGAGGAGGGTAATGGCTCCCTTACACTGTCAGAATGCAAATTTCTTTATACAAAGCAGAACATTCAAGAATGTGCCGCTAGAAATCTCGCTAAGACTCTAACTCTAATGGCTTATTTTACGTTAAATCTTCAAGATAAATAGACTCACTCTATTTGGTTACTTTCAGCACACTCCAACTTCATCACAATTCCCATGGCAGGTGAAATTTTTTTAGTATTGTTCTAAAAAGCTTTGCTCAGTTTCTTCTTCAACGCCTCTCCAGGGTGTAGTCCATAAATCAGTTCCTTATGTAGGCCCCTTTGCTGAAATCTAGGATAAACTTTCACCTTGCCCCCAGGCCACCTACATATAGTGTGTGAAGGATCCCACCCATCACTGTAAACTTCCCTCTAGGAGCCAGATCTACCTCAGAATAGCACACAGGAAACTAACCCAGCACATGAACCTTCACAAACGAATTTTGAAATTACCCTTTCTCGAACTATTCCCTTGTGTTCTTTTGGTATTGAGCTCAGTTTGGTGAACTGCCCAACCACAGAGCTCAGCTGAAACTAACCTTTCCACTCAACTCAGCAAAAAAGGTGACTTTGCCAGGGCAGATGGTAATATGTATTGCACAGTGTAGTTCATTTCCATGTCAGCATGCATTTGGGACCTCTCTGCTGTGATTTCAAATATATTTTCAAATAACATTTGAAACAAAGGTTGATGCTGTACTGTTTCTTTTTAGGTGGACACACCTTTCCACCTTCTCCCACCCATCACTTCCCTTGACCAAGACTAGGTAAAGTACATGTGTTTCATAAAGTTTGGTTATGTTTTTGTAAGGATATTTTAAAAATACACCCAGTAACATAACAGCTTGATTGAATTATAATCTTCCAGATACATCACCAACAATAATAATCTGGTAAATGAGAAAATGCTGTGATGGAATGATCCAAAAAGAAAGAGGATTAGCAGATCACTACTATATAAATCATTAATTCAGCTATTCCTACCACATGCCTCATGTGATCATAAACACCAATATCAACATTTTGCATTTATATATTAGATGTATTAGAGAGGCCAATTTTTTTGATGCCAGTATTTGTCTCGTGTTGTTACATGACTGTGAGACATGGAACACTGTGCTCTCTGAAGAAATGAAGATGTGTATCATCCAGAGTGCAACAGAAGGTTACATGGTGCGTGTGAGTAGACTACAATACATTACAAATGGGGAATTATGGAGATGTAGAATAAAGTATGTCATCAAAGAAAAATATTCATGGAAAAAAAGATAGGCTGGCCACATAGTCAGAATGATGAATAATGCTTCAAGGCATTTACTCCACTGCCATCTTTGTCATGTCAAGAAAAAGAGAGGAAGGGCTAAAGCATGTTGGGTAGACATCCTTATGATAAACATATGGGAGACATGGACAAGGGTCATACAGGCTGGGCAGACAAGGAAGGTATGTAATCTGAACCAATGGAAGGAATAGACCCTGATAAGATCACAAATTCACTTAAATGTCATATATATATGTGTATATATATATATATATATATATGTATATATGATATAAGATACATATTTTTAAAACATTTGTGACCATTTCCGATATTTTCTTGTATAATTGAGATGAATCTGGAGTCTCAAAGTCTATGCTAATACAACATGACTTCTAGCTAGAAGGATTTTGAATCTGAGTCCCTGAAAAGGACTACATAGTGATCATCTAAGTTGACTTTTGTAGGGAATTTGAAGTTGATTGAAATTATCTACTGATGGTTGGATGGGTGACAACATGACTCAGTGTAGAGAGCTAATCAAAACTGATGAAATCACAGATTTAATTCTCACATTTTGATTGATAGATATTAAAAAAACAAACAAACATCTTTTTTGAGGCTAGTTTTGCCCGTGGGATTTGGCGGCATTTATCAAAATAACATTGAGGCTACGAATGAACATGGGTCTTCTAAACACAAACTCATAACTTCTGTCCTCACCGATATGCACAAAATCAAACTGATTTTGGCATGTTTCTTTGTCATTTTATTTTATTGTCTGATCATTTTAATTATTAATTCTTCATAATTATTTTCAGAAGTAGTAACCTTCGAATGTAATAGGTTTTAGGGAACAATGTCCCCACATGTTTCCTAATTAGGATGGAGCAAGCTGTGTTATGCTCTACACTGCTTGATAATCACACCCAGCCAACTATTTGATTCATCACTTTATTAATCTTCATCCTTGATTCTGAGGTAAACATTATATTCCTATATTTTCTCATAAATTTACAAAAATAGTCTTTTCACTAATTAATAATTGGCTCCCAAACCAGTTTAGAAAATAAACCTGTAGTCTTTTAATCTTCCTCTCCTCTCTCTTTCTCAAACTCCCTAGTCTCAAAGGCTTAAATTAATATTAATGTTACTAGTTATACAATTTATTAGTGATGCAACAAACAATAAAAAAACACATTTAAGTATATCATTGCGGGGTGGAGGGAAGTATGTTTAGAGTCATGTTTAATCACTCACTGTAGGATGATCTCTCCTCAACTCTGGAAATACAGGATGGTAGTCAAAGTTTCTGAAGAATTCCCTTTGCAACATGTAACCTACTCCACAAATGTTCAGCTCAATTATCTCAGGGAACCACTCTTCGATCCTTCTCAAAGGAAACAGTTAACTCCATCTCTGATGAAAGTTTCATAGTCATCTATTTTTATGCTTCACACGGTCCATCTCTAGCCATGATGGTTAACAATCTCCAGGTTAATATGCCATTATGCCCAAGATTCCATCCTTTTTAAAGACACAGGAATAATATCCATAGTTTCTGAGGAAGGGGCTTATGTTACATCTACCAAGATAAAAACAATTGTTCCAAAGGAGGTTTGACCTCAAACAGCCAGGACCTCAAACTCAAAATTCCTTACACTTTGGTCCTGATATACTGTAAGCTCCTCAAAAAGAGGAGATGCTTCATTTCTGTTGTTCAATCAATCAGTAAGCATTTATTAAGCACCTGTTTGTGCCTGGCACTATGGTAGGCACTAAGAGACAACAGACACATAAATGTATGCATAGAAAATAAGCACAAGTTAAATTGTTTTATGAGAGCATGAATAGCTGAGGGGAACAAAAAAGGTAGAAGATGGAACGTGAGCAGAGTTTTGAAAGAAACAAAGAATTCTTAGAGTAAAAGTAAGAAGGGAGTACATTCCAAGTATGGGGGGATAGCCAGTCCTAAAGTAGGGAGATAGGAGATAAGAGTATTTTGTGTGAGGACAGCAAGTAGGTGACTATGGCTAGACTACACAGCAGCGGTTCTCAACTTGGGAGTCACAACAACTTTGGGGGTCAAATGACCCTTTCACAGGGGTCACCTAAGACCATCGGAAAACATATATTTCCAATGGTCTTAAGAGCCAAGACATCGCTCCTCTATCCATCTCTAGGTGAGTCCGCTCACATGCAGATACGCCCACATACACATTAAAGGGTCGCAGCATTAGGAAGGTTGAGAACCACTGCTACAGAGTAAAGAAAGGGGAAAAATGTATATTAAGGTTAGAAGGGTTGGTAGGTACAATCCTTCTCAGGAAGGATTGTAGAGAGCTTTAAAAGCAAATTAAGAGAGTTCATATTTAATTGTAGAGTTGTTAGAGAGTCAGTGGAGTTTATCTAGTAGGGGAGCGACATGGTCAGAATTATGCTTTTTGGAAAGTCATTTTCAGCTCTATGTGTAGGATAGATTAGAAGTGCAAGAGACTTGAGCCAGAGATACATATTGGGAGGCTTGTAAAATCCAAGTAAGAAGTGATGAGGGGGGAGGCTAGGTAGTGCAATGAATAGAGCACCGGCCCTGAAGTCAGGAGAATCTGAGTTCAAATCCAGCCTCAGATACTTAACACAAAACTAGCCATGTGACCTTGGGCAAGTCACTTAACCCCAATTGCCCTACCTTCCCTCCTCCAAAAAAAAACAAAAAAAGATGCTATGAGGACCTGGACTGTAGTGATGGCCCTGTGAGTAGAGAGAAGGCATTCAGTCAGTAAGAATGTCCACAAGCAGAGAGCTATTGCAGTTGTAATAACAAGACTTGGTAAGTAATTAAAGAAGTGGAATGAAAAAGTGTGAGGAGTTAAAGATGATGAGATGATGATGTTGGTGGTGGTTGTGGTGGCTAGCAATTATATAATACTTAAAGTTTGCAAAGTTCTCCTTATGCTTTCCCACTCAGTGACTTCATTAGCTCATATGTATATGTATATATGTGTATATATATATATATATATATATATATATATATACATACATATATATGTATATGCACACATACACATATATATATATACACAATTTTATATTTATGTATAAAACAGGAATAATAGGTAGTATATAACACTTTAAGGTTTAAGTGACTTACAAATATCATCTTATTTTATTCTTATAATAATCCCAGGAGAAAAGGGCTCTTATTGCCCACATTTCACAGATAAGGAGACAGAGACTGAGAGAAGTTAAGTGAATTCCCAGGGTCACACAACTAGTGTCCTGAGGCAAGATTTGAATTCAGGTTTTCTAGATTCCAAGTGAGATGCTCTATACATTGTGCCATCTAGCTGTGAGGGTATGAACCTGGGTGAATGTAAGGATTAAAATAAGTCTAAACTTCACAAAAATCAGAAATTTAAATTTTTATAAAAGTATTGGTTTGTATAGGAAGGAGAGTAGGTTTGGTTTTGGATATGTTGAGTTTGAGATGGCTATAAGACATCCACTTATAATAGCCAATATACAATCAGTGATGTATGACTAGAGCTCAGGAGACCAATTAGGAATGGATATATATGTCCTTGGCAGTTAGGTAGCATAGAATGATAATTGGCTAGTGCTCAGGAAAGAACCTTGGGCAATATGCACAATTAGGGAGTGTAATATGGAAGATGAATGAGAAAAGGAGATGCCTACCACAGGATTTGGCACATTGTATGTACTTTAAAATGTTTCTTGATTGATTTATTTCATGGAATTCCATGCTACTATTGAGAAATGAGATTTATTGAGTGGATATGTGAGGGATTTCTATTTTCACCCATCTAGCCTAGCAGATTCCCATTATGCCAGGCAACTTGGCAGAATTCCAAGTGGTAGTGATGACAGGGGAAGGGGCTTCCTGTGATGATAGAAATTCCCAGAATAAAGACTGAGTAGTTCTGATGAATTGGTTGTAAGGAGCGTTTATAAGCAGTTATGAAGTGGGATATGGAGCCAAGCTGGCAAAGTAGAAACAGTACTTCCCCACGGCTCCAGCTTCCACCTCCTCCAAGACATGTAAAAAATGACGCTAAACAAATTTTAGAGCTACAAAACCCACAAAGTGACAGAAAGAAACAAATCTTCCACTGAAGGCAGCCCAGCAGGCAGGCAGGAAGGGGCTATCACACCATGCTGGGAACTGAGCCCAGCCCCATGTGAGCAGTTTTGGCCCCACAGCAGCAGGAGTCAGAGTAGACCTCAGGAGAGTGAAGCACCAGCAGCTGTGGCAGTTTCCAGATTTCTCAATCCATAAACACCAAAGACAAAGTAACGATCAGTGTGGAATTTGGTTGGAACAGGGGTGGATGGAAGAGTGGTGTCCAGTCCCTACCCCTGGGGAGAGAAGTGGCAGAGGCACAGCAGCTGCGCTGCATGGCTGCCTCAGGAGTTCCTGGCCTGCAAATCATAGGGTGACTAAGTGACCATTCAGAGGGTAATCATTATTGCTTTGACCTGCTTGGATCTGGATCACTGTCTTGAGTGGAGGTCCTGGGGAATGTGGCCAGGTGCCAGAGCCTGTGGGGGCAGCAGAGAGGCCACCCTCCTAATTGCTCCAGCATCTGCAAAAACCCAGCAATTTGGGACAAATCTCTCACCACTCTGAAAGCAGAGTTCTACCATGGCAAAGAGTTCAAAAGTCAAGTAATTGACTGGCAACATGAGCAAGCAGAAGAAATGCAATCCTAGCATAGATTCTCTTTTTGAAGCATGGAGCAGGAGGAAGACAATGAAGTCAGAATTCCTGCATCAAGAACTCCCAAGAAAAATATGAACTAGTTATAGGTCATGGAGGAGCTCAAGAAGGATTTTGAAAACCAAGTAAGAGAAGTGGAGGAAAAATTGGGAAGAGAAATGAGAATGATGCAAGAAAATCGAGGAAAGTGAGTCAACAGCCTGACTGAAGAAAATAGCACTTTAAAAAATAGCCTGGGAAGAGGCCTGGATGACACAGAGGCCCAGACAAACCCTGGACGATGGGGCAGCAAGATGATCCACCAACTGCAAAGGCCATTCCCAGGCCTATCACCACAGGACTGGGATCTGTCAGAGCTGGGTAAGAGACAAATGCAGGTAGCTTCACATGTTCAGCCTGTATTTGATTGCTTGTCCTTCCAGTGGGGATGGGTGGTGGGGGAGGAGGAGAAAGAATCTGGAGTTCCATAATCAAATGTTATGAATGTGTATCTATCTATCTATCTTTGTATGTATATATGTA
>CM053583.1:110689794-110709136 GCA_028627135.1 Pseudochirops cupreus
ACACACCTCAGCCAATCCCCTTCTTCCACATCAACAGGGGAGTTCATGCCTTCTCAACAGTGGGACAGGGTTTGCCCCTTCCACACTTAGCACTTAGTACTAAGTGCTAAGTATCCTGCTAAACAGATTACTATTACAATTTGACATAGGAAATTGTTGAAATGACATCTACAAGTTTACTTCTTTCCAATATGTTACACATAGTGAGGAGCAACATGGAATGGTGGATAGAGAGCTGGCCTGAGAGGTTCAAGTGTATTTCTCCAAAGTGATGCCCACAGCAACTGCTGTGAACATGCAGACATATTTCCAGGGTTGAATCACAAAATATAAATAACTCTCTTCCTTAAAGATGAAACCATGATATTTATTCAGATACCAGAAAACCAATTCCACTATGGTAATGAAGAAGTTTAAACACATCACCAATCTAGGGAGTGCTGCCATCCCCAAGCCTTCCCTCCATTAGGCCTCCCAATGAACAAGTTCCCCCAGGCAAAACTCCTCCTTCTCTTACTCATGCTAGCTGCTCTGTATCAGCTCTGCCTCACTCTTCCTGCTCCACCCATTTGGCAAGATCCTCCCACCATGAGTTCCCTGTGACTCAAACTGTGGGCTGGTCCAAAGCTCAAAGCAAGTCACATGAATCTATTAAGGGGCAGGGAAGATCTTCAAATTCACTTAACATTACAAAGTACCACCTCTGACATATATTGGCTGTCACCTTAGACAAGTCTTTAAATCTCTTAGTGTCCCCAATCCTCTGGGAGTATAAGTTGCAAACAGATGCTGATCTGCATTGATAGAAAGTGTTTTCTCATGAGCAATTTTCTATAACAATGAATTACAAGTTTAGTCTTCATCCACTTTTATCCCATCCATATTATTCTTAGGTTGTATGTAGTGTTTTATCCAAAAGACAAAATGGAAAAAGCAGTGACTTTGGAATCAGAAGACCTGAGCTCAAATCTTGTTTCTTTCAGTGACAGAAGCAGATTTTCAACTCAGGTCAAGACATTTAAGTTCTCTGACCCTCAGTTCCTTCCTCTGTAAAATTAAAGGGGTTTGATTTAGTGGTCTCTTGAGGGCCCTTTCATTCCTAAGTCTTGATTCTATGAGTTAATTGCTCTCTTTAAGTATTTTAGCAAAGCAGTTGCATTTGTCTTTGTTTGAGTCAGGAGGGGTTTGGTGAATTCTGCCCATGACCAATCTGACACATCACTGTGGAGAGAGGGCAGGGAATACAAACATTTGCATGAAAAGAAGTCAGACTTCCGGCTTCAGCAGCGTTTGAGTCAGCAAATGGCCTAATTGTACTTGGATCTCCCAAGACGTTTTCACTAGGCAGGTGAAGGCTTTCCCATGGTTTCTGGCTCTGTGGAATCTGTAGAGTCTCAAAACCAAGGGGAGAATGTGTTTTACATAGAATACCACTTAGCACCTCACTAAAGATAGCCTCCTTTTGAACACTGAGAAGTGGTTAATTCAAGGTTACAAGAAAAATTTTTACAATCCTCCCACTTTGTTAGAGGTGACATTGCCAACAAGAATATTGAATTGCAGCAGCCATGATACAATAGATCATCTCCTTTTACTCTCATGTCAGAATTTGCCATGGAATGAAATGATTTTTGGAGGACTTTGCTACGTACATCAGGCATATACCAAGCCAAGGGGGGAATGGCCACTGACATACTCTTGGGATGTATATTATGTTGATAGGGAGTCCGTTTGCACCCACACAAGGTAGCAGATGTGCTGCAATGGGAGAACCCCTCTTATACTTACTAGTTTCATGAGTCACTTGACTTCCCTTAACCTCAGTTTCTTCATCTGTAATATGTGGTATTAATGGTACTTTTATTCAAATGTAATTGTGAGGATCAAATAAGATAATGTTTATAAAATATTTTGCAAACTTTCAGGGGCTAAATACATGACAGCTAATACTATCATCATTATTTTCTCTTATAGGCAGTCAGATACCTCAATGTTTTTGAGCAACGAGTGCCACGGTCACATTGGTACATTATATAACTTTAACTAATGTGTGAGATATGTTTTGTTTGATTAGAGCCTTCAAAAGTACATTTCATTATGCTAAAATCTTTTAAATCTTTTAAAAAACTAATACTAGACAAAATAGTATCATATGTTTTCTATATGTCTGTTAATTGTATGAAAATAAAGATATTTCTGCCTTCATGATATATTATGTATATGTACACAGCCACAATGCTGGTGCAGGCCCTCATCACCTAATCATGACATTCATGATGGAAGAGTCTTTTGTTTGGTCTCCTTGCTTCAAACCTCTCCCTGCTCCAGCCCTTCCTACATTCCATTGCCAAACTGATCTTCTTAAAGCATAGGGCCGACTATAAGGTCAAATACAGTGATTCAATTTAGAATCAAATATAAACTCTGGCATTTAAATCTACCCTCTGCCTACATATCCACTCTTCTTACAGTTTATTCCCTTCCATCGACTCAATTACCTTTCTTATTATTCCTTTCACAAGATACAACATCTTTTGTCTCTGTGCCTTTTCCCTGGCCCCATGCCCAAAATTCTTTCCCTCCTCCTCTCTACCTCCTTGTTTCTTTGACTTCCTTCAAGAGTCAGCTCAAATCTCAGAGACCTCTTTTAGTTCCTCCTCCCTCTATCTGGTGCTTTCCTCGTAGAATCACCTTTCATTGACTATATGTGTGTGTGTGTGTGTGTGTGTGTGTGTGTGTGTATGTGTATGTGTATACATGCACATATACATATACACATACATATACATACACATACACATATATGTCTTATATATGCTATATAAGGCACATACTCCATCATATACACTATATATGTCACATATACTTATATATATATATTTATATATAAGACATATTTTTATATGTCTTGCCAATTAATTTACATATTTTCTTTGACATTAGGATGTGAAGTCCCTGAAAGCAAGTATCAGGTCTTTACAAATATTCCTAGCATTTAGCACTGTGCCTGGCACATATAAGTATTTGTTGACTCACTAACTGAAGAAAATAATTTATATTAAAGCCTACCTGTTTCTTTCTCATAGATTCCTTCCAAGCACTGGTTTTGTGAATAGACCAGTTTATGTTTTTTATAAAGATGGAAAAGCAGGCATATAGATTGGTAGCTGCTGATGTCTTCTTGGTCATAGTTTTTTTGGGGGTAAAACCACAATCCATGATTTTTCAAATTCTTTGTTTTCAACCTTCTTGATTGAAGATAGCTTGTAATAGAAACCTACTTGTCTTTAAATATGTTACTTCCAGCACAGATTTCTCAGTGTCTCTGGCCTTGAAATTTTTCTTCTTCTGAAATTGTGATATGTCATGGCTTACAGACATATAGCATTGCTAGAAAAAATATTGGTGTTAAAAATGGGTTTTCATTCAGGTAGAATTATAGGTTCATTGAAAACTCTGCAAAGTTTCTTATTCTTGTCTTATTAAATCTTGGGCCCAAGTCGTTGTCCATCTGTAGCATCTATCCAAGATATATGTAATGATGGATCAACTCAGAGGGCTGTCTTTTCAATGTATATCATACTTTGGGCCATACACATCTTTTATCCATTTGTAGGTCAACCAAAGGTCAGTACAGAGACTTATGATGGGAATAAATAGGTGGCAGAACATAACCAGTAATGATTTGTGGTCAAGACAAAGTGTAGGCCAAGATGGTGGCAGACCCCACAAAAAGTGTGAAACAATTTTCCAACCGAAGACAGCTTAGAAGGTTGGCAGGAAAAGTCTGCTGCACCAGAGTGAAAGAGGAGCCCATTGCCAAGCAGGTAATGCCAATGCAGACTGAGCCCCAGCAAACCAGGGGCAGGCCTCAGGGTGACTAAATCAGTGGCAGCAGTGGCAGTTTCCAGACCTCTCTGCTCACAGACAGTAAGAGAATTGGACAGCTCAGAAGGAGATTTACAGGGGTCACTTGGCTGGCACTATGGGCAGAAATGTGTTGCATTGCCTATACTTAGATCTGTGTTGCTGTCCTAGGTCTTAGTCCCAGGGTGAGGAAGAACATTAGCATAGCAGAGCTAGCAGTCATAGGGGAGCAGGAACCCTGGTCATAGTTCCAGGGCTGGAAAGAGTGCTCGTGGTCATTCACCAACCAGTGCACAATAGAGGACAGTAATAAGCACACCTCTCCCTAGATTATACCACCTTCAGGAAGTACCCAGAATTACCTCTGAAACCAGCTGTACCAAAACTCTGAAGCTTGGGACAGTGCCCTCTCCACCCTCGAAGCAGAGTCCTACTTTAGAACAGAGTTAAAAGTCAAGAAATAGGCTGGAACATAAGCAAACAATAGGAAAAATTCTGACCATAGAAAGTTACTATGGTGACAAGATCAAAACTCATAGTCAGAAGAAAACAACAAAGTCAAAATCCTGCACCCAAAGCTTTAATTGGTCTCAGGCCATGCAGCAGCTCAAAAAGAATTTTAAAATCAAGTAAGAATAGCAGAGGAAAAACTGAGAAGAGAAATGGGAGTGATGCAGGAAAATTATGAAAAGAGTCAACTGTTTGTTAAAAGAGACACAAAAAAAAGACAGAAGAAAACACTTAAAAAACTGAATAAAATATGGTAAATAAAAAAGGTAAAATGGGTACAAAAATCTAATAAAGAGAAGAATGCCTTGAAAATCAGAATTGTCCAAATGGAAAAGGAGGTCCAAAAGCTCACTGAAGAAAATAATTCCTTAACAGCTAGAATTGGGCTGATGGAAGCTAATGACTTTATGAGACATCAAGAAACAATCAAAAAAATCAGAAGAATGAAAAACAGAAGAAAATGTTAAATATTTCCTTGAAAAAAAGCAACTGACCTGAAATATAGAACCAGGAGAGATCATTTTAAAATTACTGGACTATCTGAAAGTAGTGATCAAAACAAGAATCTAGACAAAAATCATCTTTCATGAAATTATCGAGGAAAACTGCCCTGATATTCTAGGACCAGAGGTTTCTATTTCAATAGAAGTTGAAAGAATCTACTAATCACCTCCTCAAAGAGAACCCAAAAATGAAAACCACCAGGAATATTATAGCCAAATTCCAGAACTCCCAGATCAAGCAGAAAATTTCACAAGTAGCCAAAAAGAAACAATTCAAATATTGTGGAGCCACAGTCAGGATAACACAAGATGGTTCAGTGGTCAAACATTCTGGTCATGCTGCTTTCTGATTAGCTAGCTATTGTGGTCCTGTCTGATCAAGATGGATAGTTAGGTATTGCAATACTGTCTTGGACTAGATGGATGATGTGATTGTGGTTGGGTACAAGAACATACCTGTTCAAACATGTGGACTGGAACTGGGGGCAGTGGCTAGCTAAGGAGCAGTGGGCAGGCTGTGCAGTGTGGCCCATAAGGAAATTATACTATTGGTGCTGGGGGCAGCTTTATTAGGATTTGATCAGAAAGATGTATAAACTAATGCAAAGTGAAATGAGCAGAACAAGAAGAACACTGTACATAGCAACAGTAATATTGTAAAATAATCTAATATGAACAATTTAGCTATTCTCAGCAATACAATGATTCAAGACAATTCTGTAGGACTTACGAGTAAAGGTGCTGTGAATCTCCAGAGAAAAAACTGGTAGAGAATGAATGAAAATCAAAGATTTTTTTTCACTTTATTTTTTTTAGTTTTTTTTTGTGGGTGGGGGAGAGAATTTGGAACTCAAAATTTGAAAAAAAAACGTTGAAATTGTTTTTATGTGGAATTGGGGAAAAAATAAAATATGAAATAAGAAGGAAAAAATAGTGTAAAAGATATCCAAGAAACATACTGCCTCCTGAAAGATATCCCAAAATGAAATTTCCAGGAATATTATAGCCAAATTCCAGAATTCCCAGTTCAAAGAGAAAATATTGCAAGAGCCAGAAAGAAACAATTCAAGTATAGTGGAGCCACAGTCAGGATAACAAGATTTAGCAGTTTTTACCTTAAAGGAGCAGGGGGCTTGAAATGTGATGTTCCTGAGGTCAAAGGAGCTAGGATTAACAGAATCACCCACTCAGCAAAACAAAAACAAAATCACCCACTCAGCATAATGCTTCCAGGCGGGGGTAGGGGGGGTAGGGGGAGTGGGAGGGTGGAGAGGGAGTGGGGGTGGGGTGGGGGGCCAGAATGGTCATTCAATGAGATCAATTCATTTTTTTTCATTCTGCCAGAGGGAAGGCAGGGCAATTGGGGTTAAATGACTTGCCTAAGGTCACACTAGGCTAGTAAGTGTTAAGTGTCTGAGGCCAGATTTGAACTCAGGTCCTCCTGACTCCAGGGCTGGTGCTCTATTCATTGCACTACCTAGCCACCCCTACACTGTTTATTTTGCTAGAAACTTAGACACTAATAAGTAGAAGGGGATAGGTGAGAGAAGATTGGTTGTAGAGGAATTTGGGGATTAATGGCCTAAGTAGTTCAGCCTCTGTAATTCCCACATTTATTCCAAGGCTTTCTTTCTCAATATGAGAATTTACTGTTGCTCTGTGGTAAGAACCAACTCAACTATAAGGAGATTTGAGGATAGATGCTATAAAGCTTGGTTTGCATACATTTTAGTTTCTCAACTCTTCTAATTTCTCTTATGTAGAGAAGTAACTTACATATATACATACATATATGTATGTATAGTGGTAGATAACTGCCACAGCAAATAAAAGTGACAGCCATTCATGTCTGTAACAGAAGTTATTTCCTACTGAGCATTTGTCTTTCCATATTTTTTACTTCATTCATGCTGATATTCAGGAGATTAATGAACAGTTATTTCTATGATATGTTGTAGAATCTTTTATCATATTATAAGAGAGTGATAGACCATGTTTGGCCACTTGTAGGGCTACATTTTACATCTCCCTTTTGCAGTTGATAAAAATGTTATTCTGAGGGGTGGCTAGGTGGTGCAGTGAGTAGAGCACTGCCTCTAATGGCCAGCAAAGAAGTACTTAGCACCTTGTTTCAGCTATTTAATTATTTAGCACCTTGTTTCAGTTCAAGTTTCTTTTAAGCCTTGCCCATAATTATATCAAGTCTTTGTTAAGAAACAGAACTTGTGAACCCTAGAACTTGTGAACCCCAGAACTTGTGAACCCCTGCTGCTAATGCAACAGGAAAGGGAGGAGCTAATGACCATATATAAGGAGAAGCCCAAGCTTGGAGAAAGCAGAACTGAGAAGAGAGCACTTGTGGTGGCAGAATAGAGAAGGGGAACTTTGTGGTAGCCAGACACTCTATTTATTTGTTCTGTTTGTGTTGATTTTTGTTTGTGATACTATGTACAGAAGCCCTGGGACCTTACTGGAAGCCCTGAAAGAGGATTTTCTTTTTGTCTGTTTGCAGAAGTCCTGGAGGGGGGATTCAGAGGTCCTGGGACTGTACTGACAATTTGTGTTGAGTTTTCAGACCTTGTATATGTGTCTGTGTTGATTTCACAGGCAGATAGTGAATTAACGATGGTGCCAGCATTGTGGATGAATATTGTTTTGGCTCTGTTAAGCTTTGTCTTCCCAGAAACAGAAACTGTGAAGGCCTTGAGGTGGACTGGACACTGTGAACTTCAATATGGGATGGGAACTGGATAAGGAGCTGGACTAGGACCTGGATGAGGAGCTGAGAGCTACCTAACTTTGAATCCAGGTGACAGTTGGGTAGATTCAGGCAGGACCTGGACCCATGGAAGAGGAACCACGAAATTTGAGGGTAGCCTGATGTCAAGATGAAAAGATCTCTCCTTGGTTACTTAATGCTCACTGAGAAGATTATGATTTACTGTGGCATAGGGGTGGGAGAACTCTGTACTCTGTACCTTGTACCTCTTAAGGATGATCTAGTTAAAGATAATTAGAAACTAATCTCCAATTAAGAAGAAAGAAGACTTTTTGACTGAGAGATTAAGACAATGTGACCTAGGGGTCGAGAACTTTGACCTTCTTACTTTGTGTCCCTTAAGAAGGCTTGCTCCTTAAGGATGATTGAGTTAAAGACTTACTGAATGATATCTTTTAATCTTTAAAACTATGTGGCCACCTTGGTGAAAACTATGTGGCCACTTTAGTGATAAGTTGTTATTTCATAATGTTGTGAGTGTTATACTTTGGTTTCTGTCACTATTTTGTCTCTGTTTATTACTGAATAAATAGAGAGCTCACTATATCATGTAATCAGAACCTTGAAGCTGCTCACAGCAGCAGTCCTCTGGAAAGCCGTTCATGCTTGGCTTTACATGGCTCTGGAGTCAGGAGGATCTGAGTTCAAATCTGGCCTCAGACACTTAACACTTACTAGCTGTATGACCTTGGGCAAGTTACTTAACCCCAATTACCTTGCCTTCCCCCTTCAAAAACAAACAAACAAAAAAAAGATGTTATTCTGTTTTCTAATGTTGTGTGTGTGTGTGTATATATATATATATATATATATATATATATATATATATATATTTGTTTATTTATTAACTCTGACTCACCTTGAATTTATTATAATGGGTTCCAAGTTAATTCTTCATACTTAGATCCAGTTTTTCCAACTGTATTAAAGAATGATTTGACTTCCTGAAAAAAAAAGAAAATTTGATTTTCAGATATAAGACACAGGAGAAGAATAAAAAAGTAAACAGGAAAGGGAAATCATAAGGAACTTAATAAGGCTAAATTGTTTATATTCCTACATGGGAAGATGATATATGTAACAAAGACCATTCTCATTTTTTAAGTAAATTAGGAGTACATATAGACAGACGGCACAGGTGTAAGTTAAATATGAAGGGATGATATATAAAGGGATAAGATAGGAATGTAATGGGAGAAAGAGAAATGGAGAGATAGAATGGGGTAAATTATCTCACATAAAAGAGGCAAGAAAAAGCTTTTACAGTGGAGAGAAAGAGGGGGGAGGTAAGAGTGAGTGAGTGAAACTTACTATCATCAGAATTGGCTCAAAGAGGGAATAACATATATACTCAACTGGGTATAGAAATCTATCTTACCCTACAGAAAGTAGGGGGGAAGAGAAGACAAAAGGTGGAAGGGGATAGTCAGAAGCAAAACACTTCTGAGGAGGGACAGGGTGAAAGGAGAAAGACAATAGAATAAGCAGGAGATGGAATATGATAGAGGGAAATACAGTTAGCAATAGTAACTGTGAACAAATTTTTGCAACAAGTTTCTCTGATAAAGGCCTCATTTCTCAAACATACAGAAAACTGAGTCAAATTTGTAAAAATAAGAGCCACTCTCCAGTTGATAGATGATTAAAAGACATGAACAGTATTCAGATCAAGTAATCAAAGCTATCTATAGCCATATGAAAAAATACTGTAACTCGCTATTGATTAGAGAAATGCAAATTAAAACAATTCTGAAGTACTACCTCATACCTATTAGATTGGCTAATAGGACAGAAAAAGTAAATGGCAAATGTTGGAGGTGATGTGGGAAAAATGAAATGTTAATGCACTGTTGGTGGAGTTGTGAACTGATTCAACCATTCTGTAGAGCAATTTAGAACTATGCTCAAAAGGCTATAAAACCATGCAAACCCTTTGACTTAGCAATACCACTACTGTCTATATTCCAAAAGAGATAAAAACAGAAAGGAAAAGGACATATATGTACAAAAATATATATAGCAACTCTTTTCTGGGGGTAAAGAATTAGAAATTGAGGGGAAGCCTAATAATAACCAATTAATTAATTTTTAAAAAAAGAAAGAGAAGAACAAAACATTCATAGGATTAGGTATGGGTGCATTTTAATCTTTACTATTGGTGGAAATAGCCATGTTAATGAGATTACACATCTTTTGAAATATGTAAGTATTTGGTCAGTTCCAGCTGTTCTTCTTGCCTTTTTTTTTCTTTTAGGAGGGGGCAATGCAGGGCAATTGGGGTTAAGTGACTTGCCCAAGGTCGTACAGCTAAGAAGTATTAAGGGTCTGAGGCTGGATTGGAATTCAGGTCCTCCCAACTCTAGGGCCAGTGCTCCATTCACTGTGCCACCTAGCTGCCCCTTCTTGTCTTCTTCAGTGGCGTTGCCACCTAATCTCCTTGCCAAGCTAAGAGATAGCAGAAGGCAAGAACAGTATCAGATTAGAAGATGTTCTTTTCCTTAACATTATTGAAGATGATGACCAATTACAAGATATGTTGTTCCACAAAACAGTGAGAAAAAATTGAAGAAAAAAACCAGTCTGAAGTCAATTTGCTCTTAAATTCAACTGTGTTAATAATTCTTGGGAGCTCTTAGCGATCAAACAAGAAGAGGAAATAGGTGGACAATGACAGGAGTGTGCTAGTATTTTTATAAATGATTATCATTGTCAATGATAGGGGAGCCATCTCATTTGTACTCTGTGACCTTAGTTCTTGCTGTACTTTGTAATTAATGCATTATGACCCCAGTTAGTAATGTATCTATAGTCAGTAATAATAGATGATTTACTATAATGGAGTATGGAAATCTGTAAGATGTTTGTGCTGACTAGAAAAAGAACATGCCTTAACCACATTTTAGATTGTAGATTTTACATAGTCATATAACCTCAATATACCTTTTTATTTCTTTACCATGCTTTTAAGTGGGTTGGGTTAACAGTCCAGGCTACTCTATATTACTATTACATTGAATAAGTATACTATTTTCTTTATAGTAATAATTCCTATCTACCAAAAGGGTAGCTCTAGAAACTGGAGCAGGGAGTGGAAAGTCATAATTATTCTTATTCTCCCAGAATTATACAGATATTTTAGAAACTAGTTCAAATGGTTCCATTTATCCCATTCAGGTAGGTTTCATTTTCATGGGGATCTTTATTTGAAAAAGGATATGAATGTTTTAATCTCAAAAGGAAAAAAATAATTCTCTTAGTAAAGTATTAAGCTACAGATTCATATCAAAGACCTTACACCCAATCTTTCCTACACCCCCCACCCCAGTACCTGGGTTGGTTTTTAGATTTGAAGAGAATATTGCTTTGTAATTATGGAAAATGGATGTTGTAGCTCCCTTTGCGAATTGGAGTGTGGTATAAGTGACATAATTTCTGTTTTCAGCTCATTTTTCAGATAGATATCTGACTTAGCTAAAAATTACTTAAGTTCCGAATAGAGTATACATGTTTCTGATATTGAGATAACCAGTTTTAACTTTAAGGGAAAGGTATGAGATGTCATTGCTATTTCTTAATATTGCTATTTGAAATCTTCAAAAGAAATACAATAATTTTGAACTATGACATTTCTCATGAAACTCTCCCTGGTTTCTATCTAATGCTTTTTGTGGTAGGGTTAAGCAGCTTCAGTGGATGAGATGCTGGCCTTGGATGCTCCTTTGATGCTCACAATCTTGTTAGATAAGTGCTATTATTATCCCATATTATAAGAGAGGAAACTGAGGTAAACAGATGGTAAGTGACTTGCTCAGAGTCACACAGCTGGTTAGTCTGAGGTTAAATTTGAACTCAGATCTTCCTGATTCCAAACCCAGCACTTCATTCACTGTACCGCCTAGCTGCCAAGGTGAAGAAATAGAATAAAAGGAAGGATAGCTAGTATGTCTGAATCAGTCCTTGAAAAATATGAACTAGCATTAAAAAGTGATAGAGGTTGCTCAAATTACCCCAAAATTATTTCCAAGTAATGCAGTTTTCCAAAATGTCTTTATTTAAATCGTCATATAATGAGTAATTTATTTTGGAAAGTCAAAGAGTTACAGCAGTCAATTTTCTGATATGTCTAGAAAGTCAAACTTCCAATGGAAAATTATAGCATGCCCATGTTAACAGATTGGAAGAAGAAAACAGAGGTTTCAATAAGTTATATAACTTCCAGCAAGGTAGTGCAGGTCTGTAATCCCTGCTACTGGGGAGGTTGAGGCTGGTGGATCTTTTGATCTCCAGAATTATGAGCTCCAGTGGATTGTCTATCACTAAGTTCATCATTAATATGATGAGATCTCAGGAGGCGTTTTGAGAGGGCACAAGGTTGTCCAGGGAGGAGAGAACTTTGCCAAGATGGAAATGGAGCAGGTCAACATTTGTGGGTGGCTCAGAGAGGGAACAGATCCATGAGAAGCCCCTGCAATGCCAGCCTGGGTGGGGTAGGGAGATCCACATTTAAAACAATAAAATAATTAGATAGACACAGAGAGAGAGAGAGAGAGAGAGATTGACAGAGTTGGGTTAACAGTTCAGGCTACTCTATATTACTATTACATTGAATAAGCATACTATTTTCTTTATAGTAATAATTCCTATCTACCAAAAGGGTAGCTCTAGAAACTAGAGCAGGGAGTGGAAAGTCATAATTATTCTTATTCTCCCAGAATTATACAGATATTTTGGAAACTAGTTCAAATGGTTCTACAACTTCCTAGATGATAAATAGTTAACTTAAAGAGAATTTAATTAAACCTAATCCTGTCCTGGGAAAGAAGCAGCTCTTGGAATGACAATAGTAAGTTAACCAGATAGGGTATAAATTTTAGTTTTGATCCTTACTTCAGGTAGGGAAAGCTTTGTCCACTACTAGATTCCTCTGTGACTCAGGAACATCTGGAAAGCTTGAGAGTTCATAAAGTTTCCAACTAAAAAGTTGTCTAACAATGGTACTTTTATCCAAATGTAATAAAATTGATTAATTTTTAGATTATTTAAAAAACCAAAGTATCATCAAGGGGTTATAGGAGTAAGAAAAAAAGTATGTATTAGTAGTCCCAAGATTACTAAAAAGTTCCAAGCTCTCAAAGTTCTATCAAAACCAGAAATCATAGATCTCATCCCACTGAACTCATTGTTTATAGTTCATATGTTTTAAAATTAAAAGGGATCTAAGAGATAATCTAACCCAATATGCTCCCTTTATAGATGGGGCAACTGAGTTTCAGAGTGATAAAGTGACTTTGCCAGCATTTCAAAGTTGGCAAGTAACAGAGTCAGGATTTGAAATCAGGTCTTCTGACTCTAAACACGGTGTTTTATTTACTATCATACTTTTTCCTTGAGTGATGACATATAGTAATGTTTTAATAATTATGTTCATTTGAAACTTGAAGGGCTAGTTAAATATGGATAAATGTAACAGAAGGGCCCGTGATGATCCTAATTGCACAGATCATTGCAAAATAACTTGCTTTCCTTTCAAGTATAATAATTTTTCTTTATAATTACATGTTTGATGGAAGATTTGGAAAAAGAACTTTTTGAAAAATGTTATCTATGTCCCAGGCACTAGTATGTATGGTCTGCTACAAACTGAAACAATGAGCATAAATTCATTTTCTTTTCATTCCTTTCTTCTAAACAATGATTTACTCCATCTACAAGGTGACTTAAGTAAAAAATGTGTCCATTGCCATATTACGGTATTGTGTTAGTATTTGTTATACAGACCCTTGGGACTGACAAAGAGGGCACTTGAAATGTATGGGCACATAAGACTCGCATTGAAAGCTCAAGTCACATCCCTTAACTAGACTTAAATATGTTATATGTAGCCATTATTGTCAGTATTCTTTGTTCAACTGCGTATTCTCGGAAAAGAACTTACAAATAGTTTTAGCTTATTTAAATCTCAGACTTCTTTATTTTCCAAAGTTGGCAAATTTTCTAATACTCTTCACAATTGACATATTATGTTTGACATTTCAAAGATAAACTCTATTTATTATTTTAAGTGAACAATGTAGTATTTTATTGAAATGGGAAACATTTTTAGAATCCAAAAATGCCTGAGTTTTTTTTTCCATCCACATTTTAAAAGCAGTGTTACCTTTGAAATAGAACATCAAATATGAATTCTTGGGACACAACATTTTTGAAAGTTACACGCATCTGAAAATTGGAATTATATGGAAGCTATTTTATAACCTTGATTCTCATATTTCAATAGCTGAAACATTCGAGTATTTTCTAATCCTCATATTAGTGAAATGCGAACTTTCTGTCCTTGGCAAATGGAATTCTTTGGTTCCCCATCTGTAAAATGAGGGGTTTTGAAAATAAGTGGGTTGGCCTCGACAATTTCTAAGGTCCCTTTCCAATGTTCTATGATTCTTTGAAAATATGAAGAGATGAATGCTGGAATCCTCTTTAGTTCTGTAATCCTATTATCCCTCTCAGATTCTATAAGAGACAATCCAGCACCATTCCACATTACAAAGTCACACACCAATCTTTGCATACAAAGGACAATCAGATTATCCTCCACTCAATCACCAAAGTGATTTTCCTAAAGTGTAGGTCAGACTATGTCACCATCCCTACTCAGTAAATTCCAGTAGCTCTCTGTTGCTTCCAGAATCACTTGCAAAATCTCATTCAGCATTCAGAGCTCTTCACAGCCTAGTCCCCTCTCACCTTTTTGGTCTTCTTACACCTTACTTTACACCTCATGCTCTTTGATCCAGTGGTCTCCTAGCTGTTCTACTAACAAAACATTCCATATCTAAACTCCAGTCATTTTCTCTGACTGTCTCCCATGCCTGAAATACTCTTCTTCCTCATATCTACCTCCTAGCTTCCTTTAAGTCTACTCTAAAATCCCATTTTCTATAAAAAAAACTTTTCCCAGCTTCCCTTAATACTAATATCTTCCTTCTCTCATTTCCTATGTATCTTTTACATAACTTTGTTTGTAGCTATTTGTCTGCTTGCTCTCTTTCCCATTAGATTGCAAGCTCTTTAAAGGCAGGGATGGTATTTTACCTCTTTTGTATGCCCAGCATTTAGTATGTTGCCTGTCACATTATAGGTGTTTTTTAAAAAATAACTGTCTTTTTAGAGTGTCTATAAATGGTTTTATAAAACTAAAACTTAAGACAACTCTACAAGTCTCAGGATGGAAGGAGATATCTACATTCAGAGAAAGATCTAGAAAGAACAAAGTTTAAATGGAAACTGAAGCAATCGACATGCTATCGCTCGTTTACATGTTTGGTTTTGTTTCTTCATTCCCATTGTTCACTCCATTGGTTACGAACCTTTTACACAACCAGACTAACGTCCAATGTGAAAGTATTTGCAGATCCTATACTTGATTGCATGCCGCTATGGGTGAGGGAAAGGAGAGGGAGAGGAGAAAATTTGAAACTCAAGGGTTTGTGGAACTGAATCTTGTAAACTGAAAGTAAATAAACAAATCAATTTTTAAAAAAAAATAAAAAATTAAAAAAAACTAAAACTTAGAACTGAGATCCTCAACTCCTCAAAGTGAAGGTACTAACACATATTAACTAGTGGCTCCCTATTACCTCAAGGAACAAATATAAACTCCTGTAGCTGGCATTTCCTAGCCCTTCACAAACCGGCTCCAACCACCCTATTGCTATACATTACTCCAACTTCATAAGCCTTGCTGTACCTCACACACAACATTCTATCTGTTAGTGTTCTGCCTTTGCCCTCTCCATCTTACATGCCTGGAATGACCTCCCTTTTTATCTTTTCCTCCCAGCTTTCCTTCAAGATCCAGCTCAAATGATACCTTTTATATGACACCTTTACTGAATCTCCTGCTTGTTAGTGCCTCCTCCCCCTACTTTCCCCTCAAGACTATCTTGTACATATTTTATATGTAACTCATACATATAATTTCTACATATTATCTCTCTGGAAAGAACATAAACTCCTTGAGCTCAGGAACTGTTTCTCTTTTACCTTTGGATCTTAGGCTTGGTTGTTTGACACATAATGGAGTAATCATGCATATTATAGCTTGATTTGTCTATATTTGTTTGCATGTTGTCTTCTTCATTAGACTGTAAGTTTCTTGAGGGCAGGTATTTTTTTGTCTCTTTTTTGTATACCCAGTACTTAGCACAGTGCCTGGAACATAGTAGGTGCTTAATAAATGTTTATTGAATGAATTAATTTAATAAATGATTGTTGATAGATTGATCTTAGCAGTTCCTT
Source organism: Pseudochirops cupreus (assembly GCA_028627135.1). NCBI lineage: Eukaryota > Metazoa > Chordata > Mammalia > Diprotodontia > Pseudocheiridae > Pseudochirops > Pseudochirops cupreus. Next base: position 110,705,752 of record CM053583.1, read on the forward strand.
GGTTCATAGTAGAGTTAAAGAAGACTTTAAGGCCTTTGGAAATACATGAAAAAAAGTCCATCCCTACACCATTGCTCCATTGATATAATTACCTGGAAACTCTGATCATGTGTCTACTACTAGGGGCCAGTGCACAGGAAATATGTTACAAGATGCCTAAGTCAAACATTTGTTCTAATAAAAATAAGTTCTAAGATTTTGGTACCATTTAGTTCAGCATGACTATGAGAGTACAGGGTCACTTCTGTTCCTTGAAGGCGTGAGTGGGAATTTAGCAGAGGAAGGACTATACACATGAAACAATAAGTGTACAAAAGTATGTTATGGATAAGAATGGGTTCAGTTCTAAGCAAGATTATGAAATAGCTGAAGTTTGTTGTCAGCAGCCTTTACATCACTTTCATATGACTCTCTCTCTACAGCCCCATCATCCAATGACCATTTGCTACTCTGGCTCTCTAAATGCTTCAACTACAGGAATTGCCCCTTTCCTTCCTCTTCCAGGCCTAACTTCTCATTAAAATACCCAATCCTTTAGTTTAAGTGTGTTCACTCTCTGATTATGAAAGAAATAAATGTAATTCAAATTGGCTCTAAAGTGTAACTGACTAATATCAGTCAATCAATAAACATTTCTAAAGAGTCTACTGTGCGCCAGGCACTGCGCTAAACTGAACTATGAGATACAAAAAAAAAAAAAAAAAAGACAGTCCCTGCCCTCAGGTAGCTTTCATTTTAATCAGGAAGACCATATGCCAACAAATAAATGCAAAACTAACTTTTCGTTATTCAGTCATTTCATCTGTTTTGTGACTCCATTAGGATTTTCTTGGTAAAGATGCTGAAGTGATTGGCCATTTTCTTCTCCAGCTCATTTTACATATGAGGAAACTGAAGCAAACAGGGTTAAGTGACATGCCCAGGGTCACACAGCTATTAAGTATCTGAAGCTGGATTTGAACTTACAAAGATGAGTTGTATAGAATTAAGAGTATAGAATTAAGATAGGGAAGTCACTAGAAGTCAGAGGAGTTAGGAAAGTCTTCCTGTTGAAGATGGTACTGTAGTTGGGATTTAAAGGAAGCTGGTAGGTGGACAGGAGGAGGAAAAACATTCCAGGCATGGGTAGCAATGAGAAAATGACCAGAGTCAAGATATGGAGTTTTTTGTCCATGGAACAGCCTGGAGGCCGGTGTCATTGGATTAGAGAGTACTTTATGCTAAGTAAGGTATAAGAAGGCTAGAAAGGTAGGAGGGAGGTAGGTTATTATGAAGGGCTTTGGATGCCAAGGAGATGATTTCATATTTGATTCTAGAGGCAGTAGGGAGCCACTGGAGACGTTCAGATTAGTCTTAATGTGTTATTTGGGAAGTAACTATTGTCTTGTGTTCTTTTCCCCTATCCTCATGCCTCAGCCTTTGCTTTTGTTGACTCAGCATAAACAGGGCTTCCTAAGCTGGGATCCAAAAATTTGTTTTGTTTTGTCTTTAATTTGACAACAGTTAATAATATAAGTTAGTATTTAGATAGTGTTGCAGGATTTGTCAAGTGCTTTACAAATATTATTTCATTTTATTCTTACTACAACAATGGGAAATAAGTATTAGTTATTATTACCTCTGTTGCACAGATGGGGAAACTGAGGCAGACAGAGGTTCAGAGACTTGTTCAGGATCACACAGCTGGTAAGTATTTGAGATGGTATTTGAACTCATTTTCCTGATCCGAGTTCTCTCCATTCTGCCACCTAGTTGACAGAGTATTCAAAATAATTGGCTTCCTTTGTTATCTTATTTATTTAATTTATTTATTAAAGAACATTATTCACAGAAGGAGCCCAGAGACTTTACCTCCCTGTCAAAGAGGACACAAAAACAATCAAGAAACGCTGGCATAAAAAAAGAGATTCTCCATGGGCCTTCTGCAGAATGAACAAAGTGAAGAACAGTGATTAGGGAGCTCTTGTCAGGGTAACACAAATCCAATTTAGAGATTCTGTGAAGTGGAATATGTCTAACAGGAACACCAACATAAAAACAAGACTACTTGCAATGTAATCTCTGAAGCAAACTAGCAAGAGAATGAAAGAATGAATCTCAGATCCCAGAAGGGCCAGCCAGACCTATTCACAAAGAAAGGTTTGTATAAGGTAACTCCGTAGCTACTTGGATCCAGCATTGGTTTGAGCAAGCAGTCCACAGGTGAAATAATTATTGTTGATAAAAATAAAACATTTATCTGTAGAAACAGAGGCCAATGGAAGAGTAAAGGAAAGTTGTGACTGCATTATTAGACCACATTATAGATACCCACACTGTGATCACCAAGGAGAAAAATTACATCTTTACATCTATTTTCTGAAGGTACTGAGATTCATTCTCAATAGGAGATTACTACAGAATGTGAGAGCAAAGGAAGTATTAATTTGGAGGTTTTATTTATGATTCTGTCAAAGGAACAACAATCCTTGTATACATTTGTTCACCAAAAATGTGACTTCATACATCTGCAAATCACGTTTTTGGACATCCTGACATTTAATTAAGAAAAGATCAAGAGTGATTTAGAGCATTTTTTCATATGCTTATAGATATCTTTAATTTCTTCCTCTGAAAATTACCTATTCATATCCTTTGACCATTTATCAATTGGGCAATGACTTGTATTCTTATAGATTTCACTTAATTCCCTAAATATTTTAGAAATGAGGCCTTTATCAGATACACTGATTGGAAAAATTCTTTCCCAATTTCCCACTTCCCTCTTAATCTTGGTTACATTGGCTTTGTTTATAGAGAAGCTTTTCAATTTAATGTAATCAAGATTATCCATATTGCATTTTATAATGCTCTCCAACTCTTTTTTGGTCATAAAGTTTTCCCTACTCCATAAATCTGACAGGTAAACTATTCCTTGCTTTCCCAGATTACTTACAGTATCAGCCTTTATACCTAGATTGTGCACCCATTTAGACTTGGCTTTGGTGTACAGCATTAGATGATGGTCTATGCCCAGTTTCTGTCATACTATATTCCAATTTTCCCAGAAGTTTTCGTCAAATAGTGAGTTCTTATCCCAAAAACTGGAGTCTTTGGGCTTATCAAATCATATATTACTATAATCGTCGACTACTCAGTTTTTTGTACCCAATCTATTCCATTGATCCACTACTCTATTCCTTAACCAGAACCAAGCAGTTTTGATGACTGCTGCTTTATAATACAGATTAAAATCTGGTACAGCTAGGCCACCTTCCCTAGCATTTCTTTTCATTAATTGCCTTGATATTTTGGACCTTTTGTTCTTCCAAATGAATTTTGTCACTATCAGTATCATTGATCATATCAATAATAAAACTAGCAGAAACCATATGATTATCTCAAT
>CM053583.1:110709636-110721663 GCA_028627135.1 Pseudochirops cupreus
TGGGGATGCTCTGGCTGCACTCTCCTCCTCCCTCTCTTTGCCATGATCCTTCTTTTCCCCAAAGAAGGAATTTGGGAGCTGTTCTTACTTTGCTTCTTATGCTTATTCTTACTCATGGTTGTTCAGTCCGTGATTTTTTTAAATCTCTATGGGGCTCTGCTTCCAGAAGGGAAAGCTCTGTCCCAAATTGCTGGGGTCCTCCCAGCTGCCGTAGCTCTCAGAAAGGTGCTGGGTCCCTTCCTACTTACTTCCGGCTCACTGGATAATGAAGACTCCAGGACCGAATGCCCAAGACCGCGATCTGGATCCAGGCCGCTCAATGCGAGAGCACTCAGCCTTTGAACAATCTCTTAGTGCCCCTGCTGTGTGCAGGCTGCGGACATGGAAGCTGCCACACAGAGGCGGGTGCACAACCTCTGCCTTTCACTTTCCCACCTTGGCGGTGTTTCGGCCAGACGCTTTTCTCCCCCAATTTCACAAGTCCCAATGACCTAGTTCTGAATGCTGCTCGCAGCTGCCGCTAATCTGCTCACCAGAGAGGCTCCTCTGCTTCTCCCGTCCAGCCGCCCCCGGGGCACAGCCGTGGTCAAGCACAACTCGAATTAACTCAGCTTAATAGTGGAACGATATATTTAATTATTTACTACAGAAGCTGCATTCATAAAGGGCCTTTTATGGATAGCTCCTAAGCAGAAACACAAGACACCAAAGTTTACTATACCAGAATTGTGAGTTACTCTGAACATAGGTGTTTTCTTCACTCATGTCTACTCTGGTAGGTTTCTTTAAGTGTATATCCACTCTTCATAGACATTCAGTGCTTTGTGGATTACTACAACTCAGGTTTATGCATGAATTATGATGTAACTATTTATGGATTTGCTTTAATTTATGAATATCCATCATATTATTATTCTTTTGCTTTATTTTAAGTAAATGTCTACGTTTAGTATCTAAAAAAGTCATTATTAAAAGCAGCTGATTGTTTAACTAGAAATGCATCAGTAGGGGCTCAAGGAATAGAATGGCAAGATGGGAGAGTATACTTGCTTTTAACAGAATTCCCTAGATGATTTCAAGAACATTTGCAGGGTAATTACATCTTTGCCTTTAATCTAAAATCTAATACTCATAGAGTATTAGATACTCATACTCCCCTCATACTCATGACTCAGCTAAGAGAATGGAAAGGAAAAGAAGAGGTATGGAGCAGCTGATGTAGGAAGGAGGATTCAGAATCAATTAGAGGGGAGTAAAATAATTGCCCTGATGCAGTTAGGGCCCAGGTGATATAAGACAACATAAATTGGAGTAAATTTAGTTAGCGCATTTACAGAATTTTTCCATCTCTATATAGCAGCACATGAATAGGACTGGAGAAGATAGATGGTGAGAGTAGTCCAGGACTGAGTTTGGTGAAGTCTGAGCAGTGATAGGACAAGAGAACAAGGGATGCAAGAATGAAGGAGAACAAAAAATTGAACTGATTGTTTAGGGGAGATTGGCAATAGAAGAGAACAAACTCAGTTAAAAGGACGATGGCTTGGCAAAATACTGAGGATTAAAGAACTTGCAAAAATGTAAGGATGAAGATTATGTCTGGGATAAGCAAGACAGAGAGGAAATGATAGGAGATTGTGAATGAGTAAAAGAACTTTTAAATTCTTAATCGTGGAGGTGGTTCACTTATGGGTGATAGCAAGATCATGAGAGTTACCATATCTGGGTATAGCTAAAATGGTGTGGAGGATTGGGGTAAGGGTGCTGAACAGATTGCAGAACTGGGGGGTTAGGGAATTTTAGGGAGGAATATCAACATGCATGTTAAAGAATTATGAGGTGGAAGCCTGGATGGAAAGGGATGTTGCTATTCATCCTTCATTCTCAAAGAAGACCATGACAACAGAAAGATGATGCCATGACTTGCAAGTAAATTGGACTTAAGTGAGGGAGAATTGTGCAAGGTCACCAACTTTACTTTTTCCTCTGGAACCATCTAGGTCCAGTGGTAGGATATAGATCAGGATGATTGGAGATGACCTGGAGAACTGAGAGGTATACTCTGAGACAGGCTCAAAATTCAGTTAAAAAGGAGGGAGCATGTTCTAGTAGTTGGTAGGTAATAGCCACCAGGATTTATATTGGATTAAACATTTTGACATTGTGAATCTTAAAGGGGTGAGGTTGCTGATAGTAGAGGAAGAGTCTGGAAGGGGCAGTTGAAGGTATGAGTTACCTCAGCTCCAATGCCACAACTAGTGAGTCAGGGTGCTGCAACCAATACTAGAAAGGAAGGCTTGGGATACAGTGTCATCCAAGAATTAGGTCTCAGTGAGGACAGACATGGAAGGAATAGGGAAGGAAGAGTTTTACAATAAAGGGAGCAATCATTCCAGAGATCACTGGAGGGATGGTGGGCAGATTTGCCTTGGAGCATTATAGATAAGGCTAGTATTAAGGTTGATGGGGATCAGAGAATGATCTATACTCTGTACTCTGAGATTCAGTATCTCAGGGTTGTAGAGGGTAAGGGGAAATTGATTACTACTGGGGGATGAGCCTAAGTGGAGATAACAGTGTTTGAGTGTAGCTTCATTAAAGAAGGCAAGTGAGAAGGATATTGTCCTTGTGGTCACTCCTTATAGAATTCTGGTCTTGGCTCCTGAAGAAGTAACTTCATGGTGTAGGACCTTAGAGGCACTTGGTCCTTTTGGGAACAGCAATCACCAGTATTCTAGTCCCTACAGTCTCCATATTACGTGGCAGCAGCTACTTATTTAGCTGCAGCAGCAGCCATTGGTCTAGCAAGTAAAGGTTTTCTGGGTCTCAATTTCCTCATCTGTAAAATGAGTTTGGACCAGATGGTTTCTAGGATCCCTTACAATTCTTAATCTTTGATCATACGATACTATCTTGATATCCTCTTTTCTATCCTATGTTCCCTTGAATCTCTTTCTCCCAGGGGGATGAATGCACCTCTCTCTCTCTCTCTCTCTCTCTCTCTCTCTCTCTCTCTCTCTCTCTCTTTCTTTCTGTGTGTGTGTGTGTGTGTGTGTGTGTGTGTGTGTGTATGTCTTTGAGAGGAGAGAAGACAGAGAAAATGAATTTAAATTTTTACAGTGTTTAACTTTTACTGAATTCTGAGTCATGAGACCATCAAGATGGAGGATGAATCATTTTCTATAATCCTCATGATCCCTCACACTTCTTGAAAATACAGATTATGCTCAATAGATAGAGCAGTTTCAACTGTTTCTAAGGGCACCAAGAACTCAAGCAAGGTTAAGACCTGATAAACTGATGGCAGAGAAGGGTAATCCCAAACCTTAATGTGGTCACTCAGCATCCCTTCTATTACTGTTCAAGCAGGGTTGTATAAGGAGATCCAAAGGCCTTAGACAGAACTCAGTTCTATACCTTCCTCCTCCTAGGGTTATAAGAAAACAAAAACCACAGAAGCTTTTTCTGAATCGGACAGCAGTATGGCAGTGCTCTTTGCTACAGCAGAACTCAGTCATGAGGAGCATAATGAATTCAAAGGAGTGTTCTGTCAAATTTTTAAAGGACACTAAAAGTTCCAGTACTAAAAAAATTACTCTCCTTTTTTGGCATTATAATTTAGTTTTATTTAAAACAAGTAGAAAAATAAAGTATGATCCTCACAGCATATGTATGTTAACTGCTAAACTTCACATGGTGTTAAACACACTGGAATAAGAATATAATTAACATCATAAAAGCCATTATATTTAGAGACAGAAAATGAAACTTGAACACAAGAGAAAAACATTAACCAATTTAAATATTTGACCTGTATTTAAATAAAAATTATATCTTTATCATATTTCTCATTTCATGAAATGAATGAGAACAAATTAAACTTAAATTCTAGGGTAAGGAAAAAAGAGAGCAATCTCCCCAAATTCTGATTATTATTTCACTATGAAGTGACTTTTAGTTGTAACAAATGAAAGTTCCTAAGGGAACATTAAAGATTGAAAATTCAGTTCTCTAGTATTTACCTAAGACTTTACAGATTTAGGTCAAATGATGTCAAAAACTGCCTGATTTTATGAAAAATTTTAATTGTGCCACATTTTTCAAAAGTTTTTTTTTTAATCTCAGATCCATAAAGCAATTGGATTAGTTGTTCTAGGAGAACTCCTGGGTGTATGGAAACATATTAAAGGTTGATAATTTGCCTCTCAGCTATAAATGGATGTATCCTGAAAGTGTCTGAAAAATTTAAATTTTTTCTGTAGTTTAAACATTCTCCTTTGCATCTTATTTTGGCTTTGCTCAGTTATCCCCATTAATCCACAGGTTCTATACAGTTTGACCACTCTACATTTCAGCCCAGCCTGACAAAATTATCACAGATTCCTGAATCAGGGAACAACAAATAATTGAGCTTTAACTAACTAGCCAATAATATGTGCTGAACATTTCCAACTATTTGGAAGGTATAATGAGGATAATAGAAATATTTTAAAAAGAAAAAAAAAAACAAAATAGAGGACCAGTTCCCACCTTTGAGAGGCTTATAATTAAATGGAAGGACAGAATATCAAATACCTGAAGAAGGTAAAAACATTAGTTTATCAACAGGAAGATTTGAGAAATCCCATTTCATTATTGGGAGCTACAGAAGTAAATCTATGTTAAAAAAGAACTGTATTTAAGAAAAGATTTATTACAATTTACCAAGTTGGAGCAGAAATTAAAATGGATTAAAAATTAAAATACGAAGGATGATAGATACGCTGAACACTTGCTATTATGTAACATGGTGGTAAAAATATGAGATTGTGAGGAATAAAAGGAGCCCGAACTTGTTTATGTCTAAATGAACACGAGCAAGACAATAAAAAGAGGGCTCACTTTGATTTACTGTGAATCATCTATATGTTACGTTATCACTGTTAGTTCTTGATGACCAAAGAATAAAGCTGACTAAATTTTTTGGCCCTCATTTGGTCCTCATTCAGTATGCCTGGGATTAAATTAACAAAACTTTTGTGGTTTAGACTTAAGAAGGCACAAGTCATAAAGAATTAAAATACCATAACTATTCAGATTCAGACACTTAGGAATTTATATGCACATTTTGTTAAATGTTTTAACCTAATTCATTTGAACCAATTGTGACAAAAGCCATGTAAATTTAAGTCATCTAAAAGTCTACAGAAAGAAAAGTGCTCATTCTATAATTGTCTGTATACTACTAGAAAACCCCAAGAGGTAGAAATTTGGAGACCAGAAACAATAGGTAGGACTTCTGTAAAATAGCACTGATTACACATAAATGCTATCATTACATTACTGGTAAATGGTGTTTAACTGATCCTATGATTCCCCAATGGAGTCCGTCTCATACAAGCTTATCATCATTATGGCTGGTTAGCTCAAGTGTTTACAGAACCATCATCAATGAGGCCAGAGCTGTGACTCTGATGCCATTTTAGGTTTTTTTTGTTCCCTGGTTATGATATTACTTCCTTAAGGAACAATGGGTGACAGAGCATTACACAGGTCAGCAAAAATCTACTGAAAAAGAGAGTATGCCATTGTGGGTTATTAGCCATGAAGAAAGGCCAGTTTACTATTTAATAAGAGTAAAAGACCGGGTCAAATTATGAGACCCTAGCTAGAATGATAGCTAACTTATTTTTAAAAAAGTAATGTATGGTGTCTCCGAGTAGAAGTCGATAGAAAGAAGGAAGCATACCAACTCTGACTTATTTTCCAATAACAGCCTCAGTTTGTAAATACCTTTGAAGGGCTGATCAGAACAGAAGGAGGAAAAAAAAATATACAGATAAGCTTTAGTTAACATGTAAAAATTCAGTAATTAACCATAAAGAATAAAAGGTCTTAAAGCTATAGAAGAGTTAAAATTTTAAGTAGGACATATGCGAGGGTGGCCTTTCATCTGTTTTCCCCAAGACTGCTTTTCTTTTTCTCCAGGTACTACAATTCATCAACTTTTGTCTTGGAATTTTGGCAATTCAAGGCAGATGTTTGCTGTTGAAGTAACAGTACACTCAGTTTTCATTCTTATCTATGTTCTAGGAGAAAGATTAATCAACTCCATCTTACATTGAAGAAATTCAACATCTATTCATTATCTTTTTCATTCATCTCATTTTTTTTAGTGCATTTTCAAACTTTAATTGCTAAGAAGACTGACTTCCCTGGCTACGTGTATTTCAAGAGAGACATGTGCTTTCTTTTACGTTCCAGCTTGTATTTCAAGCCCAAGCAGCTGCTTCATCACTGGGACTCCTTGAAATTGCACTTATAGCATTCAACTAGAATGTCCCAGGGACTAGATCCCAGGTTGTAGGGTGGTCAGGATCCAGGATCAGATTCTTCTTTAGAAAATGCTGGGTTAGAGCTCATTAGATAACATTCTTATATACATAGAGCCTTTCCTGGAGCAAGAGAAGGGGTCAAGGACACTTAGATCTTGAGAAGGAAAATTTAGGGAGGCCACTCATGAAAGTACATTCTTGATGAAATAATATCTTCCTGAAGAGGGAGTAATGGTATGAGGTACACTCTGTGAATACCCACATATCAATGATGTTGAATGTATCTGTTTTTTTAAGTCTTAAAATGGATCAATGCCACTCAGAAGTCTGACTTTTTCATAAGTAAGCCAGAATACCATTGACCAAGGCATCATTCGTAGCCAACCTGGTAAAAAGCCTTTATATAGACTCAGAAATCCTTCACCTTTTACACTCTGAATCAAACAATCAGTTGAGGATTTATACAGGAGTCCCTTTCCTTTTTCATATGTTGGTTGATTCATCACTCGACTTTTGATGACATCAGCTGGTGTTCCCAGAAGACAAGCTACAAATCCAGAATTCATACTTGCCAAGCCATGAGTCATTATATTGTCTTCAAGTGATGTGTTCTGTAATAAGAAGTGCTTCACTGAATCATAAGTGGCTAAATCCCCCATGTTCACCAAGGCAGCTCTCTGGACATTTGGCACCCAGCCTATCCAAAGGCCACGCACTCCTCCCTCTTTCAAGATTTTTAAAAAGGCATGATGCACACCATGAAATCGTAAAGGCTGTCCCTGGAGTTTCCTTATTCCTTCCATCTGCATTTGAACCTTCACTAGATCGGCAGGGCTAGAAAAAAACTGAGCAAATGCACCAGACAGTGTTCCTCCTATGACTGATTGCCAAAGAGGAAATGTATTATTTTCGGATTTTCCAAAAACAGACTCACGAAGATATTCATAGATGACCATTCGGAACCCAGAATACACTATTTGTCTATAAATTGCAGGTGTTCCGCCTTGCCAAAGCTTTAGAAAGCCTTCCTCCTGTATGATGCCAATGGTGGTCTTTATCATGCCTTGGTAGGGGGTTCTGTCTTTGAAAAAATAGTGGCGGTGAAGCGCAGCTTCTCCTTGTATTTGGAGTCGAGTTTTTGTGAGTTCAAGAGGAAAGGTTGTCATCTCGGCCACAATAGACGCGAATGAGGACAGTATGAATGTGCTTGTTTTTGGCCATCTCTGAACGAGTGCCAAACTTCTCTCTTCCTCCACCTGGCCGGACATTAATTAATAGGACAAACTTAAACCTCTCTACTTTTCCTTCACTGATGGCTTGCCTCCCAACCGGTGGACAACCCTATCTCAAACAGCGAGCTACCTGGTCAGAACCATCTCCCGCGGAGCTCAGGCCAACGATCCCCCCAGAAGTCCGCCCAACGATCCCCGGAGGGGAGCCTGCCTGCCCTCCCTATCAGCCCTCTGCGCTTGGCTTGGACTAGAGAATAAGTCTGTAAAAATTGGGAAGGAAATCACCCTACTCGGTTCTCTTATGATAAAAATATAATCCCAATACCTAAACCAGGGAATACCAATATCATTAATAAATATAAATTTAAAAATTTAAATACAATTTTGAAAGATTCGTCAAAGAAGTCATTCACCATGACCAAGTTGTATTTATAACAGATATAAGAATAGTTCAGTATTAGGAAACCAATCAACATAATCATATTAAAAACAAAATAATAAAAACCCACAATTATTTCAATAGATAAAAGAACCCTTTTGACAAAGCACAGTACCCATTTATGTTAAAAAAAAACCCTACAAAATATAGCCATAAAAGAACTTTTTTTAATATTGCAAAAATATCTAAAACCAAAAGCAAGCATCATAGACGATAGAGAGATACTAGAACCTTACTACACACACCTGTATTTTGACCTGGTTCTAGAAATGCTGGCAATAGTAATAACACAAGAGAAAGAACAAATAGGCATAAAGACAGGCAAAAAAGAGAATAAATTACCCCTACTTACTGATGATGTGATAGTTTACTTTAAAAATCATAGGGAATCAGCAATGGTGCTAATTAAGATAATATCTTCTATAATATTTTTCAAAAAGGGCATTTCTATATAATAATAACAAAAGCCAAGGCAACAATATGAAGTGAAATCTCATCACAAATAAGTATAAAATGCATAAAGTATCCCAAAATCAGTTTACCAAAGCGATATTTGTAAAGATTCAAAAATGGGGTTTTTGGGATCATTTTTAAAAATTTTAAACTTAAATACAAAATGGGGGGGGGGGAATTGCCATGTACATATACAGAGACATTAGACAGAATTCAGTATAAAACAATAAATTTCTATTTCAAGAAAACCTATATAAGACATACTACATTGTTTTCAAAGCAGTTCAGCTTTTCTTTGCTTCCTTGCTGTTGTTTTTTTCTCTGCTGTGTACTTTGTACTTTATAGCCCCCTCCCCCAAGAAGGCTGCAATTAGGCATGGATATAAATAAATATACATAGATACTATAAAGATACATACACACATACACTCATACATGCATATATACATGTGTACATATAATACATCTACATATCATGCTTATTTCCTCCTATGATCGTTTCTCTGAAGGTGAATAGCATCTTCTTTTACAAGTCCAAGCCTTTCCATGTTTTTCTAGATCAACCAGCTCATCATTTCCTACAACAATATTCCAACTCTATCTGAGAGATTGTCTATGAAAGCTTTTTCTCAATTTTCTGCATTCCTTCTGTTCTTGGCTACATAGGTCTTATTAATTAAAAAAATTTTTAATTTACAATAATCAAAATTATTCTTTTCATACTTCAACAATGCTCTCACCTTAAAATATTGTTTAAGGTCTGATACTGCTTAAGCTACTTCCTTTAGATCTTTTTTCCTTGGTTTCTTTGAAGTACTTGACCTTTCATTCTGTCAAATGAACTTTGTTGTTATTTTTTCTAACAGTAAAATATTTTTTTAGTAATTTAATTGGGATGATGTTGAATAAATAGATTACTTAGATAAAAATTGTCATTTTAAAAATTATATTGGCTTTACCTACTCATGAACAATAAATATTACTTCAATTAATTAGATTTGAGTTTATTTATATAAAAAGTGTTTTGTGTTTCTGTTCACATAGTTCCTGTGTCAGCTTTGGCAGGTAAACACTCAGGTATTTTATACTGTCCAGATATTTTAAATGGTCTAAAACAATATCGAATAATATTGCTGACACATAGTGTGTAGTTTCTCTATTTTCATTTTTGATTAAATCTATTTTAACTTCAACTTTGTCTGAGATCATGATTATTATCCCTACTTTTTTTTAACCTTCTACAATGGGAATGGGAATCTAAAGATCATACCTGCCCCTTACTGAGACCTAGGGGGAGTTTGAAGCTTCCCTGCTGTGAAGATAAACTCACTCTGCCCCCATAGGCTGAATGTAGTCACATGGAGCCTGTGGTGGGAGGAATTTCCTGAGCAGAAGCAGAACCCATAGACAGCTAGGTCAGATGCTTAGGCAAGGAAATAGAGAGTTTTGTGAGTAAATATTGATTGTGTATTGGTTTGTCTCAGCATTATTATGGCTTCTGAATGGTACTTCGGCTTACAGTTTTGGCATTTGGTTTTCTGGTGGCTAAATAAATCCTTCAACTTTATCCTTTACTTGGAGAGTCTGACATATTTTGCAATCAAACATGATGTGATATTTATAGTCACGGTCTTTATCGTGATCATGGGCACTGTAAATATTGCATTGGCGCTACATTTGGTGACAAGGATGGGATCGTGAAATATCAGATCTCTAGTTGGAAACAGAAAGGATTTAGAAGAAAAAACGGCCATCTCAGGATGGCTTATGCCTCCCTAGCAAGGGAGTGGTCTAAAAGTACACGGCTCTGTGAAAACTGGGAACAGAGACCGCAGCAGGGAGAAGCTAGAGATTTAGAAACATATTTGCAAAGAATACCAAAAAAACCAATAAAAACTGGAGGCAGTGAGTAGAAGGGGCTGGGTTTTGCTGACAGGCTAATGTATTGTGTGTAAAAGCAGAGGCAAGCCGTTAGGGGAGTTGGCTAAGTGCCAGAATTTGAGACCTCCTTTAGAAGGGCAAGCTGAGTCTCTGGAAGAGGAGAGGTCTGTTGCAAGTTTGGCTCAGAAAAAGAAGCAAAAAAGTAACAGGAGGCAAGTTCATATAGCTTTGGTAGAGTCTGAGCCTAGTTGCTATGACAACGACTCCCTTGTAAATCCATGTGTTATACAGAATGAGACAATCTTAAATGATACATTATTTCATGGGGAAGCAGAAGCTCGCCCCATGCTGAGAAGGTAGAAGAGTCATGGAGGGCAAGCAGTATTCACGGAGATACTTGAGGATTTCAGTCAACAGGAGATTACTAATACTTTAAGCACATTCACCCAAAGTATGGGAGAATCCTTAGTGTCTTGGTAAGAAGCACTGACGAAGGAGTGGCTGGGATAGTACTAGATAAAATAGACTGCTTGAAATTTATAAGTATTTACAAGAATCCTTTTGTCCAACAAGCTTTTTAGAGATTTTCATTTGGCGGGAGGTAAGAATACAATCAATCTGGTAGCTTTGGCTGCTGATGGATGCAACAGATTGTATCCCACTGCTTTAATGTGGCCTATAGTGGAGAGAGACCCTGGTACTCACTTAGAGATTGCATGAGAAAGTTGAAAGAAGAAGTAATGAAAACTGCTATCATGGTTGGAAATGCAGATACATATCATGAAATCCCCTTAGCAGTTCCTCATAGAAATATCATGGTGAAGACAGTTCCTCCTGCTCATAAGCACCTACTTCTGACTCTATTAATTGGTAAAATAGGAAACCCTCTTTCAGAGGTGCTGGATAAGATTTCATAGCTAAGTGACTTAGGAGAATAGGAAAATGATAAATTTCCTCATGAGAGAAAAGTAAATGGCCAGCAGATTCAAAGTCAGAATAGATTGCCAAGAAAAGAATTGTTTACTGCTCTATTAAGAGCAGGAGTTGATTTTAGAAAAATTGATGTTATTCCAAGTAATGTGATAAGGGGCTTAATGTCAGACTGAATAGAGAAGTAAGGGCTGCCTTACTTACAGATGCTCCTGAACCACTGTATTCAAGTTCATCACACCTTCAGGGAGAGTAGGAAATTGGCCAAGCCCCAGCTCAGATTAAAGAAATACACAGACAAGATGGCCGACTCCATTTTAATCTGACTATCTATTGAAAAAATGAATCAAATACTGTAACCAGGGACTTGTTAAATGATGGGGCGGAGGCCTCACTCATTTATGGGAACCCTGATAAGTTCTAGCATACAACTCCTATTACCATCACAGAACTAGGAAGGGCTGAAGTATCAGCCAGACAAGTCAAACTAATGATGAAAATTGGGCAGTTACCTAAGAAAGAATATACTGTGGTTGTTGTACCCAGTCCTGAATACATCATTGGAATAGATATATTGAGAGGTATGACTCTAAATTTACCTGAAGAAAGATACCAATTTGCTGTAAGGAAGATAGGAATTAGTACAGTTTTAGTGGGAAAAATAAAAATGAACCCAATCACTTTACCTGAACCTTCTGAAGTAATTACTTTAAAGCAGTATCATGGGCAAGATGGTGGGCAAGATGAAATTGCCAATACTATAAAGGAATATGTTGAA
>CM053583.1:110721763-110733026 GCA_028627135.1 Pseudochirops cupreus
AAGGATCCAGAAATATGATGGGACTTGGTATGCAGTGATTAATTTGGCCAATGCCTTCTTCACCATCCCAATAGGTTCTAAACAATGGGACCAGTTCACTTTCACTTGGCAGGGCAGACAGTATACTGTCACCCGCTTGCCACAAAGAGATCTGCATAGTCCCACTATTTGTCATAGGAGTGTGGCTGAATATTTGGATGAATTAAAGCTGCCTGGTATACAGCTTACCCACTACATTGATGATATTATGATATGAGGAAAAACTGTAAAAGAAGTATAAAAGAGTTTGACACTTTTGATTGAACTTATGAAAAGGAAAGTGTAGGAAATTAACCCTGCAGAGATTCAAGGACCAGCTCAAAATGTAAAATTTTCAAGAATACAGTGGAATAAGGGACTGTGAGAGATTCTGCTGCAAGTCCAACAAAAGATTCAGGATTTTCCTATCCCTACCAATAAGAAAGAGGCCCAAAAGTTTATAGGATTATTTGGATATTGGTGACATCACATTCCACACCTGGGACAGATTTTGAAACCCTTATATGAAGTTGCCAGGAAGAAATATCAATTTTAAGGGGGACTTGAGCAGAGTAAAGCATTTGAGGAAGCCAAAGCTGCTATACAATTGGCTCTAGATTTATAGCCTATGCAGAATGGTCTGGTAGAATTACAAGTGACTGAACAGGATGATTATGCAAAGTGGAGTTTATGGCAGAAACAACAAAGCCAAAATGTACCTTTAGGATTTTGGTCCGGGAAACTTCATCTGCAGTGCAATATGTGCCTTTTGAAAAGCAGTTATTAGCTGCGTATTGGGCTTTGGTAGAGACCAAACAATTGACTCTGGGCCATGAAGTGACATTAAGGCCTGGAATCCCCAATTATGACCTGGGTAATTAGTACCCCAGCTTCTCACAGAATTGAACATGCCAAAGAAGCCAGCATAATTAAATGGAAGTGGTATATTCAAAATAGAGCTAAAACTGGCAAAAGTAGAGTTTCCACCCTAAATGAATCCATAGCTAATATTGATACTGAGGGACACGATGCATTGCCTGAATCAAGGCAACAGTTGGTAGTCCTTGGTATAATAGAATGAGGGATATGATGGACTAAATGAAGAAGAGAAGAAACACACATAGTTTACTAATGGAGCAGCAAAATATTTGGACCAAAAAAGACATTGGAAAGCAGTAGCCTATAACCCATATACCAGAAGGATTTTGGAAAGTACTAGGATAGGTGGAAGTAGTCAATATGCTGAACTTATGGCAGTGCATCAAGCCATCAAGACAGAACAAGGAGGACAGTGTCATATATTCACTAATGGTTAGCTACATGGATGCCTATGTGTAAAAATCAAAATTGGGAAATTCATGGTAAACAAGTCTGGGGCAAAGAATTATGGGAAGATTTATGGGACATGTCTTTGGTTACTGATTTGTCAGTTTTTCGTGTAGATGCTCATGTGGTCCTCACCACACCAGAACGTGAGTATAATGCTCATGCTGATTGACTAGAAAAGATTGCTACTGAGCATATTGTCCCTACTTTGACAACAATTGATGATCTGGTATTAGCAAAATGGGTCCACCAAATGGCCAGCTGTTTAGGGGTCCAGGCCACACACCAGTGGGTACAAGATCAAGGTATTAGTATCACTCATTTTTTAAAACAGATAGCAGAAGAATGTCATATATGTCAATTGGAAAAGAAGCAAACTGTTCCAGGGAGATTGCAAGGGGAAAAGTCCCAGCCCAATTCTGGCAAATAGATTATATTGGTCCACTACCACAAGATAAAGGATGCAAATTTATATGGACTTGTGTTGACACCTATTCAGGTGTACTTGTGGCTTGTGCCTATAAGAATGTAACCCAGAAAAACACCTGTAAAATTCTAGATCTCATAAGTCTATATTATGGAACCCCAGTGCAAATTCAAAGTGATAATGGGTCACATTTCAAAGGCAATGAAATGAAGAGATATTGTATATTAAATAGTATAGAATGGATATATCATATTCCATATTATCCACAAGCATCTGGGTTAATTGAAAGAATGAATAGATTATTGAAAGAACAGTTAAGGAAGTTAAGTTCTAATAATTCGTATCAACACTGGAAAGATAATTTGTTCACTGCTTCATGTAATTTGAATAATAGACCATTGGGAGAAAGTATGCCTCTAGCCAGAATGATGACCTCAAGTCTGCAAATCAGGAAACAGCAGACATATAAGACCCCAAATATTGACTGTGAGGCAAGATGTCCTAGCACCGTATCCAGGAACACCTGGTTCAGCAAGATATGATTTACATTGTTTAGAACACTTTTCATTTGATAGGAAAGAAATAAGAAATATCTCTAGTGGGATATGTATGAGAATGCCTAAAAATCATTTTGGATGGATATTACCTAAATCAGGTTTAGCAGCTTGAAGTATATCTATACTGGCTGGAGTAATAGATTCTAATTATCAAGGAGAAATTGTTGTAACATTGCAAAATATGAGTGAAGAACCCATACAGTTTTGTAAAAATGATAGAATAGTTCAAATAATTATTATTCCTTGTGAAGCAATACCACTTGTGAAAACTGACTCTCCTTCTGAAATAACTATCAGAGGAATTAAAGAATTTGATTATGCTAATAGTATAAAATTGGGAGCTGAAGTATGGGTAAAGTAGAAACCAGATGATATTCCAAAGGCTGCAGAGATTATAGCACATGGGAAAGACAATACTGTAGCTGTTGTTTATTCAGGAGAAAATGATTATCAAATTGTACACTTAACTCACGTATTCTACTGTGAATGAGGTTATGATAGTGAGTCCTCGGACTCCAGAAGCAAGGCTGACCCTATATTTGTCTCTTTTTGGCTTTTTGTCTATTAAGCTTGTTTGTGAGATTTGTTTTCTGCAGGTTTGGTACCCTCCACCTGCAGGTGCCTAATTGCTTAAGCCAGATGTCATCCTCTGTCCATGACTGTGATATGCCACATCTGGACCTGGCAGCAACCAATTTTCTGATGACAACTAAAGAACTGACCTTTCAAATGGGACCTTCACGACCTGGCATTGACCAACCTCCAGATGACAGCTAAAGAACTGAACTCTTGAATGGGACCTCTTGGGGCAGGGACAGCTCAACGTCCAATGAGCTCGAAGTAGCTTTAGAAAATAGACCTTTGGACCTTATTCATTTGAGAGGGGAAGGATGGGGTGCTTGTGCCCAAGCCCCCACCCTAAGCCATTGTTTTATGTGCAAAGTTTTTTTATTATCCCTGTTATATTGTTGAAAAGTTCTGGGGACAACAGTTTTTCCACCAGTCATCCCTAAACTCTCATTTATTGTTAAGGCATTTTTGCTAGGTAAGGCACATGAAAGATCTTGCGGCAGAATGTAATGGGAATGGGAATTTGAAGATCTTCCCTGCCTCTTAATAGACTTGGAGGGAGTTGGAAGCTTCCCTGCTGTGAAGATAAACTCTGCCCCCTGATAGGCTGAATGTAGTCACGTGGAGCCTGTGGTGGGAGGAGTTTGCTGAGGAGAAGCAGAACCCACAGACAGCTAGGTCAAGAGAGAGTCTGACAGTTGGAGACAGTTGGGGATAGGGGACAGTTAGGCAAGGAAATAGAGAGTTTTGTCAGTAAATATTGATCTTATATTGGTTTGTGGGAAGGCTAAAGGATGGCATGGCTCTCAGCATTATTATGGCTTCCGAATATCTTTGGTACTTCAGCTTACTGGTTTTGGCATTCGGTTTTCTGGTGTCAAAATAAATCCTTCAACTTTATCTTTTATCTGGAGATCTGATATATTTTGCCATTGAACGTCATGCAATAGTTACAGTCTCTATCGTGATTGTGGGCATTGTAAATATTGCATTGGTGCTACACCTACTAAATTCTGCTCCTGCTCTTTATTTTATCTTGTGTATATTTCTCATTTTTATAAAGTTTCCTTGAAAGCAACATATTGTTGAATTCAAATTTTTAACATGCTATCCATTACTTTTTTATGGGTAAATTTGTCCTATTCACATTCTAAGGTACCTGTGTATTTTCCTCCTTACTATTTTTTCTCACTATCCTTACCCTTCTCATTCCTTGGCTCTACTTCTACTCACTACACCTTGCCCTCCTATTCCTTAATCTACCCACTCCTCTAAGAGTCCTTCCTAATACTATCTCCTTGCCCTTTTCTTTCTTTCTGAATTTAGAACTTTTATACTCTTCTAGATAGATATATTGTTCCCTCTTTAACCCATTCCCAGTGACAGTAAGGTTCTAGCACTATCTAGTCTCCCCTTTTCTAATTTCTTCTGCATCAATTATTCCTTTTATGCCTCATTTGTATGAGATAATTGCTTCTTTTTATCTTGCCCACAGAGTTTTATTTTTTAGAATCAATCCATCATAGTCAACTCATGCCTTTCTTTCAAACTACCCAAATAATGTTGACAATCATAAGAGCACTGCTAATATTTGCACATGTATGAAGTAAACAGTTTGACCTTATTGAGTTCCTTGTAATTGGTCTTTCACGTTTACCTTATATTTCTCTTAGATAATATATGTTGAATTTTCCCTTAAGTTCTTGGGTTTTTTTTAATCAAAAAGTCTTTGAGTTCATTAAATGTATTTTTTTTTTTATTCAGGATTGTACCTAACTTTGTTGGGTAATTTACCCTCTGTTATAACCCTTCTGAGTAAATGAAATGTTTAAGTCAATTTGGAAAAATTAGCTGATCAACAAACATATATTGAGCACCTATTGTGTACCAGGCACTGTGCTAAACATGGGAATACAAAGAAAGAAGCTCACAGTACCTCATCTGTAAAATGAGCTGGAGAAGACAATGGCCAAACCACTCCAGCATCACCGCTAAGAAAACCCCAAATGGGGTCACAGAGAATTGGACTGAACTGAACAACAACAACAACAAAACATTCTCTAGAATAATCAGTCTATAAAGTAATTTAATGAAATCAGTCTGGTTTTCTGTTTGTTTCTTTTACTTTGTTTTGGTGGGGACCAGGAACTCCCATAGAGGAAATTCCTTTCACAGCTGTGAATCAGCACCTGCTCTTCAATTTATAGTCTTAAAGAGGTACCGTAAGGGTCACTAAGAGGTCAAGTGACTTGCTGAGAATCATGAAGCTAATATATGTAGGAGCTAAAACTTGAACTCAGGTCTGACCTCTTATCCAGTATGTCATAGCTGCCTCTCATGGAACCGGTAATGGCTTTTAATTAGTCATGACATTTCCTAGCATCTGGGAAAGGTGGTTCTGGAATAATAATCCAGCATCATCTCAGCAGAGAAGGATGGACTGTGAAAGTCTTTTAGGGGAGTTTATTTGGAAGTGAATCCTTTATGGACTGGATTTATTGATCAACTTGCTCGTGTTCCTCATAAATTTTATCTGAGGTCTCAAGGATTTTACTTTATAGCCTTTTTGCCATACAGATGTTTAAGGGTACATTTTCCTGTCTCAAATCAATCTGGTTTTCCGTCTTTCTTCAGTTTAGAGCTGTTTGTGGATTCCTAGATCCCTTCCTAAACTTCACTCCAGCTTTCCATTTTTGACTGCTTTTCCAAGGTGCTCACCAAAATGTCTGGATATGCTTGTACCATGGCATGACTTCTACATGAACCCTAATTCCCTAAGTTGTGGCCTGGCTTTCCCAGACCCTGATACTAAGAAGACAGTGAATGACTTAAACAGTAACAACTTGACTCCCAGTTCACAAATCCAGAGGAATGTAAATTCTAACTCCCTAAGCCAAAATGATAAATAAAACTATCGTGAACTGTCACCGAAACGATTTACAAAAATTACAAACCTCCGATTGTAAATGACTGCTGAGACAGACTTTTGTTAATGATTCTTAAACAAAATTCTATCCAAAGTTTGGAAAATTACATTCATGTGTATATCTTAGTACACCCAAAAATTAAAAAAAAAATAGATATTCTTCAGGGTGAATGAAATGTTTAAGTCAATTTGGAAAAATTAGCTGATCAACAAACATGTTGAACACCTATTGTGTGCCAGGCACTGGGCTAAATACTGGGTAAACTAAACAAAGAAAGGTAAAAGATAGTTCTTATTCTCAAGAAGCTTACAGTCTAATAGCAAAGACAACATACAAATTACTATGTACAAAATTAAATTAGTCACATACATGTTACTCATATCATTCATATTATCTGACTACTAAGTCAGGGGGCTTTACACCGATGACACATAGATAATGCTGATACATTTCACAACTCCTAATTTAGCATTTGGCCCTTTTCTTTTTTAATCAGATTAGCTAAAGTTTTATCCATTTTATTAGTCTTTTTAAAGAATTAGCTTTTAGTTTGATCATTTCTGTGAGATTTTTGGTTTTTAATTTATCTATTTTTCCTTTGATGCTTAATATCTCCTCACTTATGTTTATTTTAAATTCATTTATTTGTGGGATTTTTAATTTTTAAAAAATGCATACCAGTTCATTACTCTTCTCTTTTTCTATTTTGTTAATATGTTTGTAGAGATATTTTTTCCTCCAAAAACTGTGTTAGTTGAATCCCCAAAATGTTGGTGTGTTTATTTTTGTCGTTTTCTTCCGCATAATTATTAATTATTTCAATGATTTGTTCCTTGTTCAGCTATTTAAGATTTCATTATTAAGTCTCCATTTGGGTCTGGTCTTTGATTTGCACTTCCTAATGACTTTTTTTCCTTTGCTTAACAGTTTGTAAAAGATGTATTTATTATTTCTGCCTTTTTCAATTTGTTAGCAATATCTCCGTGCCCTGATACATGGTCCATTTTTGTAAAAGTTGTAAGTGGGGGATGATCTATTATGTATGTTCTTCTGCAGTCTCATTTAGAAGAGATGTCTGTTAACTCTAGTTTTTCCAGCAATTTGTTCAAGTCCTTATTTCCCCTTTTTTAATCTTTCTCTTAGACTTATCCAAAACTAAGAGAAGGATTGTGAAGTTTCCTGTCACTATTGTGTCGCTGTCTATGTGTCTTCCTGTGGCTCAGTTAATGTTTCCTTTGTAAATTTGGATGCTAAGGCATCTGGAACATGTAAAGATTTTGTTGTTGTTATTATTTTGTTTTGTTGATGTTACTTTTTTGTCTATGGTTACTTTCAATAGTTTCCTTGTTCATCCCTTTCCATTTTTTGAGGTTCATTTTTGCTTTATCAGATAGCATGATTATAACTTCTATGTTTTTGGATTCGTTCGATGCACAATAATTTTTTTTCTATCCCCTCAGTTTTAATTTGTATGTGTCTTTGTTTTATTAATTGTGTTTCTTGTAAGCAACAGGTGTAGTGCTTTGTTTTCTTATTTGATGCATAAATTTTTTAAAGGCCACTAACATTTAAAGTCATGAGAATTGTATTTATTTTCTTCCATTCATTTCTATTTTTTAAAATTATAAATCCTCCCTTTTTATTTTTACTGTAAACACAATACTATACCTCTTCAGTTACTTTAGCTTAATCTTTTAAAAAAGATAACCCTGCTTCCATTGACTCTTTTCCCCTACGCCTGTCTTGCTTGTTACCCCTTTTCCTTTGGAATTTACTAGTTCCTTTTTCTGTCCTCTTTTTATCTGGTTATTTAATTCTTTCCCTCTTTTTTTCCTCCTCTCAGTTAAGTAGATTATGCCATCCTTTCCTTTCCTCCCCATCAACTAGTACAGGGGTGCAGAACCTGTGGTCTCAAGGCCACCTGTGGCCCTCTAGGTTTTCAAGTGCAGTATTATGACCACAACCAAACTTCACAGAACAAAGGATTTGTTCTATAAAACTTGGACTCAGTCAAAAGACCACACCTAAGGACCTAGAAGGCCACATGTGACCTCAAGGCTGCAGGTTCCCCATCCCTAAACTAGTTTGTCCTTAAAAAAACATTTTTTTTAGTGTTGTGCTACTGTCCAGAGCAGATTTCTCTTATTCTCTTCATTATCCGTCTTTTCTTTCCATCTACTCCAACCCCTCATTGTCTCTGACTCGTGAACTTCATAATTATCATTTCCTCTCTGTTCTCTGTATTCCTTATGGAATTAAAACTTCTAAGGTGTCCTTTCTGTAGTCTCTCTTCTTGACAACTCTTACCCATGCCCAGAGGATTCCTCTTCTCTATCTTGGCTCTGGTTCTAAGGACAAAGTCAATTCTTGGAGGTGACAGAGAAGACACTGCCCCAAGTAGGAACCACCCCCCTATATCACTGATTATGCAGCACACCATTAATCTTAACCCCACTACCATCTCCCTTTTTATTTCCATTTGCCTCAAAATCTCTTTCCTAGGTCATTGCCTTCTGAATCTCCCAGGTGCCAGTTGCCCCCAGGATATCCAACTTCCTCCCCATCAAGGTAGGACAATTGGTCTTTTCAAATACCAAATCCTCCAGAAAATATGCAGCACAAAATTCTTATCTTCTTTCAAGGAATATCTCTCTTCACCCATAGGAGCTTTCCAATGGAAACCCTTCTCACTAATAAAGCAACATTACCCTCCTTTGCCTCCTCTTTTCAAAACCTCTCCCCACCTCTTCGTCCCCTCCCCTATAGACTTTTCTCCTTCAAAAACCATTAGGATCACCTTCCTCTCACTTTTAACCTTCAGTTTGAGCCATATATCACACACCCCTTTGTTCTTCTCCCCTCATTTCACTTACTCTCTCATTTTGTGAGGATCTTATTATAAAAATATTATCTATTATTATTACTCTAAATGTCATCTTTCAGTGGGAGCCCTCATCCTCCCAGAAGGAGGTTTTGGGGCCTCCTGAAACTCTATAAATGATGAGGCTCTGAGAACCCCCTTGAATCTTCCCACTTGATCTGGCATTCATCTGAGGCTATAAACCTTTCATTATCTCTATGCCCAATTCTCTGTTACCCTTAACCTAGCCTAGCCTTTCATTGTCTGTTATCTCCAGATAGCCTTCTACTACTTTGGCTACCCTAGCCTACTGGTCATTCCCATCAAGATCTTTCCTAGACCCCTCTCCTTCTATTACCCCAGACTACTTGTCCAACCTAGATCTCTCCCATAGTTTTTCTGTATATAAGATACATCTTGTTTCCATGATGGTATTCAGATTCAATTTGGCCCACTTACATTAGTGTTACAAATATCCAGATTCCTTAAGAGTGTAGCCAATATGATAGATTTTTAATAAACTTTGTTTTTCTTTGGCTTAAGTTGAATTCATTTGGGCATGACCTGCTATTTTAGGGTCTGAGCACCCTCCCCTTTACCCTCACTCTAAGTTTTTCTTCATGTCTCTGACCTCTGAGAAATCCTACCATATTCTCCACTCATTACTTTCTGTCCTACTTTATTTGATCTAAGCAGATTCACGAACTGGTATTTTCTGCTTAACCTTTAGGTCAAACTTGGCTCTGTCCCAGTTTTGTTTTAGTACCTGAACCTAGCTCCTCCAGTAGTCTTTCTTTGATTCCTGCTGACCATATGACTCCATGGTAGATACTGTCATGTCTTTGATGCTACCTTGCCTTGACTATTCACCATAAATGGCAACTACTGACTAATGTCTTCTCTTACAAAGCCTAAATTTCCTCCTGGTCTTTGAATTAAGGCCTTATTATGGTTCATAGGATTATAGATTGGGAGCTTGAAGGGACTATAGGTACCATCAAGTCAAATCCTTTCATTTTTCAGATTAGGAAACTGAAGCTTCTGGCACCTGCCTTATCCTTTCCTATAGGAAATTCAGTAAGTAAATCAGTCCCCCAAAGACACAGATAAAAAAGTGATTGGTTCAAGGTCATATATCAACTGATTATTTCAGGGAGTATTTGAACTCAGATTTTCCTGAGTCCAAGCTCTGTGCTATGCCTGGAGGCAGCTAAGTGGGATAATGGATAGAGTGATACTTAGTTTAAATCCTGCCTCTATCACTCACTAACTAGCTGAGTCCAGGGAGACCTTTAGCATCTCTCAGGCTCAGTTGATTCATCTGCGAAATGAGGTTAATAACAGCAGCTATTTCATAGTTGTTTTGAAAATCAAATTAGATAATATGCACAAAACACTTTGCAAAATTTTAAAGTATTAGAAAAATGCTGTTATTATTATTTTCACTCTGCCACCTAACCATCTGAAGGTCTGAGTTCAGTTGAACTAACTCACCAATTTTTCAGGTACTCTTTAGTGATTCATTCTTCAGATTGACACTTCAATTGGTCCCACTCCCAGAAGAGTGGTCCTTTCAAGAATACAACTGGGAGAAAAAAAAACTCCACAACCCACAAATATTTGTGGTCAGTTCCTACAGAGTATGGGCAAATTGGACAGTCCAATTTCCCTGGACACAGATGGATATTGTTTTCCAGATTCTAATGTATAAGTCAGTCATATAAACAAGATAAGGGAAGATTGGAGTAGTTCAATTTTCATTTGGTTGGATTCCATTATGGACATAGGAACTAAACAAAAGAAAGTGTTGCTAGAGATTCAGATATGGTGATGACTCTGATAATTGTGACCAGTGCAGTTGAGTGGGCTAGCAATCGGTGAGAATAAAGGGATGGGGAGGGCGGGGTGTAAGCAATAGTCCAATAATCTGTTCATTACAGAGCCATTTCATACAGAGACAATGATACAAGGAACCCACAAAGTTTATATGTCCCCCAGCAGAAGATCTATGTGACCAGGAAAAATGCAAACAATGTACAAATACCCTCCTTTGATCTTGTTCACTCTTTACCCTAGCTTAAGGCTAATTACTTTTTAAAAAAAAATTGATTTATTTATTTTTTTGTTTACATCATTCATTTCCATGAGATTTTGAGTTACATATTTTCTCCCCATCTTTCCCCTACCCACCACCCCAGAACAGCCATCCCACTGTATAGCCCCTCCCCTAATCTGCTTTTTCCTATGTCCTCCCCCTCACCCCTCTGACTTTCCAGTAGGGCAGGATGGGTCTCCCTACCACAATGCTTATATCTCTTAATTCCCAGTTGCATGTAGTTAATAATAATAATAAATATATATGTATGTATATATATATATATATATATACATATACAGATATATTTTTAACATTTGGTTATAGAACTTTAAATTCTAGATTCTTTCCCTTCCTCTCTTGTCACCCACCCCCACTGAAAGGACTAGCAATTCAATACAGGCTGTACATGTATAATTATGCAGAACATCTCCACAGTGGGCATATTGTGAGAGACTGATTTTTTGTTCCTCCTTCCTCTCC
>CM053583.1:110733526-110754809 GCA_028627135.1 Pseudochirops cupreus
GGGTAGAGAATAGAACATGGGGGGGGGGGGCATGGGATAGGAAGGAGGGACATACAATCAGTATCTCACAATATGCCCATTGTGTAGAGGTTCTGTGTAATTACACAAGTACAGCCTGTATTTAATTGCTTTTCCTTCCAGTGGGGGTGGGTGACAAGGGAGGAAGGGAAAGAATCTACAATTTAAAGTTCTTTAAGCAAATGTTAAAAAGATATATATGTGTGTGTGTGTGTGTGTGTATAATAATTATTATTATTAACTACATCCAACTGGGAATCAAGATACACAGACACTGTGGTAGGGAGATCCATCCTGCCCTAATGGAAAGTCAGAGGGGCGAGGGGGAGGACATAGGAGAGAGCAGACTGGAGGAGGAGTTATACAGTATGATGACTGTTTTGAGGTGTTGGGTAGGGGAAAGATGGGGAGAAAATTTGTAACTCAAAATCTCATGGAAACGAATGATGTAAACAAGAAAATAAATTAATTAATTTTTAAAAATAATAAAAAAATCAAAAGCTAAAAAAAAAAGAAAAAGAAAATTCCTCTAATAGAGCCAACGCACTTATTTCTGCTATATAACAAGTGCCTAATAAATGCTTACTGATTCATTAGTTGTCTCTTCCAACTCTAAATCTGTTATCATATAGTTTGAAATGCTTCTGTTGCTCAAAGCTGTGATACAAAGCTAACCACTATTAATCTTTAACCTTTAAAAAAAAACCCCAGTAAGTTTTACTTTTTGGAAATAAGTTTGGAATGAGAGGGTTGTCTGCAGCTTTCCAAGTTGTTTACATATTTTCTTACTAATATTTTTTCCATCAATTTACTTGGGAAGGAAGTTAGACATAGTAGTTTCCAGGAATTCCCTGTTCTCCTTTATTTAGGATGCCTATATTTATTTTTCTTTATACTTCTGGCACCTGCCTTATCCTCTTCTATTAAATTAACTCTCATTCCCCATAACCTAGTGGTTAAATTTTATGGTTGTCTACACCTTCCTCACTCAATTTTTATCCATTTTCTCTAAGGGTTCAAAATAGATAAAAAGGTATTTTCAGCTTTATTTTGGGGTCTTTTACATTTTATTTTTTCAATTTCATTTCTCTGTAGTACCTTGTAATTATAATTTCAGTGATGTTTCTCACTAATGTTTCATGCAATTCTATTTCTCTTTCTTCAATACTTTTTTTGTTTATTACTCAGTCATGTTATATAACCTGTTATTTGAAATTCCCTTCACTTATAAATGTGAAGCTTTCTCCCAGTTTATCTCTTTCTCTCTGAGATACGTGTAAACAATTTTTCTCATTCCTTTTCTGGGCTGCTCTTTCTCTATTCTTCCCTTACATTTGATTTTACTCTAATTTATGCTTAGTTCCTCCCCAACTCCCTTTCTATTTCTGAGTTCCTTTTTCACCTTTCAATATGAGACATAATTAAATGGTGTCTCAGTAATGAAGGTAATGCTTAAAGTACAGTGGGGGACCTCTTTTATAGGTATTTATTTAGAGGAGAGGGGTAACAACTGAATTGGGGGGAAACCTGAAAGTTTTGTATTCTCTGAGTAGAGGGGCCAGAAAATGGACGTCCACACTTACAGTAATTACAGCTGGCTAATTGACTACAGCTACAAAAAACAACAGATCACTGTCATCCACTGATTTACCTGCATAATCAATATTTGACTTCACACTGAGTCATTTCAGACTCAGTGTTCACAAGTCTTCTTTGTTGCATGGTGGGAATGAGGTAAAAGGAGGGAAAGTGAGCTGACTTCGTTGGTTTTCCCTTTGGCCAACCTTGATGTGAAATTCTACTTGGCAAAGTCGATAAAATTTGGATCAAGTAGCATACACAATGATACATGGTGTATACAGGAAGCAACATTCAACAGAATACCTTTTGGCTACTACCCATACTTAAACACAAAAAAGGAAACAGGCTATTATCCCACTCTCTACTTGCTGAACTTTGGCTACCCCTACCGTGAGGACA
The DNA here is from genome assembly GCA_028627135.1 of Pseudochirops cupreus. Lineage (NCBI taxonomy): Eukaryota > Metazoa > Chordata > Mammalia > Diprotodontia > Pseudocheiridae > Pseudochirops > Pseudochirops cupreus. Next base: position 110,735,525 of record CM053583.1, read on the forward strand.
ATATTTGTCCTCCTCTCTCCCACCCTTTCATTCAAACTGTTGCATTGTTTTCATGAAGCAACAGCAACATAACCCAATCAAAACAAAAACCTGACCTACACAGTTCATGAGCTGAGAAGACAGTCACTTTTCTGATTCATATGGATTTATAACTGTAGTTATATATAAAGAGCAAGATATAAAACCAAACTCCCAATGTTCAACATTCTGAGGGTATTCTACATGCAAAATCAAGGAATTATGAAGCTATAAGAAATGTCAGACTGTCCAATTCAAGTTAACAAAAGCTTTTTAAGCACCTATTATGTGCCAGGAACCATATTTAACACTAAGAACATAAAGAAAGGCAAAAAACAAAAATAAAAAACAGCTCCTACCTTCAAGAGGCTCATAATCTATTGGGAAAGATAACATACAAAGAACTATGTACAAATAAGATATATACAGGATAAATAGGATATAATCTCAGAGGGCAAGCACTAGCATTAAGGGGGACAGAGAAAAGCTTCTTACACAATGTAGGATTTTAGTTAAGACTTGAAAGAATCCTGGGAACATAAGAGGCAATGATAAAGCAAGAGAACATTCTAGAAATCAGGAAATGGCTAAAGAAAATGCAGATTTGGAAGAGGGAGGATCTTATAAAAGGAACAGCAAAGAGGCAAGTGGCCTGGATTACGGATTAAGTGAAATGGTGTAAGTTTTAAGACTCTCTGTGTCTCTTCTAATTCACTAGAATTTATGCAATGGAGTTAAGACCCAGGGAAGTTAAGAAATGACCAATAGCACATGGATAATTGATGGTAGAACTTAAACTAGAATGTAGTTTCTGAAGCAGTAAGGGCACTTACTATCACATTGCCTTACATGTACTGGACTACAGTAGAAAAAAACTTGGCATTTAAATAAAAAAGATATGGATGGAATCAAGTCCTGGATATCCCATTTATAAGCTATTGGATTGTAGGCAATTCACTGACTCCCCCTGAGTCTGTTTCCTCATCTTTAAAATATGAATAATAATCTTTGAATTACTTACTTTCCAGTGTTGTGGGGCTTCAATTAGATAATAAGTATAAAATGTTTGTAAATTATAAAACACTACACAAATTGGAAGCATTTATTCCTAATTATAAGGATAAAGTATTTGAGTAGGGTTTTTTCAAATCCCTTTCTGCTTTAATAATGGAGTTTTAAAAATTTTGTTTATTTGCTTTTAGTTTACAACATTCAGTTCCACAATCTCTTGAGTTTCAAATTTTTTCCCCTTCCTTCTCCTCTCCTCTCCCACTCCTAAGGGGGCATATAGTTTCTACAAATACCTTCACATTAAGTTTTAGTCAAGTTGTAAAAAGAATTATAACCAATGGAATGAACAATGAGAAAGAAGGAATGAAACAAAAAAGAGAGAGAACAAGTAGTTTGCTTCAATCTGCATTCAGACTCTGTAGTTCTTTCTCTGGATGCAGACAGCCCTTTCCATTATGAGTCCTTTGGTGTTGCCTTATAACCTTGCATTGCTGAGAGGAGCCCTGCAGTTTTTTTTGTTTTGTTTTGTTTTGTTTTACTACATTTGAATTATCCATGCCTCTCATTCTCTCCCACCCCATTACCAAAAACCAAGATATGAGTACATGTATGTATTTGTGCCTCTGATCTGTTATTATAATTTATGTATATGTAGTTGTCTCATTTTTTAATCACAAGAATAAAAACCTTACAGCAGCATCAGAATTGCCATCAATAGGGGTCTTTAATTTTTTTTACATGACAATGATAGTTAACATTTATATAACACTTTAAGAGTTGCAAAGCATGTTACATGTATTGGTTCATTGGATCCTCACAACAGTTCTTTTGAGATAGATGCTGTCAAAATCTCCATATTACTGATGAAGAAATGGAGGCAAGATAATATTTGAAGTGGGATTCTTTCTAACTCCAAGACCAGCACTCTCCACTATCTCCAAGCTATGTTTCAACAGTCAGGTTAACAAGATGATTAGCAAAAGAAAAAATTTCTAATAGATAAGGATACATTTTTCGAGGTAGGTGATTCTTGGTTGTAATTCTAGCTCCTTTGCCCTCCAGAATATCATATTCCAAGCCCTCTGATCCTTTAATGTAGAAACTGCTAAATCTTGTACTATCCTGAATGTGGCTCCACCATACTTGAATTGTGTCTTGCTTGTATTATTTTCCCTTGACCTGGGAACTCTGGAATTTGGCTATAATAATTCTGGCAGTTTTCATTTGGGAATCTCTTTCAGGAGGTGATTGGTGGATTCTTCCAATTTCTTATTTTAGCCATTGTTTCTAGAATATCAGTTGTCCTTGATAATTTCTTGAAAGATGATCTCTAGGCTTTTTTTGATCATGGCTTTCAGGTACCCAATAATTTTAAAATTATCTCTCCTGGACCTATTTTCCAGGTCAATAGTTTTTCCAATGAGATATTTCACATTGTCTTCTATTTTTTCATTCTTTCAAATTTGTTTTTTTTTTAAATTTTCCCATAGCTTCCATTTGTTCCATTCTAATTTTTAAGGAATTATATTTTCAATGAGTTTTTGGATCTTCTTTTCCACTTGGCCAGTCCTTCTTTTTAAGGCATTCTTCTCTGGTTTTTTGGACCTCTTTTACCATTTAGCCTAGTCTGGTTTTTAATTTTAATTTCTTCAGTATTTTTTGTGTGTCTTTTACCAAGCTCTTTAGTAATTTTTTTCATGATTTTCCTGCATCACTCTTATTTCTCTTCTCAGTTTTTCCCCTAACTCTTTTACTTCATTTTTGAAATCCTTTTTGAGCTCTTCCATGGCCTGAGACCAATATATATTTTTCTTTGAGGCTTTGTAGGTAGGAGCTTTGAATTCGTTGTCTTCTTCTAAGTGTGTGTTTTGATCTTCCCTGTTGCCATAGTAACTTTCTTTGGTCAGAATTTTGTTCTGTTGCTACCTTATATTGCTGGATTATTGCTTGACTTTTAAACCTTTGTGAAAGTAGGGTTCTGCATCCAGGGTGGAGGGTGCACTGTCCCAAGCTTCAAGGGTTTTGTACAGCTGTTTTCAGAGATACTTCTTGGGACCTATAAATTTTCAGTGCTTCCAAGGTGGTATGATCTAAGGAGAGGTATTTACTTCTCTCCTGACCTGTGCTCAGGTCTGTGAGCTACCACAGGCACTTTTTTCTGCCCTGGAACTGTGAAAAGGATCTCCCCTCCACTATGGCTGCAAACTCTTTTTGTGGGCTCTGCTCCTCTAGAATTTATTTAGAGTCATTTTTGAAGGTATTTGGAGGGGTTTGTGGGAAAGTTCAAGTGAGTTCCTGCCTTTACTCTGCCCTCTTGGCTCCCCTTCTGAATACTATTTTCAACAAAAAGAACTGCAAATTCTCAACAATTGTGTCAAAGAATATTCCATATCACTAATATCAAAGGTATGCAAAGCAAACAATTGAAATTTCCCCTTATGGCCAAAATGTTGGCAAATCTGATGAAAAACAAAAATGGTAAATGTTAGAAGGGTAGCTGGAAGATAGAAGCCCTAGTGAACTCTTCATGAAAGCAGGGATTGGCTTTTAGGTACCCAATAAACCATTTTGGAAAGCAATTTGGAATTTTACCCTAAAAATCACTATATTCTATATATTCTTTGATCAAATAATACAACTACTAGCCACAAACTTTATGGTAATTCACAGCTAAAGGAAAATTTCATTATATGTGAAATATTTATAGTATCAAAGAACTAGACACAAATAAGATAAAGGAATAAGGATTTATTTATTTATGTGCTGGGTACTATAATAAGTACTTTATATGGATATTTTCTCATTTGATTCTCACAACAACCCTGTGAAGTAGGTGCTATTATTATTATTATTATTTTACAGTTGGGAAAATTGAGCCAAACAGAAGTCACATTACTGGCTCAGTGACACAAGTAATAAATGTCTCAGACTGGGTTTGAACTCAGATATTCCTGCTTCCAGGTCCAGCTCTCTATCTACTACGCTACCAGCTGCCTCTGAAGTAAGGTGCCTCAGATTGGGGAATGACTCAACATTCAGCAGTCAGTGTTTCAATATATGCATATCATTTTGCAATGAAAAATTATAAATATGAAGACTTTTTTTTTAAACTTAGGAATAAGTTCATAACTTGATGTAGAGCTGAATAATCAGAATAAGAACAAATTACACCGGAAAAGTGTAAAGGAAAACAATATAAAAAGCCATTAGAATTCTGACCAATGCAATGACCAGTGAAAATGGAGGTTGACCAGTGATGGTGAGGCATGTCTCAGACAAGTGCTATAAATAAAGGTGTAGAATGAGGCATCCATTTTAAGATGTGACAAATGTATTCATTTGTTTAGTTTCACTAAATTTACTTTTTTAAAGGAAGGTTTCCATTAAGTAGTAGATGTCAGTAGGAAGTAAAAGAGGCATTAAAAATAAAAATGTATGAATGAAACATTAGCAAAATTCACTCTAGAACCACTTTGAGAACTTAGAACTCAGTCACAGATATATTACATCCTCCATGACATTTAGTCTACTCAAAGTTGAGATACACAATAGGCATATGAGACTTGTGTACTTACCTGAGGAATTTAGAGCCATCAATATGTATAAATCAGGATAAGACTGGTGAAAATACACATATATACATTTTTTTTTGTTCCAAGGACAAATCTATACAGCCAAAGGAAAGTAGAAAACTGGCAATAATCTGTTGAACTGGGGATGTTTAGATTGACAAATGGTATCCCTCCAGACCCTAGTGTGAATTTGTTTACCCTGACAGTAGACTCAATTCACTGGATAACTGTTAACCTTCCACTTCAGTTTGGCATGACTTAATCTTTCCTCAAATATACAGATTGTTTCTCTGTACAATCTTGAAAACTATGGCTAGCAATTCAACATTCTGTGTTCATCTGGTTATGTGGTCATGGTTGAAGATCCTGAGTTTAAGCAGCTAAAGGAGGTAGCTAAAATAAATATATTTTCAAGAGGGAGTGTGTGATATCACTGATTCACTGATATCCTGTCTGACTTTCCTTTCTAAATAAGACAGGTTATAAATACACAAATCTGTTTGAGGCTATTGCTCACTAAATGCTTTGTAGAAATCGTGAGTATGAAATTCTAAACATAGAATGAGATTCTATTTATGTAGATTCCATTTAAAATAGACATTTAGAAAAAAAAAGTTGACTTCTCAAAATAACCTCCAGCCACATTTATTTTTGTCTGAGACAAATAGATAAGAAAGGCTTGTTTCTTAATGTTAGCTCAGCTATGTGTGAATCAAATGAGTCATCTATAGGCTGACAGACAAGACCATTTGCCTTTTATTTCTCTGAATAATTTTCCTTCAGTGAAATATGACTTACTCACAGGCAGAAATTATTTTGGCTGGCTCAGGCTGGTTTTCTGCTAAACCCAATGTTAGATTTTGGTTTCCATAAAATGATACATCACTATATTTCACCACTTTGAATGACTATCTAGGTCACAGAATATGCACCATATTCTCTATAACCATATGGTAGTCAGTGATTGATATTTTATTGATAGTCTTGTGGAGCTTCTGGTTAGTTTCAAGGCTAAAAACTAAAAAGGAAAAAAACCCAAATCATAAATTTATATACGTGGAGAGCATCAGGGTAGCTTGTCAAAGTTTTCCTTGCTGTGAATGACATTTGGTGAATTTCTATTAATTGACCCTAATAAACAATTGGTGCTATGCTTTTTCTTTAATGTGTGACTTTTAGAGGATGAAAAGACTCCTTAGAAACACTATTTCTCAAGGTTACCATAGGTCACTACATGACTTTTTAAAACAAACATGTTTAGGAATTTAAGAGAATTTACAAAAATGGGACTGAATAGGGAGAAAAGGACAGCAACAGAAAAAATATATATAATGAGTGGGATAAGAAGAACTCATAAACATGCATCATACATTGTAATTATTGCTGCTGTTTCCACTTAGATGTACTCATGTGGGTACGGACATGGATTTTTCACATGCCATACAGCACCATTAGGACACAGATGTGGCTCAAAATCAAATATCCTTCACCTTTACAGTGAATCCATTGACCAACAGGGTGTTTTCAGCTGTAAGGATAGCTTCTTTCCCTAGGACAACACTGTCACACTAATCCAATCAATAATTCAATAAACATTTATTAATCCTACTATGTGTAAGACATTATGCTAAGCATTGAGGATACAAAAAGAAGCAAAAGCCAGTTCTTGACCTCAAGGAGCTTAAACCTAATGTAGGAGACAACATGCAAACAAACACATATAAAACAAGCCATATACAGGATAAATAGCAAACAATTAAGAGACAAAAAGAACTGGAATTAAGAGGAGTTAAGGAAGGTTTCCTGTAGAAGGTGGGATTTTAGTTGGACCTCAAAGGAAACCTGGGAGGTCAGTTGTCAGAGTAGAGGAGGGGGAGTGTTCCAGGTATGGGGTCAGCTGAAGACAATGCCTGGAGCTACCCTCTACCCTCAGAGAGTATCCTTATCTCTGGATATTACCTACAAGAAGTAAAAAATTTTATCCTGAAAACACATACACTTTACACACAAAGATCTTACATTTGACGCCTTAGCCTAAGGAAAATCCTGTATCTTAGAATAGGGGCATTAAACAAGAGATTCTGAGAAAATTACATCCTTCTTTTATAGAAAACTGTTTTTTACCTTCTCTTCACAGAATTCTCTTAACCTGGGACAACCCTAACTCACAAATGTTCCTAATTAAGACACATTGCCCTTTGACCTCCTTTCTATGGTTTGCTTCTCATACATTTCCCTGTCTTCCATTTTGATTAGCAACTGATTTTCATGAGTTGCAAAGTAGTATAAAAAGGAAAGTTTATTTGAATTATGTAAGTGAGAAACAAAACTTTTTTTTGCAAGCAAATATTTTTGCTTTGCAATCAAGCACATAACTTCTCATTAAGAATTGTGTAATGTTTTCAAATTTTCAGATTACCTACACTTTTCCTTTTTAATAGGAAATATATCATTGTAAATTGCCTGAGATATTTGATCCCAAGAATGAAACCATGTTTTACTTTTTAGTGTAATTAAAGCAGTTCACTTTTAGGCCAGGTCTTTACTGGCAGCCTGGAATGGTTTCAAGCCAAGTTTTGAAAAGGTTTGCTGCATACCAGGTTGCCTATCCATGCCCATTTCAAACCGAGTCTCTTTCTGCATCCCCCTCCTACTCTCTATAATCCAGTCAAAAAGACATTCTCTGGTCTTTGTTCATGATATTTCATTTCCCATCTCTGTTCTTTAGCATCGACCATATCACACATGTGAAATTCACTGCTTTCTTACCTCTACCTTATAGAATCTCGCTTCCTTTTAAGATGGAGCTCAAGCACCATCTTCTGCATAAATCTTTTTTTGATTCCAATCAGTTGCTAGTGCCTTCCCTCCAGAATGACCATGTATTGTAACTACTTTGCACATATTTGTTTGTTTTTATATTTATGTATGGTCACATAAATATAAATATTTATTTTCTCCCATATCAGAATATAGTCTCTTTGCAAGTAAGGCTTATTTCACTCTTTGTTCTTCTATTTCTGGCACATAGTCAGTGGTGAATAAATATATGTTGATTGATTGATTCCATCTTTTGGTATCTTTGTTTGGGAGCTGCTTTCTTCATCATAGAGGGAGATTTCCATTGATCTCTAATTAGGCATGAAAACTTGGTTCAGTTTCACAAGGGCCTTCATGACTAATCAAAAAACATACATAAAGCATATAGGATTCCTGGGCATCTATCTTAAATTACTCAAATGCTTCTTCTTAATAATTTTTGATTGCAGCATAAATTTGATAATTGCTTCATATGATCAATATATAAGTCACTTAGAGCTTTGCCTGTGATTAAGGTCGAGGTTTTAATTAAATTCACTGCATTTTTACCTTGCTAATAAAATGACTAATAATTTATTCTGGCTTGTAGTTATCATAGCTACTGGGATCACTGCAACCTCCCAAAGATGTTGCTTTGTTGTTCAAGGTAGTTCACAGTAACCAGGGCATTTCATTTCTGTGTCTGAAGTAAAGGTATGACCAGAGTATGTCTCTAAAAGCCACCATTTCTTAGAATATATACAACAGAGATGGAGTTATTCACCACTTTATTTAGTCATGGCAAAATGAACTACATCATAACCCTAAACAGAGGACTACTTTTGTTATTGCCAAAAGTGTTTAAGAACTTTAATGATAGATTCCTTCCTTCCATGTGAAATGAGAAAAGTATAATGAATGAATGAAAAAGAATTTGTTAGGAGCCTAGTATGTGCCTTATAGTTAGAATCAAGAAGAACTTTATTTCAAATTTCTTTCAAAAACATTTTTTCCTTTTCCCCTTTTAAAGTTATTGTTGCATCCTCAGGTATCTCAATTAAATATGAGAATTCAGCAATGAGAAGGTTTTGTATCTAAAAATTTTTGGGATTCAAAGACAATCTGTGGAGGGGAGGTGGGTTATGAAGTTGGACTGCTATGATGTTATGGGCAACTATTCAAGGGAGCTTGACATTCCCCAAAAGCATTCAAACACACTGTGAATTGGGATGGAATGGTATTTTCAAATGGAGTGGTACAGAAAGCTTTTGGCTATCAAGACTCAATGCTGATTTTACATAAAATTTTGAAAGGCAAATTCAATATTCCAGTAGTATAAGAAAGTTGCTCCATAAATCTGCATCTCTGCAATATCATGACTGGTCCTTTCTACTTCTGAATGATTACTTGCATATTTCTGGGTCCAGTTTTATTCTTTGCCACAGTCAGCATTCTACTTGCTCCATGAACTATAAACTCCTTAAGGGAAGTGATTATCTCACTTTTGTATTTTTATCTTCCACACATAGCAAACTGCTTGTGGTGTACTAAATGCTTAATTAAAGAAACATAATTATTGATCAATGAATCACTTCCCAAATGGGTTAGAACTTACATTATGGTCTATATTTCTCTTTGTCTCTTCCTCTATGAGCTTTTCTTTTAGCCAGTGGACAAAAGATGTCGCTTTTCAGGAACGAAAAATTTGGAGTTTGAGGTACTTGGCATACCAATATGATGTGATGTTCCTTTATTAAACGTGTTTTAATTCATTCTATTTTAGAAATGTATTACATATGGGAAAGATAATAATCTAGTGGACTTAGTTTTGAGGATTTTCAATTGTTAAGGATTATAAGAAGAATTTGTTGAGATTTCCAATCATCTACCTCTCTTGCTTTCTCATTCAGCAATCTCCCAATCTCCCACAGTAATATAGTAAGAATCAAGAGAAGTTAAAAACGGCAGATTCATTTTTATGTCTCCTGCGTAGTCAGGAAATCTAGGATCTTAACCTGATATATTTTTCATGAAATTTAAGTAGGGAAATATATTTGCAGCTATGTCATTATTTAATGCAATGACTCTGTGGGTGGGCCTAAATAACTGTATATGACTTCTTATATTGAACAAAGATATAAAACATTCATTCAGCAATGACAGAATTTTGGACAATGCACCAAAGTCTAAAGTGGAAATAAAGGTGAATGTATTATAAATGTTAATATATTATATTACAAATAAAATTAATATAGAGAATAGATTATAAATAAAAATTCGGTTCAATAAACTAAAACTAAAAAGGTTTTGCCTAAAAGAAGAAAAAAATCTCTTATAGACGGATGTGACTTGTTTCTCTCTGTACTATCAGAGAGTTTGCTACAGGTAAAAGAAGAATTTAAATAAATCAAACCAAGAGATATCCCAGTATAACTTTAACCATTGAACAAGACAAAATGGACCCTGTTCTCTGGCTCTGAAAGGCCATAACAGGTCCCCGTTATTTCATAATATAATCAGGATTAAAGAACTGACATTTAATTTTTATCCTTTTGACATTTTTATAAATATTATGATGAAGTTAATATCTTTTTTTGGAGGACAAAAGGGAGGTGTTCCACCCTCACTTCTCAACCTTTAGTAAATATGTGGAAAATGAATTGACCATAAAGGACATTTCCTTCAGTAGCTTTAAGTCAATCTTGAAGCCTCTAAATCGTTTGGTAAATTTTAATTTGAGCAATGAGATCCTTCTGAATCATTTATTGAGTAGCACTTTATATAGGAAAGACTGACGTGTAATTTGAAAGATCAGAGATTCTTAATTTGATAAAATCCCAGTCTTTCCTTATTTATCTTCTCTCAGTTCCCTTATTTACTTCATAAGTTATCTCTGTCTTTGCATTACAGAATCAGCTCACTGATTTCAAGGCATTTGTAGCTAAGTAATTGTGTTCCAGGGCTTGATTAATCAAATTGGTATATTGTAAGCTTTCCTTCTTATGCTAGATTACGTTAATCAGTTTTCCTTATGGTATTAGTGCTTTCATTGTTCTGTCAAGTCTAACTCTTTGTGACTCCATTTGGGGTTTTCTTGGCAAAGATATGGGAGTGGTTTGCCATTTCTTTCTCCAGCTCATTTTACAGGTGAGGAAATTAAGACAAGCAGATTTAAGTGACTTGTCTAGGGTCACACAGCTAGCAAGTGTCTGAGGCCAGATTTGAATTTAGCACTCCATCTGCTTTACCACCTAGGGCCCAGTCCCATACTGTTAATGCAACACATTTTTACATGTTGCATTTACGTGTTTGGTTGGTTCCCCAACCAAATGGGGATCCAATGACGAAAATATCTATCCCAAAATTCAAAGGAACAACAGTTTTATGGATGAAATTGAGGTCTATAGAATTGGGGGCAGCTAGATGGTGCAGTGAACAGAGCATCAGCCCTGGAGTCAGGAGGACCTGGGTTGAAATCCGGCCTCAGACACTTAACACTTACAAGCTGCGGAACCTTGGGCAAGTCACTTAGCCCCAATTGCCCTGCCTTCATCCTCCAAAAATAAAAAAAAAAATCATAGAATTGAATGCTGGCTCTTTCCTACTACTCTGGTCTCACCCTGGTAACAAGCTCTTTACAGAGAAAAATCATGCAAATATGTCTGCTACTCACATGCTCATACCAGGAAGAAGTCATCTTTTACATCCTACGCAGAAAGTCTGTTTCCTCCATGGTAAGGAAAAATCAAGACCGTTAATGCTTAAATTCCTTTTGAACTGCATGAGTATATTTGATACCAAAATAAGGGAACGCTTAAAATTCCTCATTCTGCAGTACCACCTAAATTAAATGTTTTTTAATGATTTGGTAGGCTGGAACATGAAGATCATATATTATGAAAATATCATCATAGATCAATATGTATTGAGTTGTCCAAAGGGTGTAAAGTACTATTATTAATGACTGTATTGAAGACCATGGCTACTTAAGCAGGACTCCAGTTAAAAATTCAATAAACAAAAGAGTTCACTAAACCAACCCCTAACTAGTAGACATGGAACAAACAGAAGACTCCTTTTCCAAAAGAAATTGAATTAATTCTAAACTGTAAACTCTACATCTTATCACAAACTTGAATTCTTTTGGTTCTTTATTTTTTCATGAATATAATATCTATGTATATCTATGCATATAGATATACATATACTTATATATTTGCACATATATAATGTTAAAACAGCAGAATAAAATATGGTTTCACTACACCAGAATTATGTATATTTTAAGATCAAATCCCTCCTCACCATGAATTAGTCATCATCCTTGATGAAGTCAAAAGCTCATGTATTCAAAATTGTCATTTTTGGACCAGCTATTGATATCAGTGCTCCTAACAATTTGTCAGTGGGTTTGGGTTCCCAGAGAATAAATATATTCCCATAATAATTTACATAAATTCCTTCAGGAACCATAGAAATGGTTCAATATACAACATTTCAGATTCTGATTTAACTAGTTCCAGCATTATTGTTTTTGTAGCCAGGACCTGACCTTAAGCATAGAGATTAGATACCATTTTAAAAGGTATTAAATTTGCATTACTGAAAATATAAAGCCTATGGAAAATTCAGTGAAAATTTCAGCTCTGTTTTCATCCTCTACAGTAGAAAAATAAGAATTTTTCCAGGCATCCATTATGACTCTTGACTTTTTTGGTTATTGATTTTTTAAAATACATTTAACTCAGTAGAATTAACTGAGGTCATAAAAAGTAACATTAGAGGGAAGAATGACACCCATCTTCCCCCTCAAGAAGGGAGACAGAATTTGGGTACTAAGGCCTCCCTCTTAGCACAAAATTTATAAAAGTTTTGGTCAAATATAGAAGGTACATGGAGAACAAAGTGAATTGGGAGTGTCTTGGACAAAGGATGTAGGATGCAAGGCTTTCCTCAGGCAATGTATCACACAAGTACATAAAAGTATATGGCTACAGAGATAAATTTACTCGATGATCCACTGAACAGTGACATTAAACAAGGTATTAAGTAGGGAGATCATGTTATAGAATTTTTAACGGATTTTTATGGAATAAGTCTTGCAAAAAGTCTAATCCTTTAAAAAAAAGGAGTTCTTGTTGATAGTGAGGTGTTCCAAGTGCTCCTATTGCCAGAAGACATTATATATGTTACATAGACCCCTGGATACAACAAAGCTCCTCAGTAAAATTTATAGTAACATAAAAGAGATAAATCTAACCATCTAAACTGGGAAAATAAACTGAATGAAAATGTAGCCAGATGGGCAGGCTGTTGAATAGTCTATTAAGCTGTGTATCTTGGACAAGTGTTAAGTATAATGAGCTGGACTTCAATTTAAGTAAAAAGGGGCAGGGCTAGATTGCTGAAACTGAAGACTGCTTTTCTGGATACGACAATTGTTCAATGTTGCAAAAGTCTGTCTCTTTAACATCCAAATTGCCCAATGATGCCATTTTCCTACAAATCATTAAACACCATGATTTGAGAATTAGTAAAATGACAAATAAACCAAGGGACAATAGACAGGTATATAACACAATATGCTATCAATAAGAACTTGTATTTGAGAATCAACTAAAAATTATGTGTAATCAGTTTAGACATAAAAGGTAAGCAAATTAGAAGAGCAAGGAATAATCTACCTGTCAGATCTATGGGAAGGAGAAGAATTGATGACCAAACAAGATATAGAGAGCATTACAAAATGTAAAATAGATAATTTTGATAATATTAAATTTAAAAGGGTTTGTGCAAACAAAACCAATGCAACCAAGATTAGAAGGAAAGCAGAAAGCTGGAAAACAATCTTTACAGCAAATGAATCTAATAAAGGCCTCATTTCTAAAATATATAGAGAACTGAGTCAAATTTATAAGAATATAAGTCATTACCCAGTTGATAAATGGTCAAAGGATATGAACAGGCAGTTTTCAGACAAAAATCAAAGCTATCTCTAGGCATATTAAGAAGTCCTCCAAATCACTTTTGATTAGAGAAATGAAAATTATATGATACCACCTCACACCAATCAGATTAGTTATACGACAAAAAAGGAAAATGATAAATGCTGGAAAGGATGTGGGAAAATTGAGATACTGATACACTATTGGTGGAGTTGTGAACTAACCTGACCATTCTGGGGGACAATTTGAAACTATGCCCAAAGGGCTATAAAACTCTGTATACCCTTTGGTTTAGCAATATCACTAATGAGTTTGCATCCCAAAGAGATTAGGAAAAAAAAAAAAGAAAGAATCTACATGTGTTAAAATATTTATAGAGGCTTTTTATGATGGCAAAATATTGAAATTGAGGGGATATCCATCAATTAGGGAATGGCTGAACAAGCTGCTGTCTATTAATATAATGGAATGCTATTGTGTAATAAGAAGCAATGAATGGGCAGACTTCAGAAAATCCTGGAAAGAACTGTATTAACTGATAGAAAGTGAAAAGAGCAGAACCAGGAAAATATTGTGCCCAGTATTAGTAACATTGTGTGATGATCAACTATGAGTGACTCAGCTCTTCTCAGTAACAAAATGATCCAAGTACAAAGGACTCATAAAGGAAAATGCTCTCCATATCCAGATAAAGAATCAATGGACTCTGAATGCAGATTGAAGCATTTTTTCACTTACTTTGGTTCTCACTTGCGGTTTTAAAAAAATCTATTTCTTTCAGTGAATAAATAAAGCACCAGCCCTGGAGTCAGAAAGACCTGAGTTCAAATCCAGCCTCAGACACTTCACACTTACTAGCTGTGTGACCTGGGGCAAGTCACTTAACCACAATTGCCTTGCCTTCCCCGCTCCAAAAAAAAAAAAACCCTATGTTTCCTTTCACAGATATGACTAATATGGAATTATTTTTTTTTCCAGGTAACATATGTATAAACTATATCAAATTGCCTACTATTTTCAAAAGAGGGAAAAGGAGGGAGGGACAAAATTTGAAGCTCAAAATCTTGTAAAAATGAATGCTAAAAAATTTATTTTTTTCTTTTCTTTACTTTCTTTTTTTCTGCTTTTTGGAGGGGGGAAGGAAGGGCAATTGGGGTTAAGTGACTTGCCCAAGGTCACACAGCTAGTAAGTGTGTCAAGTGTCTGAGGCCACATTCAAACTCAGGTCCTCCTGACTCCAGGGCCGGTGCTCTATTTATTGTGCCACCTAGCCACCCCTAAAATTTTTCTTGACATGTAACTGGAGAAAAAATAAAATACTATTAAACTTAAAAACAAAAAACATGTATGACCAGAAAAGTGGGCAGGTGAGTAACATGAAGAGAATATGAGACAGCAAATGAATGAGCCTAGAGCTATATTGGTATCCCCCCCATTCAGTTCTCGATATTAAAAGAATCGGTATATTCGATAGAAACTCTATGGAGGACTTTGGGGGAAACACAGGCCAGAATTACATAGGAGGAAAAAGCATGCAAAAATTGTGGACTACCAGCACTAGTGGAAGAAGTACCAAACTGACATAATAAAGAACCAATAAAAATTAATAAAGAATCATTATGGTTACCCAGCTATTACTTTTCTTACATTATTCTATGGTGTACTCAATACATTTTCTAAGATCTTTATTTTTCTGATACAGATAAGCATATTATTTTTACCTCTCAATTCAGAGCTTGACAACAAATTAGTACTCTTGACATCCCAGATAACTATGGTGGTCTTTATCAAGGTTTGCTTCCCATTCACACCAAAAAACAAAGTACTATATCAGAGAAACCATGAGAATAATAATTCCGCAAAGTTCCCATGATTCAGATAAATTCTTCTAAAATTTTTTAGTCACAGAAAACAGTAAGTTCTGAACATAATCTATATAAATACAGAAAATGTAGAGGTAGATTACTATATTACATTGAGAGACAATATGCTATAGTGGATAGAATTTAGCATTTGGACTTAGGACAGCTCAGTTCTAAATCCACTTCAGATATTTGCTAGCTCAATGAACACGGACAATTAACTTAAACCTTAACTCAAAACCCCTGTTTCTTTATCTCTAAAATGTGAATATTTTCACCCATCTCCCAGATTTGTGAAGAAAACACTTATAGAAGTATGAATTGTTGTTATATTAGAGATTCTGCCCCAATAGTCTTATCCTTTAAGAAGTCAGGTCAGTGTGGCAAAAAATTTGCAAATTATGTTAGCTGGACAATTCAAGCTTATATCCCTTGTTTTTACTTTACTCAGATGACTCAGACACATGGATGCCCATATATTATTTGTATCAACTGTGTTCGTGGTAGGTTCTCTTTTCTGAGCAAACTTGGTCAATTTCTCAACCATAACAAAAATTATCACTTCAACATACATCAGTGTCCACATTCAATTATTCATCTCTGAATTCCTTATTCATTTATTCCTGGAATATGGAAATAAAAAATGACACATGGCATGTCTAAAGCAAAGAGCATAAAAAGACTTTTATCGAGGTTTATAAAATTAAGAAAAGTTTAGGCTTTTTAAACTGTGGGTCACAACCCCATGTGGGTACTTGTCATTGAATTCTGAGAGACAGCATGATTGTCTATAGTACCATCTCCCATTATAATTAAGATGGTGCCCCCCAAAATGAAAGCTGTCTTTTTAAAAATGAATTTTCATGAATGCCATGAAGAAATGAATATGAGCCCCCTTTTTTTTTTACCCTTACCCACTGCCAAGTATTCTCCTGTGGGATATAAGTAAAATATCATTTAAACTGGTTTCATTTCCTCTTTCACATGGTTTCACTTCCCCTAATGTTTCCTTTTCCCTTTCCCTTTAAAGTAAGCCCCCCTTTCAGGTCTCAATGGTGGCCATCTTAGGTAAGAACGATTTCAGGGGTATGAATGTGGTTGAAATGATTTAAGCAAAGTGAAAATAGCTTTAGGGACCATGGATTTGAGCTTCCTTTACTTTCAGTACCCCTTGGTTCAAGAATTACTGCTGCTCCCATTAACTATGGGGGAAGTTTTTCTCCTAGATGTTTCTTTGCTAGTTCTACTCCAAGAGACTGACGCCTGTCATTCACAGCAGTAGGAGTAACCAGAAACATTGTATCACTTCATTTTCTAGGTAAAAATGATGGAAATGAACATATGAAAATATTTTGTACTCTCAAGTTTTAGACTCTTTAAAACTGTGTTGAAATCGTTTAGTGCTGAGGACCACAGGCAGTGGGACTCAAACTCTGATGACTGAACAAGCCCTCTCAGGTGTTTGCCCTGCTGATAGGTCTGAATCAGTTCCCCACCCCCCAGAAAGATGCTCAAGCATACAGGAGTGAGGATTAAGTCCTTGAGATATGCATGGCAACTACACCCAAGGCCTGGGACAAAGAAGTACACAATGTCCACAGGAGAAAGCAATTAAGAAATGTTCTATAAAAACCTGGACTCAGGGTAATAAAGTTGGCTCTCTACTTTCACCACTCCCAGAGTTCTCATCTCTCTTTTATGCATTCAGTAGTACCTCTGGGTCAGTGATTCTTTCTCAGCCCTGTCTGGGGACGACAGGGCTTCCACTCTTTCTCAGCCCTGCTGCAGGACAGCAGTGCTCCCCAAAATTGGGTCCCCACAATTTAGGTTTCCAGATCTTGATCCTATAACATTTAAAATATTACAAAATGCAAAGATATCCTGACGGAAAGGTAAACAGCTATTTTGATTGTGTTATTTGGCAACTCCATCATTCAACAACTGTCTTCAATTTCGAAAAGATCTTTTAACTCAAAACTACCTCAGATGTTATTTATGAAAAGAAAAGATAGGAAAAGGAGACCAGCTTTGTGGTGGTAATGAAGGAAAGGAAATAGTTGGGGGAAAGAACTGATCTCACCATTAAAATTTTTGAGAAGATGCAACACAAATATAGGTATGCCTCTCACCTAGAACCATGAAGTGGTTCCCTAGAAGAGCTAATTTAGGTTAAACAACATTGAAAGATGAAAATTAATGGTACCCTGGGAAAAGTACTTGCTGTGAAGTCAGAAGACCAGTATGAAATCCCACCTGTGATGATTATTTATTACCTTGGGTAAGTCACTTAACCCCCTTAGGCTTTAGTTTCCTCATCTGTAACTCATCAAGGTTGAACTAGATGACTTCTACTGGGGCCTTTCAAGACTAGATCTATGATGTTATGATCTTAGTTCCATACCTGGAGAGAGGGTGAAAAGGAAAGAATGAAGTTACTAACCTCCTTAAAAAGGATGAGAAAAAAAAAAGCTAACTCTTTCTATTCTAGTAAACTCCTAAACTCTAGTTTAAGATATAGATAGATATGGGGGTGGAGGCATAGAAGCAGGAAAACTCTGCAGCTCCCCACATAACCATCTCAAATAGCAATAAAATATCACTCTAAACAAATTTTAGAGCTCCAGAATTCACAAAGGTACAGAGAAACAAAGGTCCAACTGAAAGCAGCCTGGCAGGTGGGACAGGAAGGGCTCATGGCAGCACACTGGGGGCCAAATGAGCCTGGCCTGAAACCACACTTTGGCTCTGGGGCAGCCAGGACAAGCTACAGCTGGAGCATTCTGGAGAGTGGATCACTGGCAGCTGTGGTGATTTCCAGAATTATCAACCCATAAGAAACAGGGAATAAATGAAAACTTAGCAGAACTCAGCTAAATAGGGGGAATAAAAGTGGTCTGGCTGTTCGCCTCCATGGCAAGAAAGCAGCAGAAGCAGCAACTCTGCTGCTGCCTCCATGTGGCTACTTCAGAAGCTACCAGCCTGCAGATTGCAGGGGGAAAAAGTGATCATTCAGAGGTTAAGTGCTCTTGCCTTAACCTGCCTAGATCAGGATTGTGGTCTTGGGTGGTGTTCCTGAGGTACGTTGTCAGTGTGCCAAAGTTGGTTTGGGCTGCTCCTAATA
Source organism: Pseudochirops cupreus (assembly GCA_028627135.1). Taxonomy (NCBI): domain Eukaryota; kingdom Metazoa; phylum Chordata; class Mammalia; order Diprotodontia; family Pseudocheiridae; genus Pseudochirops; species Pseudochirops cupreus. Next base: position 110,753,853 of record CM053583.1, read on the forward strand.
GTTCCAGCAGCTGCAAAACCCCCAGCTATTTGTGACAAAGCTCTCTGCTCTGAAAGCAGAGTTCTACTGAGCCCAAAATTCAAGTAACTAACTGGCAACATGAGCAGGCAAAGGAAACAAAGTAAGAACAGCAATCCAACTTTAGATTCCTTTTTTGGGGACAAAAAGGATCAAAGCATGGAATGGGAGGAAGACAACACGGCCAGAACTCCCACACCAAAAGCTTCCAAGAAACATGTAGACATCCTACAAGCCATAGAGCAGCTTAAGAAGGATTTTGAAAACCAAACAAGAGAAGTGGAGGAAAAATTGGGAAGAGAAATGAGAATGATGCAAGAAAATCACGAAAAGAGAGGCAACAACCTGACTGAAGAAAACAACACCTTAAAAAGTAGATTATCTCATATGGCAAAAGAGGCCCAAAAAAACCAGTGAGGAGAAGAATGCCTTAGAAAGTCAGATTTGTCAGATGGAAAAAGAATCTCAAAAGCTCACTGAAGAAAATAATTCCTTCAGAATTAGAGTGAATCAAGTGGAAGCAAATGACTTTATGAGAAATGAAGATACTGTTAAACAGATCCAAACAAATGAAAAACTAGAAGGAAATGTGAAATATCTCCTTGAAAAAACCACTGACCTGGAAAACAGATCCAGGAGAGACAATTTAAAAATTATTAGACTACCTGAAAGCCATGATCAAAAAAAGAATCTAGAAAGCATCCTTCAAGAAATTCCCAAGGAAAATTGCCCTGATATTTTAGAACCAGAGGGCAAAATGGAACTTGAAAGAATCCTCTTGAAAGAGATCCCCAAAAGAAAACTCCTAGGAATGTTATAGCCAGGTTCCAGAGTTCCCAGATCAAGGAGAAAATATTACAAGCTGCCAAGGAGAAATAATTTGAATACTGTGGAAACACAATTAGGATAACCCAGGTTCTAGCAGCTTCTACATTAAGG
>CM053583.1:110755309-110778962 GCA_028627135.1 Pseudochirops cupreus
AATAAAATTAAAAAAAAAAGATAATCTATACATTGAATTACTTGAAGTTTGGTTCTGAGGATCTCACACCTGCTATGCGCCAGCTCTGTAGAGTTGAAAAGACCAAAATGAAGCTAGGGCACTGGAAAAAAGATGGCGGTGGTGGAAAAGTAATGTATAAGACATCCACGGGTACTTGGGAAGGCCCCTATCCCCTCATAATGTGGGGGCCAGGGTATGCTTGTATCTCCACAGATAAAGGTCAACAGTGGGTTCCTGCAAAGAGTGTCCATGTTGTCTCTGAACCAGTGGCAGAAGAGGAATAAGAGGAGGCGCCTGTCCCAACAATGGTGGAGACCACACCAGCAGCAAGGGATGTGGCTGCTGGCTGCTGCCTTCACCATGCTCGCCATCTCACCACCTGCTCATGTGGAATAACATGGCCAACCCACCACACTATTGGCTCTATAAGTCAAGCTAAACTTTACAGGCCATGAATATCATGGGAATGGGTCTCCATCAGGTCAGCATGTACAGCTTGCCGGGGACGCCCTGCAATGCCTCACTTCCCCAGTGTATGGGGGGAAGCTTTTAATGACAGTGGATGGCCACTGATGGCACATCACAAACTATAAACAATATGTTCTGTTCCCGTGCAAATATGGATTACATCAGAAGGTAGAACTTGGAAAGGTCTATGGAAAGCCATGGTTTTCATAGGACCAATTGTGATAACAGCGTGGGACCGCATTGGGGAACATGGCAGCATGTGCTCGAGCCTGGGGACTGGAAAACACAAGCAAATGTTGGATGTAGCTTTTATGCTTGAGCATGTTTGGGGAAAAAGCTCAGGACAGTTACCATTCCTCTTCAAAGAATGCTATCTTTAAATGGTCGTGCTAGGCTAATTCTGTTGACAAGGGTATCTTAGGGAAATTTCCAGTGAAGCATTCTTTGTATCTCAGTTGTAATGTTCTTTGTATCTCAGTTGTAATGTGAAATGCCAAAAAAGGAATTCCTTCGTTGAATTGTTTTGTCAGTGTTTATACAAATGTAAGATTTGCCATGGACTGGTAATTTGTATAGCTGCTAATATCCCTCTTTTGCAAACGGTTAATACTACATTTAGTTAAGTCCTTCATATCCCTTTAAAATGATTCAGCTTTGTGTTTGGTGTTCTGTAGCATAGTGAAAATGTAGAGACTGTAACAGGAGCTCAAAGGGTGTTTAATGTGACATGTATGAACTATACAGTTAGTCTCTTGTTATGTCTATATCTACTGTGTAAAACCAAATGGTGCAAGCTCAATGTGTCAAAGGGCTTAGAAGAACAAGCCAGAATTGATTTAATATCAGCAGCTAATTCAAACAGCATTGGACTGTGGTTATAAGTATAGGACATTTTGTGTTAATGGCTAAAACCTCATAGTTGAGGCATATTATTGTTTTGTGGTTCTCCTTTGTTTAGTTTAATGTTTTTGTAATAGGTTAGCCATGATTCAGACTGATACTCACTTGGCACTTTCTAAAATAAAAAGGGGGAATTGTAGGGATCAGTGTGAGTCTAAGAGCACCTGTGGTGCGAGGGTCACAACCCAGTTGCTAAGCTCATGAGAAAGTCATGCAAGACCACTCACCTGATGAGTGGCAGCAGAGATGATTGACTCGGCCTCTCCTCCATTGGTCCATCCCTGTAGCATACATGGAGATCATGCTTTAATTACATTACCTCTAGGGTATATGAGGAAGACGCTACAATACAATAAAGGACAGCTGCTGTACACTTCTCTCTTGCCTCTAGTATCTTCACTCCCTCCTGAGAATACAGCCTAAGGCTGGTCCTTAGGCTACTGAGTTAAGAAGCAGCTGCTACAGATACTAGTAGAAAAATAAGATTGTCTTGGGAGAAGACTTCAGCTAAAAGTCAGATGGAAAGGTCCCATGGTTCATAAACAGCAAAGAAGATGTAAATGCCTTGTCTTTAATGTCATTTCCACTGACAGAAAAATATCTGATGTTGAGCAATTTGACAGTGCCAAGGACTTTGGTGGCAAGAACTTGCTTTTATGGATTTTTTTTATGGATATAGCTGTAGCACCTTCAGTAGCAGTTGCAAGACTCTGCTTGTTTCCACAGGAGTCTCTTCCCAGGATAGTGACCACGGGCACTGGGTTGGGAGTACTGCTATTCTGAAGGCACCTGGTTTCAGGTCCTGGGTTATCTCTGCTTAGTGAGAGGCAATGGTAGTCAAGGTGGTAATAGTGGTTTGACTTGTCTGACACTTACCTCTTTACTCTCCCTCATCATACTTTGCTATTTGGGTGAGGCTGGCCTATCTGTCCTGTGAGTGGCATTGAGTTGTAAGGGAAGGTTGGCCCCTTCTCCACAGGAGATACTTTCCCAGATGATGTTCATGAGGGGTTGGCTGGAAGTATGACTGGTGGTCTGGGGAATGCTGTCATTCCCAGGGCTTCTATCCTTGCCCACCTGTTTGGAGGCAGTTGATCAATAGTTGTTACTGACTGGAACCCTACTCCACAATGAGTTCTCTCCCCTCAAGGACTGCTGAAGGGGATAGGCTGCAAGCAAGCCTGGTAGCTCAAGGCTTTGGAGTTCAGGGTCCTGGGATATGACCTGCTCACTATACTATGCTGCCACTGTAAAATAAATACATAAACAATAGCACAATAATAACATTGTATATATTACTTTAATAGAAAAAAGCTTGACAAAATGCAAAAATAATTTAGTGCAATATAGATAAAATTTTAGGACCTCAAGTTTGGTGTATATACTTTAGTATGTACTATATTGATATATTTAGGCAATAGAATCACAGAATTTAAGAGTTGGAAAGGCCCTATGCCATCATCTAGTCAAACATGAAAGGAATACTGACTTACTATATTAACAATAACCTAACCTCTCTTTGAATACCTACAAGGAGGGGAAAACCTACCATGTCTCTAGGAAAACCGTTCTACTTTTGAGTAATTCTGATTGTTAGCAAGTTTTTCCTGACATAGAATCTATATTGTTCTCTTTACAACTTCTACTCATTGCTCCTAATTCTGTATTGTGAGGCCAAAACAGAGGCCTTCTCCTCCATTTAACAGACCTTCAAATACTTAAAGACAGCTATCATCCCTCCTTCTCTACCCCAGAATTTTCTCTTCTCCAGTTTAAACATGACCACTTCCTTCAACCCATTATTTTCAGCTCAAAGCACTTCATCACCCTGGTTGCTTTCCTTTGGACAGTCTCCATCTTTTTAATGTCTTTAAGTTGTTCTGCACAAAATACTCCCAATGTGTTCTGATGACGTCAAAGTGCAGAGGAACTCTCACCTCCTTATTTCTGGTAACTGGGCTCTTCTTAATGTGACTGAAGATCACTTTAGTTTTTGTGTCTCCCACATCATACTCCTGACTCAATTTAAGTTTATAATCCACTAATTTTCCCAGAACAATTGCTTTGTATCTATCTCATTCTTCAGAAATTGGATTTTTTTGTATCCAAGTACAAGAATTTGCATTTATCTCTATTCAATTTCATATTATTGGCATGAAAATAGGATTAACATTTGCCTCTCTCCAATCTTATGGTACCTGTCCCTTTTCCCATCTTTCAAATGTCATTTACAATGTCTCAGCAATCATTTCTACCATTTCTTTCAGGACCCAAATGTAGTTCATTTTGACCAAGTGATTTAAATTTATCCAGAGCCACTCAGTGCTGAATTTTTATCTTTTTACTTATAGTGTACATCAATTTCCTTTAATTATTTTAGTTCCACCATTACTTGTGCTTGGGTCATTCTCTTTTGCAGAAGAAAAAACAGAAATAGCAATCGAGCAACTCTGCCTTCTTACTCACTCACTCAAGCAACAACTTACTCACTCACCCAACATCTTACTCACTCACCCAAGCAAAGGTCCTGTCCCTTCTTTGATCCTCTTTTCTTTCTCAGTAGAGCAAAAACAAAACAAAACAACAACTTTTCCTGTTGTTCTTAGCTTTTCTCACCATCCTTCACTCATTCTAAAACTTTCATATTCTCTACACTATATTTATAGGACCATGACAAGCTCTTATAGTCATCTTCTGTTACCTGGACCTTTTTCAAATTTTATGGATATTTTCTTTAAAAATCCAAGCTGGTTTGTGAGTTCCCTATTCATCCATATTGTTCTCTTCAGACAAATCCTGTTTTGTTTTTTTTTTCCACTTCCCTTTGCGTCTTCATGCTTCCATTCTTGAGCATCTTTCATTCCTCCCAGACTGACTTCCCTTGAGCCAGTTTTTAATCTGAGATATGGGACGTATGAAGTCTTTCCTCTGAAGTCTTTGAAATCTGCTTTACTGAGATCGAGGGTACTTGTCAGCCTAGGCCCAAATTTCTTCTCTGTGTCCCATTTTTGAGGATGGAGTAGTCACTTCCCTTATCCCTATCCTCCAGCTTCCTGATACCCATTCAACAAATATATCTGTATCATTTTCTATATGTTAAGCTCTATACTAGGAGCTCTGGGAGATTTAAAAGTAAACAAGATAGTAAGCTTCAACCTCTAAAGCATTTACATTATAGAAGGTGAAAGGAAATTATGCAAATAGTTGTAACACAAGAGAGTATGTGAAAAGTGCCACCAGGCAGGTACAAAGTTCTGTGGGAGTTAAGAGGTCAGAGAAAGAACTGGACAGGAAGATTAGGAAGGCTTCATCAGAGCCAGAAGGAGAGGCAGATCTGGATAAGTGGAGATGGAGGGGGAAGGATGAAGGCCACTGTCTCAGCTTCTTTTGCTACACTTAGCATGACTTGTTCCTTCATGCAATCTGTAACCCAGTTGGGGGGAAAGCTTTCTTTGCAACTCTTGCCTTCTGGAGCAATTTTCCTGTATCTCTACTTGAATATTATAGATATTTCCCATTTTTCTGCTTTTTAAAAATCTAGTTTGAATTCATTAAAAAAAATGTAGTGACCTATAATTGCTTTCTTTACAAAGAGAATATTTTCTATAAATGGTGATTTTAATGGCAAGTAAAGTAATACTTTGCTGCTTGTTTCAGCTATTCAAGTACCTTTGAGCCTCTCCTTTGATTGTATCAAGTCTTTGTTGGAAACAGTATACATTGTATTGCCCTTAATAGGCCTCCTGGAGTTTAGAGACCTTCCCTACCCTTAATAGACCTAATATCATCACATGGAGCCCAAAATGGAGGAGCTTGCCGAAAGAGCAGGAAGGGTGGTATAGGAAGGGTGGAACAGGAAGGAGTAGGGCAAAGAGAAGCTCGAGCACAAGCTAGGACCAGGCAGAACTGAGAGGAATACTGCTTGTGACTTCAATACACTGTAGCTCTCTGTCTCTATTGGTCTCTCAGACAAAAGCACCCTGTCTGTTTTTTAGACAGAAGTCCTGAAAAAGGACTTTACTGCTCTTACTCACTGCTGTTACAAAAGCCCTGGGACTTTACTGCTGTTACAGAAGTCCTGAAAGAGGACTTTACTGTTGGTACAGAAGCCCTGGGACTTTACTGTTGATTTGTGTTTGATTTGTCAGACAGAATTCTTGTCTGTTGATTTGTGTTACACTGTCAGACAGAAAGTGAATTGAGATGATGGTGCTGGCAATGTATGTAAGTATGGTTGTAGTTCTGTTAAACTTTGTCTTCCTAGAAACAGAAACTTTGAAGAACTTGGAATGGAGAAGTAAGCTGAAGTATGAAACAGGAGCAGAGAGCTGCCTATGTGTGAGTCCAGGCAAGAGCTGAGAGTCCTCCATGGAATAGGAGACATGGAGTTGGGAATTCAGTCTTGAGGTAAGATGAAAGAGGACTTTACCTGGGTACTCTGTATTGACTGATGAGATTGGAACTTACTATGACCTAGGGGTGGATGGTGTTTGTACTTTCTGCTACCTCTTAAGGGTGACTGGAAGCTAGGCTTCATTCAAGATGAAAGAAGACTTTACTTGGGTATTCTATATTGACTGATGAGATTGTGACTTACTGAATGATATGTTTTGTTTAAGACTGTGACTACCTCAGTAATAAGTTGTTACATTATATTGTTGTGAATGTTGTGCTTTAGTTTCTTGAATGTTATGCTTCAATTTATTGCTGAATAAATGGAGTTCAGTATACTATGGGATTAGATCCTTAAAGTTATTCACAGAAGCAGTCCTCGGGAGAGCTGCTCATGATTGGCTTTATAATGAACATATTAGATTGGATAGTATATTATCTGAGCAATGCCACAATTTCAGTTTCAGGAATCATAAATAAGATTAACTAGTTCCTGTTGATGTGGTTAGGGTTAGGAGTGCTCTGGAGACCCAAAAATACCAACATGCCAGGTCCTGCCTAATGAATTTGACTCAAGTCTTCTCAGCCAAAGAAAAGTAAAGTTTATTAAAAGTTCATTAAAAGTTCACCATATTGGGTAAACTCTTAAGGAGCTTAGGTATCTGTGATGCTTGCACTGGGCAAGCAGGACAGAGTAAGTCTGTCACAGAGCAAGTCTATGCTAGGTCATTCTATGGCACTCTCACACACATGGGGGCAAGAAGGGATCTTATATACAGAAAGGTTGTGGGAGGAATCTAGGGGTGGTCTGGAGGAGGAGTTTGGGGAAGGTCTTCAGGAGGAGTTAATGAGGTCAATGAGTGATTAAGGGTGGGAAGTTATTGGAGGCTACCTGGAGACAACAGATAATGTGGGCTAGGCCAGTTCAAGGGTGGATTGATATTTTGATAGGCTCAAGGGTGGGAAGTAGATGGACAATGGAGGGCTAGGCTAGTAATAGAGGTCTGGGCAGAGCCGCAATAAAAAGCTTATGGCCTCTGCAAAGGCCTCATCAAGTGGGAAGAATCGGTCAGCGTTCAAGGGGTTTCCCAGAGCCTGTACCTCAAAGATTCAAGAAGAGCTCAAGGGAGTTCCCAGAGCCTGCACCTCATCATTGTTACTTAACAAACTCTTACTATGTTAAATTTTATTCTGGTTTAAAAATTTTAAAGTACATTATATGCATTTTTTTTTGCATTGTATGGTGGTATTTTAAATATCCTCTTAACCAGTGTATGTGATTTTGGGTGGGGAAGGGTCTATATCAGTTATATCATTGATATAATGATGGGATATGGAAGCCTCTCCAGCCATGCTGCAAATCAGGTATGACTAACAGTCAAAGATACTTAACTGGGGCACTGAGAGATGAAGTACTTTGCTCATGTTCACACAGCCCCAGTAATGTGGCAAAGTCAAGACTCTCTCTTTGTACATTCTAAATTCTAGAACTGTGCCCAGCACTTTATTAGCATTGCGCTGTGGAAAAGATAATTGGACTGGGCATCTGGGCACCCACATTCTGGTCCCAGCAGTGCTGAAAATTTGCTGTGTGGCCTTGGGAAAATAATCTCATTTCCCAGGTCCTCACTTTGCTCATTGGTAAAATGAGGGTATTTGACAATGAGATTAAGATCCCTTTCAGCTCTACTATTCTTGGCTCTGAGATGATTAGGAAAGGTCAGAGAGTACACAATCTCAGGATCTTCAAATAAACAACCAAATGCTGCTGAAGGATGATGATTTATTTGACAACTCTAAAACATTACAGAAAGTGAAGACTGTTCCATAAACTGGTGAAGGGGGAAAGATTCTATCTAAGCTTCTCAAGGACATTGAGGCAGCAAGGCACAATGGAGAATGCTGGATTTGGAGCCATGGGACCTGAATTATATCCTGATTCTTGTCACTTTCTATGTGACCTTGGGAACATCAGTCTCTTTGGGCCTCAGTTTTCATATCTAGCTGTATGACTCTAGGAAGTCATTTCATCTCTGTTTGCCTTAATCCACTGGAGAAGGAAATGGTAAAACACTCTAGTATCTTTGCCAAGAAAACCCCAGATGGGGTCACAGAGAGTTGGATGTGACTGAAAAACAATAATAAAAATTGAGGGGGTTATCCTGGGTCTCTTGCTAATAGCTCAAGTTTATACAAGTTGTGTATACACACACACATATATATACATACATACATATATACACGTGTGTATATACATACACACACAACTATCAAAACAAAATTGCACAAATAATTTTAGGATATCCTATGACATACTATGGAGCAACTAGGTGACACAGTGAATACAGCGTGAGTCCTAGAGTCAGGAAGACCTGAGTTCAAATTTGGCCTTAGACACTAACTTTGTGACCCTGGGCAAGTCATGTAACCCTGTTTGCCTCAGTTTCCTTATCTGTAAAATGAGCTGGAGAAGGAAATGGCAAACCACTCCAGTGTCTTTGCCAGGAAAACCCCAAATGGGGTCACAGAGAGTTGGATGTAACTGAGAAAACAAAATCCAATATCCTCATTTTACAGACAAGGAAACTGACGTCCAGTTGCTTGTCACATAGCTAAGTGGCAAGGCCGCAATTATAATCCTAGTTTTCTTTCTCCAAATCCATGACTCTTTTTGCTACACCATGCTACCTTCTACACAAAAATACATTAATATAGTACTTGTGTATTTAATTCATTATCTATCTGTTCATATTTGAAAAGATAAGCAATCTATTTAATGATTCTTCTATTCAGTGATTTTTTAGGTTTCTATAATTCTGGAGTTGTCTTACATGGTAAAGTTTTGAAACACCCTTTGAAAGAAATATTGATGCCAGTTCATTCATCATCCTTGTTTCTCTCAGGCCTTTCCTTTTCTTTAATGAAAGTAAAAGAAAATGATTTAAAATCTTATTTTCCCACAAACCTGAACACTGCTGTTCTCTGTTTTGTGATTTTGTTGTTGTTGCTGCTCAGTCATTCCAACTCTCTGTGACCCCATTTGGGTTTTCTTGGCAAAGATACTGGAGTGGTTTGCAGTTTCCTTTTCCACCTCACTTTACAGATGAGGAACTGAGGCAAACAGGGTAAAGTCACTTGCTCAGGGTCACACATGACTGAGGACAGCTTTGAACTCAGGAAGCTGAGTGTTCCTGACTTCAAGCCCTGTGCTCTATCCACTGCACCACTTAGCTGCCCCTTTTGTGATTTCAACCCCCAAAAAAATACCAAAATCTTCACCTTTCAGCCATTGAAAAGATTAAAATGAGATCGGCTAGTTCAGCTACTTTTCACTATCCTCTTGAATAATCAACCCATTTTAAAAGCCACTTGTACCATTCCCACTGCAAGCTAAAAGGGCATGTGACCCATTATGTGACCATTAAGAGCATATATGCTTGTTATAAAAACATGTCATAAGAAATAGTCATTAAACATTGTCTTTTAAGGTAACTAAAACTCCATAGACCAGCAGTGAATAATTAGATCAGAACATAAATTGAGTCAGAAATGTTCTTCATTAGTCTTAGACATTATTATACCTTCATTAATTACTATATTCAAAAGCTGCATAGTTGGGACATTCCAGGAAGATTTTCTTAATGACCATGAAGAAAATTCCCAGGTGGAGAGAGGGATTTGATCTGAAATGTTAATTTAATGTATGATTATCATTCAACTTGTCATCTTTTAGATAATTACAAATATTTTTGCCATTATAAAAATGTAATGAAATCATTTTATTATAAATAATTACAATTTTCTCAAAGGAAAATTCTCAGTCCAAAGGGCAATTTTTCAGAAATTTTCAGTAAAAACCAAATTGCTGTTGTTTTATCTTCTTTCTTCAGTTAAGAGAAAAAGTTTTTGTTCAGGCTTTCACTCTGATTAACAAGGCAAAATTCAGGAAAAAGAGAATTAAAAGAGTTTATTAAAATATGTCTAATTTAATGTAATTACAATTTTCCATTTTACAACTCACTCTACTCTTGTTCACTTGTCCATAAGTCTAATAAGAAATATGTTCCATATTCTTCAAATTTTCTTATAATCTCTTCTCTTTATATCTAGGCCATTGAGAGAAACATGCTTGCAAAGGCATAAGGCTTTAACTGATGAATCCAGGAAAACAGTTTATTACACTCTTGCAAGAGTGGGAGTCCTAAAAAAATTTTAAAATTAAAAAAAAAAAGAGTGGGAGTACTACATATAGGGCATCCCAAGAGCTGGGCACAGCCAGCTTTTAATTCCCATTCTTGACCATGAAGTCCCTCCCCTCTTCCCCATCGATTGGATACAGCTTCCTGAACTGCCTATTCTGTGTTTTTCTCCTAGATATGTTCCCTCTCCCTTGTCATGCATTGTACGTGCATTCAAATTAGCTTGCTCCATTCTGGGGGTGTGTTGGTTAATTTTAAATAGCTTGTTAAGCATGCACATAAGCTTCTGATCTTTTACCTGATCAGAAGCCTGGTTCTACCAAACCATAACTCTGGTTGGAACTAGTTACTTCTGACTTACATTCTGAGGCTGGGAGTGTGTATACATGTCATTTCTTTGGAAACGGAGCTCTTTCTTCAGTTTCTCAAATTCCTTCCTAACTTTTCTTTTATTCAAATTCTGTTTCTATATTTTCTTGAAACCTAGTTAGGGCTTGTTCACTTTCTTCTTCATATGAATTCTTCTCCTCATCCATCTCCTCTTTAAGTAAGCATAACAAATATGGGAAGAGGGAAGGGGGCAGTCCCTAAGTACAGATACAGAGACCCAAAAGAAAAAGGTAAATAATAAATTGTCTATTTAAGACTCAGAAGTCTCATCTCATATAGCAGTCTGGAGGAACATCCTGATGAAGTTTTCTGGTCAGAGTGCTGTTCAAGCAGTCTCCAACAGAGCATCTTCTTGTAGAAATCATCTTTCTTGTGTCCACTCTCCTACAAAATTGATCTTGCATAATTTTGAATTACCATTCAACCGTTATGTTTCTATCATTATAAAATCTAAACTGGAACCTTGGCCAATTTTCATGTTTAAGAAACTCACATTAGAAAGAAAAACTAACAGAGAAATTAGAACCCAGTTTTTATACTTTGCATTGGTTCCAGTTTTTATATTTTACATTTATCTGTTATTCATTCCCCCATCAAGAAGATGAGATTCCACTAAGGAATTAAAAACAGACTCCAATACATATATATAAATTCATTGTGTAATCGAGTTTAAAATAGTACATATCAAAGTCATGAAACAATTCCATCTTCTGGTTATGTTATGCTTCTTTTAAGACATTTACAAGATAGACCACAAGTTATTCTTCTTTTAACATTAACTAACTGTAACAAAACTGAGATAGGTATGATATTGGCTAAGTAACAGAATAAAATCCTGGTTTCACAAGCCTTTGACGTAATTATCCCCATACCATTATAAGGACTTAGAGGACTCTAACTTATACAGGAATATATACTAGTAACAGATGTCAATAGTTAGTTGTTGTTTGCACTAAAATTCTAGACCAAATAGCTCAATCTTATACTTGCATGTTACTATAGTAAGATGTTGCTATAGTAATATCAGATGTTCCAGTATCTCACATAGGTTAGGGAACATCTTTAAAGTGAGCCATAAGTAGTTTGCAGGCATTTCTACACATGTTCTAGTTCCTGAGTAAATAACAACATAAAATAAAATTTCTCCTTTCTCATAAAACCGTCTAGCTCTTCAGATACCACAGAACACACAGTATAAACATATTATATTCAGAATAGTAACAAACTTTGAATGAAGTTGATTTTTCCATTAATATAAAAGTATTTCACAAATTACCTCTCTCTAAGAAAATTGTACTGAAATTCTTTTCCCCAAACTGAAGATGTTTCTGATTTCATTTCAATAACTAATAGGATAACAGCTATAGCAGCAAGCACCCTAGCATACCAAGGATGGCTGCTAGCACAAGTTCTTTGATCTGCTTTTCTAAAGGAAAGCAACTCAAAAAGGGTTAACAATTATACTTTAATCAAGCATATATCATTTACCTAGTTCAGGGGAAAAGTCAGCACCCTGAACTTCAGAGAAAATATGAACAGAAGTTACAAGCAGACAAAAAAATAAAGACAGAGAAAATAACACAATTCAACAGACCAACAGACAGGCTTCTAGCTGTCTGACCATCACATACCTACATAGTTACCAGAGACAGAAGCACCAACATCTGGGTTTTCAAAGCCAAGCGGCTCAACAGCTACCCAGAATCTCATCTGTCTAAATCACACAACTCTTCCCATGAGTGAGCCCCAAAGCAAAACCTTACCTCAGAGGTATATATAGCCTTCTCCAGGGTCAGAGAACATCACAACATTTGTGACCCACTGCTTAATTGCAAAGTAACAAAAGGTGGGCCTTCCTGAAAAACAAGCCTCTCTTAAGCAAGCTTCTCTTGTTGTGCTCCAAGTGAGGCCCATTAAAGGGCAGGGAAGATCTTCAAATTGTCTAGGTCTATTACAGGACAGGGAAAATCTTCAAATTGCCTTTCCATTACAGCAGCTAGGTCCCTCAATCAGTTGTACCAACCAATTATTCTTACATCATTTTGAAACATTTAAGGACCTTGTTCCATATAGATAAATATCTCTTAAAAACACACTTTATTACAGTAGCTCAAATATATCCCAGCCTTAGTCTATATGATAATGATTCAACATTACTTGTGTACTTTTGTTTCACAAACTTCTTTTCCCTTTGTCTAATTATTCCCATATCATTCAAAAAGAATGTTCTATTCCAGGGATTTAATCTTTAATCTTTTTTACCCAACTGTTTGGGATGTAGGATGACTACCCATTCAGATTGTAAACAGCAAGATTTCACATACTGGCATTGTGCTCACGTCTTTCACGGACTATTTACTTTGATTACAGAAATGTGCCATAAAAAAGAAAAGCAAGAACAGGACTAGATAAAGCATCACAATTTTCCAACGATGTGGCATCACATCCATCTCATAGCCAGACTCAGGAATAGTGAGGTGAAAACATTCCTTTTCAAAGGAACACAATGGGGAAACTGAGCCAGAGGATCCCATCCTAGACTGAGGCTGGGATTGGTCTCTCAGCTTTTCCAGACACAGACTTCCACACGTAACAGTCCCGTCATCTCTGAATAGCTTGTAGCATTTCTATTGGATGGTTGATTATTGACGAATTTTTGTGATCTGTTAGACAACTCAGAACACAATTTGTCACAGTCCCAACGGCTTTTACCTTGGATGGCAAGTTTCACTAATCAAAACTTTACCAGGTCTCACTCACATCTCAAATTTTAAATTTGTCTTTGTGTAAAAGCCAGTCACTAGAGATCATTTCTATATACCTGCAAATTCTCAGCAAGCCAACTTCTTTGTTTAGAAACTCCATAACTTAAACAAGCTCCTGTGGATATACTTTTTGACTAGCCCTAAGGACTGCTCCAAAAGGGCAGAAACTTCTTTTACACACACACACACACACACACACACACACACACACACACACAGTAATCAACTACAAGCTTTAGGTTTTAGTCTTAAAGCAATAGCCAATAATATTACTAAATTGTTCTAACTGCAACACAAAGCATAAACTTCAGGTGGCATCAAATGCATTTTCAGATCATGTAAAAATTATCACTTTTACATACACCCCTGAAAAACTTAGCATGGGGAATTGAACCTTTTAAATCAACATTCACAAAACTAATGCCCTTTTTTAGGATACCTAAAGCATGAACAAATGACTCCGTTCCTCCGAAAGCACACATTTAAGGCTTATCAAAGGACATAACAAACCTAGGAATGAAACTCAAAATTCACAGTAGGTTTGGACATAATTGTCATCAATATCAAATTACTGCAACAAATTAGCTTACAAATAGAAATTTAGTAGGCCTTCTAAAAATCACACAAAGATTTTGCAAAATGTTTCTTCATAAAAGTATTTCACTTTTTTCCAATTTATTCATTTTTAATTTTCAGCATTCACTTCCAAGTTTTATTTTCCTATAAACTCCCTCCCTCTCTGAAATAGCATGCAATCTGATAGACTCTACACACACATTCCTATTAAACACATTTTCACATTAGTCATGTTGCGTAGAAGAATAGGAGAAACCATGAGAAAGAAAAAAAAAGCAAAACAAAATAAAACAAAAAAGAAAATAGTCTGCTTCACTCTGCACTCTGACTCCATAGTTCTTTCTCTAGATGTGAATGGCATTTTCCATCATGAGTCCTTTGGAATTGTTTTAGGTCCTTGCATTTCTGAGAAGGGCTAAGTTTATCAAAATCAGCCTTCACACACTGTGGCTATTTCTGCGAACAATGTTCTCCTGGTTCTGCTCACTTCACTCAGCATCAGTTCATATAAGTCTTTCCAGGATTTTCTGAAGTCCATCTGTTCATCATTTCTTGTAGCACAATTGTATTCCATTACATTCATATACCACAAATTGTTCAACCATTTCCCAGTTGATGGGTACCCCCCAATTTCCAGTTCTTGGTCACCACAAAAAGAGCTGCTGTAAATATTTTTGTATGCACGGGTCCTTTTCCTATTTTTATGATCTCTTTGGGATACAGACCTAGAATTGGTATTGCTGATTCAAAAAGCACATTTTTATAGCCCTTTGGACATAGTTGTTGCTTTCCAGAATTGGATCAGCTCAAAGCTCCTTCAACAATGTATTAGTGTTCTAACTTTCCCACATCTTCTCCAACATTTATCATTTTTCTGTTTTGTCATGTTAGCCAATCTGACAGGTGTGATGTGGTACCTCAGAGTTATTTTGATTTGCATCTCTCTAATCAATAGTGATTTGGAGCATTTTTTTATATTAATATAGATAGCTTTAATTTCTTCCCCTGAAAACTGCCTGTTCATATCCTTTGACCATCTATCAATTGGGGAATGACTTGTATTCTTGTAAATTTGACTCAGTTCTCTACATATTTTAAAAATAAGGTCTTTATCAGAGACACTGGTTGGAAAAAATTCTTTCCCAGATTTCTGCTTCCCTCCTAATCTTGGTTGCATTGGCTTTGTTTATGCAGAAACTTTTTAGTTTAATGTAATCAAAATTATCCATTTTGCATGTCATAATGTTCTCTATCTCTTGTTTGGTCTTACATTCATCCATTCTCCATACAATCTGACAGAAACTATTCCTTGCTCCCCTAATTTGTTTATAGTATCAACCTTTATACCTAAATCATGTACCCATTTGGACTTTATTTTAGTATATGGTGTCAGATGTTGTTCTATGCCCAGTTTATGTCATACTGTTTTCCAGTTTTCCCAGCAGTTTTTGTCAGATAGTGAGTTCTTATCCCAGAAGCTGGGGTGCTTACGTTTATCAAACAGGAGATTGCTATAATCATTGACTACTGTGTCTTGTGAACCTAACCTATTCTACTGATCTGCCTCTCTATTCTTAGCCTGTACTAAGTAGTTTTGATGATTGCTGCTTTATAATACAATTTAAGATCTGTTACGGCTAGGCTGTCTTCCCTAGCTTTTCTTTTAATTAATTCCCTTGATATTCTGGACCTTTTGTTCTTCCAGATGAATTTTGATGTTATTTTTTCTAGCTCTATAAAATAATTTTTAGCTAGTTTGATTGGTACAGCACTGAATAAGTAAATGAATTTAGGTAGAATAGTAATTCTTATTATAATAGCTTGGCCTCCCCATCAGCAACTGATGTTTTTCCAATTATTCAGTTGTGACTTTATTTGTGTGAAAGGTAAAGTATTTCCCTTTCTTAAAACAGCCCCAAAATACTTTTATAAACACTTGTTTTTAACAATAACTCCAAATAGCTTACTTAAAAATCTCACAAATTTCATAAGTGATAGCAAAACCATTTTAACTCAAACTTATTTTTAAACTTGGAAGTTTATGATTTCTTAAATTACAATGCTTCAAAATATTACAGCACATGGTCAGATAGAATGACTTTACAGCTTCTTAGCCCATTCATTATTTTTTTTTCTGTGACAGTACAATTCTTAGTCCAACAACACCCAGATTGTAAGAGAGATTGCTTTTTTAACAACACAGGTGATATGTTTGCCAAATTACACAATAAAAGAAAATTTAGAAATATAACAGTGCTATAAACAGTTATCATGTATTTAAACTTGAGACCAGAACCAATTAATTACCAGTCTAGTGACCTTAATTTAGTTGGATGTGCTTCCAAATTGCTTTACCCAGAAAATCATTTATCTCATTACAATTGGCATAATCTTCATATCTAAGAAAACTCATATGAAATTAGTTACCAAATACGAAGCAATCATATTTAACTTAAAAAATTAACATTCAGATAGCATTTGTTCTATGCCAAGCATTGTGCCAAGCACTTTACAATCATGTGATTCCTCACAATATACCTAGGAAGTGGATTCCACCACCATCACCCCACAGAACAGTAAAGTGAGCTAAATAGAACTATCTTGGGCCACACAATTAACAAATTTCTTAATACCAAGTAACAATATCTTATTGTGCTTAATTCTGATAGGAAGAGCACTCTCAGATACCATTCCTTTTCCTTTAGGACAGACTTTTTACTTATCTGGATTTATAACCTCTAACGATAAATATTACAAATTCATATATTACCTTAAAAATACCCATCACTGTATATTCCCAGGTCTGAAAACTTTCCTCTACTTCCTTAAAAAGCCACACGTTTGAGTCATCAAATAAAGAGCTTCCCTAGGCATCTCAACTCCCCATTCACATTCTCCTGGGCAAGTTTTACAGACATTTTGAAATTACCTGTTATCATCATGTTAGCTTAAAATATGCTGGGCCTATATTCTAACTACTGCTTTTGGCTCAGGTAAAAAGGAGACCTAAGGAGTTTGAATCAATGCTCACAGGGTGTGGTCAGTTTCCCCTCCAGGCAGACACCTCTGGAACTTAATAATAAATTGAACGGTACAAGGAAATGTTACCAGATTTTATATAATAATTGCAAATCACAATATCCATTATCTTTACCATAGCCAATACCCACGTTAGATTCAATAAGACCCTCACACGGATCTATCCTAGAAGGCGAGTTGACATAATTCCTTCTTATTTTCTATAACTTTGTCTACTGGTTTTCAAATCAAGCTACAGATTTTCATTTTTAATCCTATTTAAAACAAAATCAAATTTCCTCACACCCTTTGAACATTCTCAGCCCATCTGAAGCTGGCATAAGGGCACACAGCCCAGGATGGGGAAGGAGGGGTGCTTAGAGCACATGGGCTTGCCATTGCCCAGCCTGCCCCCATCTGCGCCCAAATGTTTTTTTTCCCTACCTTCCATATTTTTCTCAAGTCTTTATTTCTCCCTTTCCTAATCTTTCAAATGCAGACTACCTCCACTCTCTTTTACATTCCAATTTAAAAAAAAAATCATACCCAAATTTTGTCCTGCTTCTCTGCACCTTTTAGAATTTGGAGGCAGTTAAAACCTAACAATTTACATATCAAGAGAGCTATATTTCTCCCACACCTCTCTGCAAAGAGATTTGTAATATAAAAATGCATTTTAAACAAATCAATGTAATCTGAAAGCAATCATATCAAAAGACAGGAAAAAAATTATTTTTGCAAAGACAGTTCTCTATATTTAAATTAAATATAAAGTACAAACTTTAGCTTTGAGATATAATTAAGCCTGAATTCAAACCCTCAGCTTTTTTTTTTTTCCCTCTCAGCCCTTGCTTTCTCTGGGCTGCCTGGGTTCAGGTTCCTATCAGTCTAAAAGCTGAATGTTATTCTGGCATCCGCACTTGGCCAGTGTTGGGACCCCACCAAAAAATAATCCCACTGAAAGCCTAAGGTGGGAGTTCTTTCCCAATGTTCTCTCTCTCCAATTACAGGCTAAAAGTTCCTTAGAAGTTTTTCTGGCTGCATTTTAAATCTCTCACCACAACCATGGAACACTTCACAAACACACAGAAACACTTAATGAGACAAAATGTGCACAAATCTAATTTTCTTGTTGTGTTTTTAGGAGATAAACCAATTTAGGATTAGGATTAGACCGATCAAAATTCAGAGTTATCACATGCCAATTTATTCTGACCGACTTCTAGCCAATTACAAAGGACATCATTCTGAGACCGTTCTAGAGCTCTGCCCCAGCACCACATGCTGGGATATTTCCACATCCTCTGTAAGGGACTAATTGGAGGAGTGTTCACAGGAGAATCCACTCCCTTCTTTCCTGGGGAATCTATCCCTTTTGGTGCCTTAATTCCTTTGTTCCCCATTCTGTTTTGCCAGCCTGAAATTTCAATCATTCCCAATCTCAGATGCCATAGAATGCCCCACCCTTCAAGAAAATATTTAATAGTCCAATTTTTTTTACCTTGATCTGTGCCCATAGTTACTTGGTTGCCTATGATTTGTCTTGGCATTCCTGGATTCATATTATCTTGATCTGTGCACAGTTACTTGGTTGCCTATGATTTGTCTTGGCATTCCTGGATTCACAGTTTTCCAAACACTCTCAGGATCCTGGGCAGTCCAGTGATGTGAACACTCACCTGCAGTCTGGGCTGTTTAAATCAACAGGACGTGCCGCTTATTCTCTGTAGCAGCTACCCTGATCTGATGCCTGGATCCCAGACGAGCCCCCCAGTTGTGAGAAACATGCTGGCAAAGGAATAAGGCCTTAACTGATGAAGCCAGGAAAGCAATTTATTATACTCTTGCAAGAGTGGGTGTCCTACATAGAGGATGCCCCAAGAGCTGGGTGCAGCCCCTTTTAATTCCCATTCTCAACCACAAAATCCCTCCCCCATTTCACATTGGCTGGACACAATTTTCTGAATTGCCTATTTCATGTTTTTCTCCTAGACGTGTTTCTCTTCCCTTGTCATACATTGCATGCACATTCAAATTAGCTTGCTCCACACTGGGGGTGTGTTGGTTAATGTTAAACAGTTCATTACGCGTGCATACAAGCTACTGACCTTTTATCTGATCAGAAGCCTGGTTCTACCAAGCCATAGATCTGGTTGGAACTAGCTATTTCTCACTTACATCCCGAGTCTGGGAGTGTATGTATGTGTCACTTTTGTGGAAACTCCTTACTCTGTTTCTCATACCGTATATCCATTATGATCTTATCCTGGTGAATGGTGTAAAATATTGGTCTGTGCCCAGTTTCTGCTGTACTGCTTTCTAGTTTCCTCAACAATTTTTTACAAAATAATAAATTCTTGTTCCAAAATCTTGTCTTTATATTTGTCGAATACAAGGTTGCTATATTTATTTGCTGCTGTAAATTATATGTGCACTTTATTACATTGCTCTGCCTTTCTATTTATTAGCCAGTACTTGATGGTTTTGATAATTCCTTTCTTATAATATAGTTTAAGATCTAGTGCTACTAAACTTCCATCCTTCACTTTTTAAAAAATTAGTTCCTTTGATATTCTTAACCTTTTTTGTTCCAAATGAATTAGATTATTTTTTCCTAATTCAGCAAAATAATTTTTGGGGATAACATTGAATATATAAATGAACACACTCATATAAATTAGTTCAGGTAAAATTATCCTTTTCATTGTATTGCACATGAATGATTAATATTTCACCTATTTAAATCTGATTGCATTTGTATAACAAGATTTTATAATTTTGTTTATATAGTTCCTGACTTTGTTTTAGCAGGTGTACTTCCAGATATTTTTATACTGTCTAAAGTTATTTTAAAGTTATTATCTTTTCTTGTGGGATCTTGTTTGTAATAATAGAAATGCTGATGATTTATGTGGATTTACTTTATATCCTGCTGCTTTGCTAAAAATTATTGTTTCATCTAACTTTTTAGTTGAGTCTTTGGGACTTTCCAAGTATACCATCATAAAAGGTTTTATTACCTCATTCCCTTTTCTGATTCTTTACATTTCTTTTTCTTCTCATATACTATTTTTAAGATTTCTAATACACAATAACAATAATAATAGTGACAGTGGGCATCCTTGTTTCATGCCTGATCTTAGTGAGAAAGTTTCTCGTTTATCCTCCTTAGAAATAATGCTTGCTGATGGTTTTGGATAATGTTTTTATATCAATTTAAGGAAAAATCCATTTATACATATACTTTCAAAGTGTTTTTTAAATAGAAATGTATATTGTATTTTGTCAAAAAAACTTCTTTTGTATCTGTTGATATGATCATATTTTTTAACTTTTATTATTGATAAAATCAGTAATATTCATAGTTTTCTTTATGTCAAACCATCCCTGCATTCCTGGTAAAAATCTCACTTGGTCATAATATGTAATCTTTGTAATATATTGTTGAAATCTTAATAGCTAGCATTTTATCCAGGATTTTTGCAACCAGTAATTATGAAATTGGTTTACAATTTTCTTTCTCTGTTTTTACTCTTCCTAATTTAGGTATCAGTATCATATTTGTTTCATAAAAGGTGTTTGGTAGGATCCCTTCTTTGCCTATTATTCCAAATAATTTATTTAGTATTGGAATTAATTGATCTTTAAATGGTAAATCAAGTTCACTTGTAAATGTCTGGTCTTGGTGCTTTTTTTTTTTAAGAAGGCTTGTTTATACTCTATTCAAATTCTTTTTCTAAAATAGATCTATTTAGATCTTCTATTTCCTCTTCTGCTAATCTAGACAATTTATATTTTTGTAAATATTTTTCCATTTCACTTAAATTGTTAAATTTATTGGCATGTAATTGGGCAAAATAATTCCTTAAATTGCTTTAATTTAATCTTTGTTAGTGGTACATTCACCTTTTTCATTTTCAATTCTAGAGATTTGGTTTCCTTCTCTTTTTCTTCAATCATATTAACCAATGGTTTATCTATTTTATTGTTTTTGTTCATAAAACCAACTCCTAGGTTTATATATTAATTCAGTGGGTTTTTTTTAACACTTAATTTTATTAATCTCACCTTTTTTTTTTAGGATTTCCAATTTAGTGTTTAATTGGGGACTTTTAGTTTGTTCTTTTTCTAGTTTTTTAAAATTAATTACATACCCAATTCATTGGTCTACTTTTCTGTTTTATTGATGTAAGCATTTATGTTGAGGTTTAAGGTTTAGGGGTGCCCGAGACACCAAAATATCAACAGGCTGGGTCCTGCCAAATGAATTTGACTCAAGTTTTGTCTCAGCCAAAGTAAAGCAAAGTTTATTAGAGATTCACCTTCATGGGTAGACTCTTAGGAAATCTAATTATATGTGAAGCTTGTATTGAAAAGCAGACCAGAATAATCTGACACAGAGTGAGTCTGCCCTAGATAATTCTCGACACCTTCATGGAGGCAAGAAAGATTATGGAAAGAATCTAGGGGTGGTTTACAGGAGTTTGGGGAGGGATTTGAGGGAGAGTCTAAGGAGGATCTTTGATGGAACTGAGCTCAGACTCCAGTACTGAGATTAAGGGTGGAAAATAGCTGAAGGCTACCTGGAGATTACAGACAATGGAAGGCTAGGTTAGTTTAAGGGTAACAGATTTAGGTATAGATATTTTGATAGGATCAAGGGTGGGAAGTAACTGGACAATGGAGGGGTAGGCTAGGTTAAAAGTAACAAAGATTTGGGCCTAGCTATAATGAAAGGCTTATGGCTTCAGGCAAATGCCTCATCAAATAGGGAAGATTCAGTCAGAGTTCAAGGGGTTTCCCAGAGCCTGTACTCCATCATTTAGAGTTATAAATTTTTATCTGATTACTGCTTTTGATGTATCCCATAGGTTTTGATATATTGTCTCATTATTGTCATTCTCTTCAAGGAAATTATTGATTGGTTCTATGATTTGTTCTTTAACTCACTCATTCTTTAAGATTAAGTTATTTAATCTCTAATTACTTTTTAATCTACATATCTGTGGTCTCTTACTAAATGTAATTTTTATTGTATTGTGATCTGAAAAGAATACTTTGAATACTCCTGCTTTCCTGCTTTTAACTATAAAATTTTTATGTACCAATTTTTATAGCCAATCTTTGTAAAGGTACCATGAACAGCTGAGAAAAAGTTATATTCCTTCCATTTCCACTCACTTCTTTCCAATTATCTATCATATCTATTCATTTCCTTAACTTCTTATTTATTTTTTGATTAGATTTCTCTAGCTCTGAGAGAGGAAGATTAAATCCTTTCACTATTATAATAGTACTATCTATCTCTACCTGTAATTCATTTAACTTATTTTATCAAAAACTTATAAGTTTCTTGATGCTTTTTCTATTGTAATCACTTCAAGATATATTCCACCCCCACATATAAATGCCCACTCAGTGAAATTTCCCTTGTACAAAGGAAAGCAGTTAAGCAAACTCAACAGAAACAGCCCCCATATCTAATAACACTGACAACCTTTTGTATTCATTTTCTCCCATCTCTCTAAGGAATGGAGAGAGGTACATTTCCTCATTTCTTTTCTCAAGCTAAGATTGATCCCTGTAATTAAATACTATTCAACTTCATTTCAGCATTCTTTTCATTTACACCATTGAGGTCATACTGTATAATGTTCTCCTGGTTCTGTCTACTTTATTGTGTGTCAGTTCATGAAATTCTTCTGACATTTCTCTAAATTCCTTATTTCTGAGAAAATTAGCCCTTATTACAATCATATACAGCAGTTTGTTCAACCATTCCATTATTGATGGGTACACGCTTTCCCTAGCTATAACAACTTTTTTAAAATTAACTTTTGTTTATTTTCAGTTTACATCATTCATTTCCACGAGATTTTGAGATACAAATTTGCTCCCCATCTTTCCCCTACCCACCACTCCAAAAAAAAGTGATCCCACTATATACGCCCTCCCCAAATCTGCTCTCTCCTATATCCTCCTCTATCACCCCTCTGACTTTCTGGTGGGGAAAGATGGGTCTCCCTACTCCAGTGCCTGTATATCTTATTTCCCAGTTGCATGTAAATAATAAAAATAAGTATTATTATTATTATTATATATTTTAACATTTGATTTTAGGACTTTAAATTCTAGATTCATTCCCTTCCCCCTTCATCACCTGCTCCCACTGGAAAGATGAGCAATTCAATACAGGCTTTATATGTGTAGTTATGCAGAACATTTCCACAATGGACATATTGTGAAAGACAGACTATATTTCCCTCCTTCCTATCCCTCCCTCTACTTGTTCTATTCTCTGCTTTGTCCCTGTCCCTTTACAGAAGTGTGTGTTTCTAACAACACTCCCCCCAACCTGCCCTCCCCTCCATCATCCCCCCTCATCCCCTTCCCCCCTACTTTCCTGTAGGGCAAGATACCCAATTTAGTGTGCATGTCATTCCCTCCCTAAGCCAAATTCAATGAGAGTAAGGTTGACCCATTTCCTTTTGCCTTCCTGTTCTTCCCCTCAATTGTAACAGTTTTCCTTTGCCTCTTCTATATGAGATAATTAACCCCATTCTGCCTCTCCCTGTCTCCTCTCATACTATTTCTCTCCCACTTCTCAATTTCACATTTTAAAATATCATCCCTTCCTCTTCAATTGATCCTGTGCCCTCTGTCTCTGTATACCTGTACACACACACACACATATATACATATACATATATATATATATATATATATATATACACACACACACACTCACATATGTATCCATACACATATATATCCTCCTATGCAGATATATGTGTATGTATACATATATATACATTTATATTCCCTTCACCTATCCTCATACTGAGAAAAGTTTCATAAGTTACAATTATCATTTTTCCATGTTGGCATGTAAATAGTTCAACTTTGATAAGTTCCTTATGATTT
>CM053583.1:110779462-110829902 GCA_028627135.1 Pseudochirops cupreus
TTTTTAAATTGTCTCTCCTGGATCTATTTTCCAGGTCAGTGGTTTTTTCAAGGAGATATTTCACATTGCCTACTATTTTTTCATTTGTTTAGATCTGTTTAATAGTATCTTGATTTCTCATAAAGTCATTTGCTTCCATTTGCTCCACTCTAATTCTGAAGGAGTTACTCTCTTCAGAAAGCTTTTGAGATTTGTTTTCTATCTGGCAAGTTCAACTTTCTAAGGCATTCTTCTCCTCATTGGCTTTTTGGGCCTCTTTTGCCATTTGAGTTAATCTATTTTTTGAGGTGTTGTTTTCTTCACTCAGGTTGTTGATTCTCTTTTCATGATTTTCTTGCATCATTCTCATTTCTCTTCCCAATTTTCCCTCTACTCCTCTTATTTGGTTTTCAAAATCCTTCTTAAGCTCTTCCATGGCTTGTAACCAGTCTACATTTTTCTTGGAAGCTTTTGGTGTGGGAGTTCTGATTGTGCTGTCTTCCTCTCTTTCCATGCTTTGATCCTTTTTGTCCTCCAAAAAGGTATCTAAAGTTGGATTGCTGTCCTTACTTTGCTTCATTTGCCTGCTCATATTGCCAGTCAATTACTTGGCTTTTTAGCTCTGTGGAACTTTGCTTCCAGAGGGGAGAGCTTTGTCCCAAATTGCTGGGGTTTTCACAGCTGCTGGAGCTATTAGGGGGCCGCTGTAGTCCCCACCGACTTTGGGTCACTGATCACACACCTCAGGACCACCACCCAAGACCATGATCCTGATCTAGGCAGCTTAAGGCAAGAGCACTTTGCTCCTGAACGATCACTTGGCCCCCCTACAATCTGCAGGCCAAGGGCTCTGAAACAGCCATGTGGAGGCTGCTGCAGGGCTGCCATTTCTGCTGCTTCCTTGCTGTGGAGGCGGACGGACGGATCTGCTTTTTTCCTCCAGATTTAGCCAAGTTCCACTAACCTTTCACTCAGTCCTTATTTCTTATAAGTTGATAATTCTGGAAATCGCCCCAGCTGCCACTGATCCACTCTCCTGAAGGCTCCAGCTGTGGCTTGTCCTGGCTGCCCCAGGGCCAAGATGTGGTTTCAGGCCATGCTGGTTTTGGCTCCCAGCACACTGCAATGAGCCCTTCCTGTCCCACCTGCTGAGCTGCCTTCAGTGGGAGCTTTGTTTCTCTGTTCTTTTGTGAGTTCTGGAGCCCTAAAATTTGTTTAGAGTCATATTTTATAGGTATTTGAAGTGGTTATGGTGGGAGCTGTGCAGTTTTCATACTTCTACGCTGCCATCTTGGCTCTCCTCCCCTAAAGTCCTCATTTCTAAAACATACAGAGAACTGAGTCAAATACATGAAAATACAAGTCATTCCTCAACTGATAAGTGGTCAAAGGACATGAACAGACAGTTTTCAGAG
Organism: Pseudochirops cupreus; assembly: GCA_028627135.1. Taxonomy (NCBI): domain Eukaryota; kingdom Metazoa; phylum Chordata; class Mammalia; order Diprotodontia; family Pseudocheiridae; genus Pseudochirops; species Pseudochirops cupreus. The sequence continues at coordinate 110,780,857 of CM053583.1, forward strand.
GAAGAAATTAAAGATATCTGTAAGCATATAAAAATGCTCTAAATCACTATTGCTTAGAGAAATGCAAATCAAAATAACTCTGAGGTACCATATCTCACCTGTCAGACTGGCTAACATGAGAAAACAGGAAAAAAGGTAAATAATGGAGAAGATGGGGGAAAATTGGAACACTAATGTATTGTTGGTGGAGTTGTGATCTGATCCAACCATTTTGGAGAGCAATTTGGAACTATGCCAAAAAGGCTTTAAAAATGTGCATACATTCCTTTTGACCCAGCAATACTGCTTCTAGGAATGTATCCCCAAGAGATCATACAAGTGGGAAAAGGACCCATATGTACAAAAGTATTTATAGTAGCTCTTTTTGTGGTAGCGAAGAATTGGAAATCAAGGGGATGCCCATCAATTGGGGAATAGCTAAATAAGTTGTGGTATATGATTGTAATGCAATACGATGATGCTATAAGAAATTACTAGGAGATGAACTTCATTATAACCTGAAGAGTCATATATAAATTGATGTTGAGTGAGAGTAGCAGCACCAGGAGAACATTGTACCCAATTACAGACACATCATATCTGTGATTCTTTAATAGACTGGGCTCCTCTCAGCAATGTAAGGCTATATAACAACTCCAAAAGACTCATGATGGAAAGGGTTATCTACATCCAGAGAAAGAATTATAGAGTCTGAATGCCAATTGAAGCAAACTACTTGCTCTCTCTCTTTCTTGTTTTGTTCCTTCTTTCTCATTGTTCATTCCATTGGTTATAATCCTTAACAACTTGACTAAGTTCAATGTGAAGATATTTGTAGAATCTATATCAGATTGCATGCTGACATGGGGGGAGGGGAGAGGAGAGAAAGGGGGAGAAAATTTAGAACTCAAAAGCTTGTGGAACTGAATGTTGCAAACTTAAAGTAAATAAATAAATAAATACTTTTTAACAAAACAAAAAGTAAGAAAGCCCCATACCAAGAGATAGAAAGAAATTCCACTTAAAATAACTGTAGACAATATAAAATATGTGGGAGTCTATCTGCCAAGATAAACCCAGGAACTGAATGAATATAATTACAAAACACTTTTCACACATAAAATAAGATCTACATAATTGGAACAAACTCTAGATGCTCAGGATTAGGCTGAGCTAATATAATAAAAATGACAATTCTACCTAAATTAATTTACTTATTTAGTGCCATACCAATCAGAGTATCAAAATTTATTTTATATAACTAGAAAAAAATACAAAATTCATCTTAGAAGTACAAAAATTTCAGAATATCAAGGGAATTAATGCAAAGATATTCAAGGGAAGGTGGCTTAGCCATACTAGTTTTAATATTGTATTATAAAGCAGCAATAATCAAAGTTACTTGGTACTGGCTGAAAAATAGAGTGGTAGATCAGTGGAATAGGTTAGGTACACAAGAGAGAGTAGGCAATGACTATAATAATCTACTTTTGGATAACCCAAAGACTGCAGCTTCTGGGATAAGAACTTGTTATTTGACAAAATCTGCTGGAAAAACTGAAAAATATTATGGTAGAAACTGGGCATAGACCAACATCTTCCACCATATACCAACATAAAGTCAAAATGGGTACATGATTTAGACATAAAAGGTGATACTATGAACAAAGTAGAAGAGCAAGGAATAGTTTGCCTGTCGGATATATGGAGAACAGAAGACTTTATTACCAAACAAGATATAGAGTATGAAATTCAAAACAGATCATTTTGATTACATTAAATTAAAAAGATTTTGCGCAAACAAAGCCAATGCAACCAAGATTAGAAGGGAAGCAGAAAGCTGGGAAAGAAATTTTATAACCAGTATTTCTGATAAGGCCTCATTTCCAAAATACATAGAGAACTGAATAAAATCTATAAGAATACAAGTCATTCACCAATTGACAAATGGTCAAAGGATATGAATAGGCTGTTTTCAGATGAAGAAATTAAAGCTATCTAATAGTCATATAAAAAAGTGCTCTAAATCACTATTGATCAGGGAAATGCAAATTAAAAGAACTCTGGAGTACCACATCACACCTACCAGATTGGCTAACATGACAAAACAGGAAAATGATAAATGTTGGAGAAGCTTTGGTAAAATTGGAACACTAATGCATTGTTGGTGGAGTTATGAGCTGGTCCAACCATTCTGGAGAGCAATTTGGAACTATGCCTAAAGGGTTTTAAAACTGTGCATACCCTTTGACCTAGCAATATCACTTCTACATCTGTTTCCCAAAGAGATCATACAAATGGGAAAAGGACCCATGTGTACAAAAATACTTATAGCAGCTCTTTTTGTGGTGGCCAAGAATCGGAAATTGAAGACAACTTCAACAAGTTGTGGTATATGAATGTAATGGAATTCTTTAGTTCCATAAGAAATGATGAGCATGGACTTGCATGAACTGATACTGAGTGAAGTGAGCAGAACCAGGAAAACATTGTACACAGGAACAGCAACGTTGTGCAATGACCAACTTTGACAGACATCTCTTCTCAGCAATGATTATGACAATTTGAAAAGATTCATGATGGAAAATGCTATCCACATCCAGAGAAAGAACTATGGACTCTGAATGCAGTTCAAAGCACACTATTTTTCCTTTTTTTTTCTCATGTTTTTTTTTTCCTTTGGTTCTAATTCTTCTTTACAACATGACTAATGTGGAAATATGTTTAATGTGATTGTACATGTATGGACTACATCTGATTGCATTCCATCTTGGGGAGGTTGGAGGGGAAGGAGGAGGAGAAAACTTAAAACTCAAAATCTTGTAAAGTTAAGTGTTGAAAACTAAAAATAAATAAATATTTTTAAGAGGTGAAGAAGGTCTGAAACAGGGTAGTAGTGACTGTGTGAGTTGAAAAAGGGGGACATCTGTTAACAGATTTTGTGGAAATAGAATCAACTAGATTTGGCAACTGTTTTCAGGGTGGGAAGAAGTAAGGAGGTGAAGATGATTCTTTGGTTGTGAAACTGGATGACAGGAATAATGCTAGTGCCCTAAGCAGAAATGGAAAAACTCAGGAAAGGGGTGGGTTTTGAGGGTAAGATAATGTATCTTGCTTTGGGCATCTTGAATTTTCAATTTCTTCAGCTGAAAAATCCAACATATGAGTGGTGATGTGAGATTAGGCTTCAGAAGAGAGACTCAAACTTGATTGATGGATCTGAAAGTCATTGTATCATAGTATCATAATTATAAAGCTATAAGGGACTTCAGAGGCTATCTAGTCCAAGTCCCTCATTTTACAGTTCAGAAAAATGAGTCTCAAGTAGATTTAGTGACTTGTCCAGGGTCACACAGGTAAATAATCATCAGAATCACATGTATAGAGATTGATATAGAGATGATACCTTGTGAGTTGCTAAGGTCACCGAATAAACATAGTGAAGACAACAGGTTCTAAAAAAGTGCCTAGAGGTATATACCCAGTTAACAGTTGGATTTGAATGGTGATTATGTAGCAAAGAAGACTGAGCTGTCAGACAGATGGGGGAAGAACCAATAAAAAGTCATGACACAAAACCCCACATTGGGAGAGAGACCATGGTCAGCAGTGTCAAATATCGCTAAAAAGTCAAGAAGGATTAGGACTGAGAAAAGGCCACTAGGTTTATCAATTAGGAGATCATTGGCAAATTTGAAGGAATTAGTTTTAGTAAAATGATGAGGCTATGAACTAGACTGCAAGGGGTATATATCCATTACCAAACTCAACATATACATACTCACATATTTCAGTACTTCAATGAATCCTTGAACTCTCTCCACGGATGCAGGTGGTAACTCTTCCATGTCTTTTCATTAATATGATGCATATCTATATATGCACATATCTCAGTAAAACATATCATAGTACAAATTGGATAATATTTTATAAATATAAATATGAAAATAAATAAGATTCTCAAATAAGGATATCAGTATGGCCTCATGAATACACATCAATCTTAGAATCGAGAAGACTTGATTTTGAGTTCTGTCTCTAATGCATACACTGTGTGGCCATAAGCAAGTTGCTCATCCATTCGGTGCTGCAGCCAAGTCCTTAAGACTACAGAGAGACAGTATGGTGGTAACACCTCTAGAGTTTGAGGACTTGTCTCTGATAAATATTACTTGTATGGCCTTGACCTTCCTGGATCTCAGTTTCCCCATTTATCAAATGAAGCAATTGAGCTAGATATCTTCTAAGGACCTCATCAAGTTCTTGAACTACCATCCTATGTTCCAATGGTCTTAAGTTATAGATGAGTTGCATGGTTGCACTGGTGGAAGGAGTTCCCATACCGTGACATAGCTTTGCTGATGAAACCACAGTTCACTAACAAATTCTTATATAAAAACAAAATAAAAAAAGAATATTGGGGAATATATAGTAGAACCTGTCATAGCCTACATCCAGGATAATTCTCTTGCCCCTGGTAATTCTCATGTAGCCACACAAAAAAGAAATCTTCACTCAAATATTTTTCACTTTTTTGCAAGTTTACTTAAGATTGAACAAGAAACTAGATAGCTATGATACTAGTTTTACACAAAACCTTAGAGTTAAACTTTATAGGTGTTTATTGTAGAAAGCTCTCCAATGATTCAGGTAGATTAAGACACCATAGTACTTAAAAAACACAAACATGTAGACACACAAAAAAAGTAATCATTTTGGCAAATAGCGTTAGATTTTTGAAAGCGGATATGAACTTACTAGCTCTTCTAAGTGTCTCCCCTATCACATAACATTACTTCTATTCATTTATATAAGATTTAATTTTCCCAAACTAATAACTTTCATTTATATTTGAAATAAGAATAATTTCCAATGTAACCTCCATTTAATAACCTCCAATATAACCAATATTTAATCTTCTCTTGTAATAAAAAACAAAATTGAGCAAAACCCACTGAAAGGACAAAGTTACCTCAGTATATACATTCTGTACCTGTTGAATTCCCACCTTCTGGGGAAATAACGAACAGTAGGTAAGAACAAAGGTGACATAATATTATCAGAGCTCTAACTACCTTATAAAGTAGTTATTAAAACTATTTGATACTAGTTGAAAATAAAGTAGACAGAAATTAAATCTAGCATCCTTTTTCTCATTGATGCCCTTTAGGAATACAATTCATGATTAACTTTTTAAATATCCAGGTCAAATTCTGAGGCAAGTAGAATTTAGAAAAAAACCGCTTATAGACTCAAACATCTGAGCCTTAAATTTGCCATAGCTATTTACTTACAGATGTGCTCTTTAGTAAGTCACCTAACTTCAATGGGCCTCCATTTCCTTGGCTATCAAATAGTGGAAATTGGAGGTGGTGGTGGTGGATGAGATGATCTTTAAGGTATCTTCCAGCTCTAAATTTTATGACCCCCAGATATTTATGATATTTAGGGGAGAAACAAGGATAGAAACTAAAGTCTGCTTGTGCTACATATCTTATGATACTGTATTTATTAATTGGTGACACATACCATATTGGGGGAAAAAAGTCCTTCTTGGTTCATTAATTCCCTAAAATGGGAGTTGACTTGAGTCACCAGGACTGAGACATTTCTACAACAGGTTATTAGAGTAACATACAAAAAGGCTAATAAAAGGTCCTACTGCATCTTGAATTAATTGCTCTCCTAATTGCTTTCCTGTTTTACCGGTAATTAAAAGCAAACAGCTTAAGGTTCCCTGCATAATTTCGAAGGGTGAGCCATAAACTTTGCACTAGCATTAAAGCAAAACACCAGACAATTTCAATTCCTCCACCACCATAACTATAACAGGGTAAGTACTCTGCTTGATCTGCTGCTTACACTGAAAATAAATATCTTCCAACTGTCCATATTCTGTTGTGTACTTCATCTCACTCATTATATTTTATTTTTTGTAACATTTTACAAAATGTTAAATTACATTTTATTTTTATGTAAGTGAAATGAACTTGCATTTACTAAAATTTTTTTTTAAAGTAATTGCATCCTTTAGACATTTTGAATGTCTAAAGGAGGGGAAGAGAGGAAAGAAGACAGCAACTCTCAGCATCACTGTGTACATGGAAAATGCCTGATAGAGAAGAGTGTGATATGAGGCTCACAAATTAGTACTGACCTCAAAACTCCCAAGAGGCAATGTTTCATAAAGAACTGGCCAGAATTTATAAAAAGCTAGAAATAATTCTGATTGTAAACTGCCCTTCATTATAGATTCCACCTGACAAAGTGAGGTGGAAAATTGGAAAGGTACCCCTTATTCTCTCCAGAGCAAAACAAAATAACTGCCCTCCCCCACAAAAAAAAATTCACCATCAAATAATCCACTTTAATCTGAAACATCTGGATAACAGAGAACAAAGTGCACTTAAAAAAAAAAGTTTCTGGTCTGAATAATTTTAGCTTACATATATCCAGTCCTTGAATATATAGACTGAAGCAAAGTTTTGCAAATCATGGTGTGGGCAATTTGCCTTTTCATCAGTCTACTGAAGTGATTTTGAGGTAATACAAATCCACTGTTAAGACTGCTGAATACTTACACCTGCACTAACTGTGCCTCACTGATTTTTAAAGTTTTTGGTGGTGAGACCTGAAATACATTTGAGTGAACCCTATTCCTAGCAAACAGAAAAATGAGAAAAGTATGAAGGAAACTGAATTTTGGGCCTCTGGGATTTAGCCCACCTCAGCTCTTGGGCGTTTCCTCCTTATTTGTTTGCTGTGCTGCACGGAGGCCCTTCAATTTTATTTTAGGGACCATTAGTTAATGCTGTTAAAAGTGCACCTGAAGACAGATGAAAAGCTATCAATATATAAACAAACACATTCACTTCTAATGTTTTGTATTGATTCAATTTTGGTTTTTTAGTGCAAAACTTTTGCTTTAATGGTTGGAAAAGTGACCCAAAGTGAGTTGCAATGCTTTGATTCTAAAGGCCAAGGTCATTAATTATTGCCACCTGGAAGCCCAATGTTGCTCACAAAACAAGTTTGGCCTGGCTGGGGAACAAGACCCACAGCATAACGGAGAGAACACAAATACGCGTAGAACAGTAATGTTGAAATGCAGCTGCAGCTTATGAATAGAATTAAATAAGTTATAAAATAAACACCAGTGATTTCACAACCTTTCACAAAAGGATGGAGCCACATGACCTTCAGGATAAATATATTGACTAATTATGAAACAAATTTATAGTCCCACTTTTAATAAGTGTGGTCAGCTTTATTTTTCTAATTTTCTCTTTCTTTGTTAGAGGAGTGTGTCCTATTCATCCCAACTCCTATTAATGTAAGTAACAAGATACTATATGCCCTAATACCTTTTTCAGGTGAGAATGCCTCTTGGAGTTATAGAATCAGCTAATCAAAGGTGCAATATAGGTTTGTAAATTCCTATTGAATTAATCAAAGGCATAAACGTTGCAGAAAAAGTCCTTACTCAATTTGGATGCAATGAAATACTTTCAGTTATTGGGTGAAACTAGATAATGGGGTGGAAGAAATGTATTGGAATTACTTGAAAGAATTTAATACACTTTTGGGTTTCAGTATGTAAGAAAAGGAGATTCCTTCAGAAGGATTAGCATGCCTACTTGGAGAGTCGATTTTCTATAGCTTAAGGTGCTAAATTCCTAGCACCTGTATCACAGGGTTAGGGTAGGTAGGTGGTAAAGTGAATAGAATGCAGGGCCTGGAGTCAGGAAAACTCATCTTCGTGAGTTCAAATCTGGCCTCAGACATTTATTAGCTGTGTGACCCTGGATAAGTCACTTAACCCTGTTTGCCTGAGTTTCCTCATCTATAAAACGAGCTAGAGAAGAAAATGGCAAACCACTTCAGTATCTTTGCCAAGAAAACCCCAAATGAAACGATGAAGAGCTGGACACAACTGAACAATAACAGCATACAAGGGGCAACAAGGGAGGAGTGAACCCTGATGGAGGGCCATCAGAGAGAATGGATCAGTAAGAAACAATTCATTCAGTCAGAAGCTGAGAATGAGAAAAAAAAACCAATAAAAACTAGATATCCAGAGAGAAGTGTAATTTCAGCATCATTTAAAGTCCCTGAACTGCAAGCCCAATAGTGAACTATGTATACCTCAGAGGAACTTGGTAAGGACTCCATCAAGGGTGAAAAGGCTTCTATCTATAAACAGGAGCTGTGAGTTACTCTTTCATCACATGCACTTTTATTTTAGCCTTCGTTAAAGCATATTTTATTTCTTTGTTTTTCATCACTAGAATTTATCCTAGTCTTCCTGCTCCACACCCTCAGAGAGCCATTCCACATAAATGATGCTTATTATGGGGGGGGGGGGAAGGGAGGAAACTGGAAAACAAAAAAAATAAGCAAAAGTGATTAATATAGCATATAACCTGTAACTATAAGCAATAGCTCATTCCCACCTCTGCAATAAAATTGGATTGAGGTGTCTTCTCAAATCTCTTTAGACGCATTCCAAAATGGATCTGAAAAGCCTTGTTTATATGAAATTGGCAGTGGCACCCTGCAGAATTCCTCCTCTACAAAGAGAACTGAGTGATGAGAGGGGCCAGGCAAGAGGTGCTACTTCTGGTAGCTTCAGACTTGATGGAAAGGCAGATTTGGAAACAGGTGAGTTTTTTTTTTTCATTTTTTTTTTAAAACAATCCTCTGCTGAAGCATTTCAGGGGCCTGATTGGGTGCTGATTTGGGGATGGAGGAAGTTGTTCCCTCTTAAGAAGGCAGACTCTGGGTATTTTAAAGCAGATGGGAAACATGGCAGTGGTTTGGGCAGTTAGTGCTGCTCTAACTGCTGGTACAAGTCTACAATTTCTACAGTTATCAAGGATATACCTTCATGACTGAGATTCATAGTGTTGGTGGTGAAACAGTCGTGGGTGTTGTTTCATTACTCTAAGATTCAGGTGATCAGCCACAGGGGAGTCGAGTCAAGAAGTTGCCACAGGTGGTAATAACTTCTGAGGACAGGTTCTAGGAGTGGTGACTTGATGGCCACAGGGTAGATAGGCTCTTTAAATTTGTGTATGCCATTTCATATTCTGGATATACTTGTGGGAGAATGTGTCCCAGACTTGGGTGGGAGAAGAGGGAGATATTGTTATATTTTATTTGCATATAATATTCCTTTCCAAAAAGGATATGTGGTTAATTGACATTATGGGGATGCCAAGTGATTAAAATATGTTGGGGAGCATACAAGATGGGGGTTTATAGAAAACATAGTCAATAATTCAGGGTTATCCCTAAACTATGAGGGGAAAATTGGTCAGCCACTCTCTATGGTCCTGGCTTCCCAATAGGAATGGGGAGAGTAGTCTGGAACTTATTTTACACCATATACTGTATTACAAAAAAATTGAATCTCTGAAAGGTGCCTGTTTAAATATTTTTATTGCTGGAATGAAAGTAAATTAACCACCATATAATGTTCCATTGCTCTCACTGTTAATAAGAGAACAGTATGGGTGGAAAAGTGAGATGAATTTTTGAGCTAAATGAATCTGATCCATAAATTCCTGGATCTTCTCTTGTTTATAAGTATTTTTTTAAAAGAACTCTTTTGACCCTGAGCAGGAAAAAAGATCCTACTAGAAAATTCTGCCTGGCTATTCAAAATCCTGGGATGATTTAGAAATTATTGAGAATAATTTCCCCATTTCAATTTGGTCTGATGATGGTTTCTATTTAAGAAAAGTTTTTAAAGACTATGTCATCTAGATTTCAGATAATTTCTCTTTGCATTTTTGTAGTCTTTGAATGTCTTTAAAACAATGTTTCACTCTTTAAAAAATTATTTAGAGTATGTGAAGAATGTGTTTGGCCACGCATTGTAATAACTAAATAACAATCATGAGCTTTTACATTTGTGGTCCCTGGTTGTCAAATTTGAATCCTGTTGGGTAGCTGAGATGCATGTCAAACAGTCTTCATTCCTTGGCATGTGTCAATAAGGACTAGAAATACTTTTACAAGTTCTCTTACTTTTTAGCTTTACTGAGATTCAACCAATGGGGCGATAGAAGGGAGCTTGAGGTATGTCCCAAAGGGTACCAATTATGGCCTCTTCAAAATAAAATAAGTGGTTTCTAGAGAGTGGGAGATATTGCCATCCATCTGAATCATCTTGGAAACTGTTTTATCACTGTGTAACTTGACCAACTGATAAAGGATAATCAAATCAATACCATCATTGATTTTGGAAGGGTCATGATCATGCCCATGAGCCCCTGGCCAAAACTCCTTTCCATGACCCCTGCTCCTCTCTTGTTGCCTTCTCATTCTGGAGTATGCCTCTGCCATGTTGGCTCCCCTATCTCACTGTTGAGTTCCTTTTAAGATTTCTGTTTTAGAGAGGAACCCAGGCCAGATAATCTTTGTTCCCCTGCCTTTGCTTCTGATTGACTTTTCTTCATCCACACTATTTCTATGCCCTCCTTTTTCAGTTCTCTGTGTGTGTGTATGTGAGGTGGATTCTCGTTATTCCTTTTTAGATCATAGTTCCCAGAATCACAGATATTAGTTCCCAGTATCCTGGCCTATAAACAGTTTTTACTATACTTGTGTATCATTGTATAACCTTGCAAAATATAAACATTTATCCTTAAAGTCACAGACACATGTTCTGTGCTAAGTTATATGATATTGCTAAAGTTAATGTAAACTTTTGAGGATACTGCTGGCAAATTGCCTTCTATGTCTGTTACCCTACAAATCAAGTATACATTGGTCAATAAGTGGGGAATAGGAATGTACAACAGGAATGTACATGTTTGCTTACCTCAACTGGCCCCCATTGAGGCTTAGGGGAGGATGCACAAATTGGAATGCTGTGTGAGCCTTAATTGGCCCCCATCAAGGCTTGGGGATATTTGTTAATGTGTGTTAGTCTTGACTGGCAACCATCAAGACTTGGAGGACTGTAGGAGTTATAGCTTGTACCATATTCTCATCCACCCCTATAAGAAGAGTAATTGGGGAAGGTATAAGGAGCTGGTGCTCCTATTATCAGCAATTCCCTTTGAGAAGACTAGAATAAAGTAAGCTTAATTAACCCCTTATCAGGTCTACAATGCTGTCCTTCTGGCTGCCCAGATCAAGTGTGGACCTGCTAGAAGCTCTCCTGTGCATAGTAGTTGGTGTTATCTGACAGCATGTGTATGTGTGTGTGTGTGTGTGTTTGTGTGTGTGCGCGCGCGCGCGCGTTTTCTAACCCCATTAAAATGTAAGTTTCTTTAGGGCAAAGACTATCCTTTTACTTATATTTGCACTCCCATAATTTACCATAATGTCTAGCACATAGTAAGAGTTTAATTAATTGCTTATTGCTTTATTATATTATCTCCCACTATTTTAAGGTCCTTGAAGGCAGGAACTAAGTCTATCTCACTCTTGGATTTGGATTTCTACTCGTCAACACAGGGCCTTTTATACACAGTAAGTGCTTAATAATAATGTTTCTTCATTTATTTAGAGAGGGCTGAATAAGTTCTTCCCACTTCTATCTTTTCATTGCTGTTGTTCAGTCATGTCCAATATAGCATGTTAGGCCCTTCTATCCTCCACTGTTGCTCAAAGTCTGTCTAAGGTCGTGTTCATTGTTTCCATGACACTACTCATTGAATTCTCTTCCATCTCTTTTCCTTTTGTTTTCAATCTTTCCCAATATCAGGTCTTTTCCCAAGGAGTCCTGTCTTATTATGTGGCTAAAGTATTTAAGTTTCAGGTACAGTATTTGACTTTCCAGTGAACAACCTGAATTAATTTCTTTAAGTATTGACTGATTTGATCTCCTTGCTGTTCAAGGGACTCTCAAAAAGTATAGATTCTTTGGGGTCAGCTTTCCTTATGGTTCAACTGTCATATGTCTCTATTTCACCTTTACTCTGTTTCTATCACCATGTTCAAGATTGAGAGGATTGAAAAAGAAGATATAGGAAGCATGCAACAAATTTGTCTCTTTGTTTTGTCAATTATGTTGGAAGAGTTGTCAACACCTGGAATGTCTACCAGTTGCAGTATAATATGTAGAGCGGGAAGCTGAAATGTAACAGCATTCAGACCATAGCCATATGGTCCTCAAACTCCCTCTTCCCAAACCTCTACTCTTTATTTTCCAAATTATTTTATTTTTGTTTATAACAACTTTTGACTGACAGTTCCTCTGGGCCAAAATAGTGTCAAGTCCTTGATAATTCTTTGAATTTATATAAATTTCCCCCTTCCAAACAAACAAAAGATCTACAAGAGCTTTAATGTTTATATCCTTATCAGTATGGAATACAGGATAAAAAGCTGACCCAAATGTCTAAAAGACCCAAGTTTCAGTATCATCTCTGTCACATACTGGCTGGGTGACCTTGCCAGGTTGCTTAACTGTTATAGGCAACTCTCTAGGACTTTAAGTAAAGATGCCAACCTGCATTGGTAGAAGAGATACTCTTTTCCCAGAGGTCCCCTTACAGATGAAATTTCAGGTCTACTTCCTATGCCACCCAACTTATCACTGTAATATCTTTGTAAGGAAGGTAAGAGGCAAGCATGATTCTTACCTTGGAGACCAGAAAATATTTTTAAAAGCATATTATCTCCATTATCCTTCCAAATGATAAAATTGGATAAAATGCCTTGAATTTACTCAGTCTCAGATTTATTCTTCTTCAATTACTAGCACTTCACATAAGCAAGAAGGAAGGATCATAGGAGAATAGACTTCATCATGAGAGGGATAGTTGAAATCAGCTAGTCAACATTTAGCTGTGCTTCAGGGATATTAAGTGACCTGCACTCAAGTGACAGTATTTGGAATTCAGGTTTTGAAGCCAGGTTCTCTTACTACATATGAAGCAATCTTTGCATGGTACCCCAATACCTCCCATGTAGGGCTCAGACCTGCTGAGTTGCTATACTTTTTTGTAGTTTACAATACTTCTCTAACAATTTTCATTCATTTGACAAATATCAGGTGCCTACTGTGTGCAAGGTAAGATATTAAGTACTGGAATTCCAGTATTTTTCTCCTGAGTGTGTTCTGTGGAGATTACTTAATTAATCCTTTCTATATTCCCATGCTTGCCAATTGACAAGCACTCATTAAGTACCCAGTATGGGTATTAATGCTCCATTAAGTCAGTTAGGGATCTGTTGTTGAATCATTTCTGTTCTGTTCACTCTCCATGATGGCATTTGAAGTATTCTTGGCAAAGTAACTTGAGTGGTTTTCCATTTCTGTCTCCAGCTCATTTTACAGATGAGCAACTGAGGCAAAGTTAAGTGACTTGCCCAGGTTCACATAGCTAGTGAGTGTCTTAAGGCTAGACCTGAACTCAGGTTCTCTTGACTGTAAGATCATTGCTCTGGGTGACCTGTTAACACTCCACTAAGTCAGGGATACACAAGAATTAAAGATGAGAATTTCTGGGAATTGCTTGTCTTTTGACTTAATAATGGGGAGGAGGAAAAAGAGGGGAAAGTACAGACAAAGAGGTTTGAACTCAGAGATGAGGGAAGTAGGCCCTTACTGATGGGTTTAGTTCTTTGCCAGGAGGACACTAGCAAGGAATCCTCCCAGGTCTCCTAGATAGGAAAGAAACACCCTTAGTTGGGTGGCATCCCCTCTCATTTTTTAATCCTTTATTTTTGGATTAAGGAGATAATTGTTTCCAGAGACTGTGACCCTATTCTATTCTTGGACAAAGAAAACTAATCAGACTCCTTATGAGGCAGAAGATAATACTTGGCATTGAACTAACGTTCAGATAAGGTTATGTAGATACAATCTATACCCTTTAAATGCTCCTTTTCTGTATGTTGTGGAGTTTTAAAAATGGCTTCTTATGAATGCTGTTCACGATTAAAAAATAAATTGTAAATTAAGCAGATTTTTTGCTTGCTTTCCTTTATGCATTCTGTCTCTGTGGAAGTTTGCTGGTTACTTAGGAAATGGACATAGGATGGGATTTGATTGTATATGTTGTCAAACCAATTCTCAGAGTTGTAAGCATGATGGGGTGGTGAATATCTCTCTGTGTGTATGTGTTTGCAAAATGAAAATAATGTTTGAGATTTTAAGCTTTACAACAGAGACCAAAAGAAAATGGGATGAAGATAAAAGTTCCCTAAACCTGAGTTAATAAAGTTAAGCTGCTGAGAAATTATGTGACTTCTAATCCTATCATTTAAAGGTGTAAGTCCACATTGATGTATGACTTTTTAAAAAATGTATTGGTTGGAAGCTAGTTCAAATATCTGTTTTTATTATTTTATTTTACTTCATGTCTTGTATTAATTTGTAATCATGATAGTAAGGGATCATATTGATTCTTCACCTTTTGGCTCAGAAAACCATGCTTTTGAAGTCTATAATTGTGGTCAGCTGCCTTCTGGTCCACCAGAGTTTGATGTGACCCTTGTTTAGGGGGTGATGTTGAGGTCAGGGGCAGAGTGCAGGCTGCAGGTCAAGGATGATCTCAGCACATACATCCTTGAGAGGTCATCTCTCTCTTGAACAATCTATTAATTTTACTGAGGGCCTGAAATCACACACACTCTATGCTCTTCTGTGGCTGCATAACTGACACACTGCTTTAGCTATTGATCACAATTGTATGTGTATACATGTATAATATATGTATATGTTGTGTCTATACACATACACACATAAGCATTATACACATTCTTGTAAACGTTTTCCACAGTCAGGACAAAATGTTTTTCATTGATTGAAATTTCAGAATAAATTTATGTTCCAAAGCTTGGTATATTGTTTTAAAATTATTAGTATAGAATAGTATAGAATACTTAGTATAGAATTAGATCAACTTAAAGTTTTAAAGTCCAAATCATAGCATCCATTAGGCTGATCCTCATGAATTTTTGAGGTTAATAAGTTTTTTTGAAATATTTTTTTAAAATTTAAGAATGTGTACAGTTAATAAATACCATGTATATTGATTTTCTTTTGCCCATCTTTTTTATTCTCCTAGTTGCTAGTTGAATTTGGAATTTCTCAGTTTCAAGTACCACAAAGAAGTGAAACCTAAGGCATTGTCATGGTATAGAAACAAAAAACAAAACAAAATAAAAAAGGATGCCGATGTCTCTGCACACATCTTGTAGTATATGGTAGCAATTATTTGGAACAATTACATGCAGAGCTTTCATCACCTCTGATGCTACTGATTACTACAATAGTCAAGAGGACAACTGGCACACATTTGCAAAATTGCATATGGATAACATAATCAAAGGTGGTATTTTCAGGACGTTAGAATTAAGAGTACTTTTTAGAATTTTAACACTGTGGGTGGGGAGTATCCTGGTACATTAGTCATAATTTGGAGCATGGATTTCATTTAGGGGTAAATAGTATGCTTTCTTGCTTAAGCTATAACTTTGTTTGTTCAATTGTTTATAGAATAGTCTTCCACGGAGCAATAACACTAGCTCCACTGTTATTGATTATGCGAACCACTTTTTGACAGGATAGAATTTGTGATTCTAAAACAAATGGGGATTCCTGTTTTATTGAACAGTTTCTCCCCCCTTTCCCCACTTCCCACCTTCCATACATATGTCTTTGTTATATGGTTTAGGAGCGGACTATAAAGAAGACTTGTTAATTACTTCAGTAGAGGAAAGGGACTAATGATAGTAACCTCTACTCAGTGGCAGGAGTGGGGAACCTGGGGCCTCAAGGTTGAAGGGTCCCCACCCCTGGCCTAGTCCCTCCACCCACCACACAACCATTTTCTCCTTTCACTTTCAGTTGCAAATGTTTGTCAGTCAACACACATTTATTAGGCTTTTATTATATAAGAGACACTACAGTAAGTGTGGAGTGGGGGGAGAGGAGGAATTTTTTAAAAGTGCAAAAATTATTTTAACTCAACAGAAATGTCATAGTCTCTAAAGTAGCATTGAGTATACCTTTGGTTCATTAATATTCTGGAAAACTTTAGGTTTTCTGTTTTTCCCTTGAGTCCTGAACTCAGAAGGCCTGAAGTTGAATTCTGCCTGATACACTAGTTGTTTTATGTAGGTCAATCATCTCACTTCTCCAAGCCTCAGTTTTATCATGTGTAAAATGGGGGTGATATCTGCACTACCCACTTCACAGGATCTTTGTGAATCTCAGAATGCTGAATAAATAAATACAGATATATTTACTTAAAAAAATTTTTTTTTTCCTTTTCCTGTCAGGCTCTTCTCATGGAGTCTCTCTATGTTGATGGTATCAAGGAAGTGAGCAGTGGCAGATTAGTATTTGAAGACTGGAGTTTCAAATAAGTCTAGGTTGCAGCTGACACTTATAAAAGGTTACAAACTTGAAGACGCCCAATCACTTCTCTCCTCCCAATTTCCAGGCCCCTGGAAATTGGGAGGAGGCGGAAAAGTCTCACCTTCTTTTGAAACTACTTGCAGATGTGAGCACAATTTCGGAATTGCTCACAATGGGGGTTTTGAGACTTCCTTGGCTATTCCCGCCCCCTATTTCCCCCAACGTATGTTTTTCTTTAAGATTCGGCTGAATTGTGTGTGTCTCTTACCACGCTGATCTTGGTCGCCCAGTTTAATGCGTTCACCTCTCTCTTGCACATTCAGGCTCTCATATCATCCCTGCTTCCAAATAATCTCGCGTGGGGTCTGCCAATATTAGAAAAACTTTGCTTCTAAGGCAAACCCAGAAATGACTTTTTTTTCCTTTCACCCACGTGGAAAATAAGGAAAAGCAACAGCAAGATCTTGGTATTTTCTCCCGCTGCTGGAATCTGGATTGATGATTTTGATTTTTTTCTTTTTTTACTTTCAGTTTTGAGCTTCGCAATTTCTTAGCAAAAAATTGGGAGATTAATGGTCTCTGTCTCATTCCTTAAACCGCTGAGGTTGGAACATTCTGCCTTCCTCCTCTTCTCCCCCCCCCCCAACATTAACCCGCAGTGTAGGAAAAGAAACACATTGCCGGTTTATTTGGGGGGAAGGGAGCATGCGATTTGTAGCTAAGTTGTTACGCTTCTTTTCCCCCGCTTTCAGGGCCTTGGCACTCTAAACTATTACATACCCAATCCTTGCACTGGTGAGCACAGACTTCACAGTCATCTTCAATCTTCGCTAAAATATAAATGGAGATAAATGTCACTGTGGGAGTGCGTGAATCTGTGTGTTTGCCTAAGTCTATCAAAGCAGCCAGATCGACTGTTGGAGTCCGGATCCTGACCCTCATTGTATGATTAAGTAAGCAGGATGCTAGTGAGTGGGTTAGATGCTTTTAAGATTTTTTTTTAAGTTAGGATGAGGGGAAAATAGCTTAAGAAAAAGACAGCCATCCCTACCTCACGTCCTTCCCCCCACTTCCCCCCCCTCCCATTTTTCAGCAGTTAGTTCTCTTTTTGCTGCAGGACTCTAAGGTCTTCTTGGCGTAGAAATTACTCTCCCCTCTCTTTTTGTCTCGCCTTTCAGTTCAGATGTGCTGATGTGCAGACCGGATTCATCTTCCAGGAGCAGAAGTAGCAGCAGGAGCTGGAGGGGGCGGCGGCTTATGGAAGAAGGGCTCAGCCCGGGAGCTTTGGCAGAAGGAGCTACGAGTAGGAGTCGGAGCCACACCAAGCCCCGGGGCGCATAGCATTCCTCTGGGAGAGGCCGGAGGAGGAGAGGCAGCCGCGCGAAGTTTGGCTGCGGTTTAACCCGACCCGGAGACGTTCTGACAGGCAGAATTCGCGGGGTGCTGAGAAGACCCGACTAGGACTAGGACCGCCTCCCCTCCTCTTCTCCCAGCCAGTTCTTCCCGTACCTCCCCATTCACCTCCCTCCCTACCTGCCTGGCCACCCACACACGAGTTCCTTCCCTTCTCCTTTTCAAAAGAGGGTGGGGGCTGACACAAAAATCCCTTCTCATCTCCCTAATGTTTTCGTCTCCGCTTGTCTCCGGACACCTAGCAGCCACAGTCTCGCGGAGGAGACTCTAGGTGGAGAAGAGAAACTGTCCTCCCCGCCCCTTTCAATCAACGTGGACAGTAGGTGGCTGGCTGATCGCTCGAGTCCCTCTCCTTTTTTTCCCTCCCCGTGTGGAGGATGGGGATGGAAATGCTATCCCGGAGGTTGGTCTTATGGCTGTTGGCCTTGGCATTGATCTTCGGTGGGGAGATGTGGGTCTCTTCTGGCTTCGATTATGATTACACATACGCTTTTCACGAAGAGGATAAAACCGAGACGCTAGATTATAAGGATCCCTGTAAAGCTGGTAAGTGACTTGCTGCCGTCTCATATGCTCAAGTAGCTCTCCACCTGAACTTCGTGTCCCATTTATTGCTTATTTTTGAGAGGGGAAACTCACCTGTTTCTTCCCCTTCTCTGGCTAACGTTCTCGAGCAGAGTGTATCTGGGAACCTTGTTAAACAGGTTTAAGTACTTTTTTCAACTTCCTAGGACTGCATCCCACTCTCATCCCGTAGTTTCTGTTTACTCTAGACAGCTCCGAATTCGAGACCTCTAATTAGGAATATGATTAACTCTCCCTTATCTTTTCCCCTTGCAACCCTCACCCTCCTCCAAGTGATGAAACACCACGGATTGTAAAAGATTTTAAACGGCAGCACCTTAGGTTTCTAAGAATTTTCAGGGGGAAACCTTTGTTTAAATGATCCTGTAGTCATAGCTGGGGTATACGCGAGAGCGGGTGGCCCCTGATCGTGGCTGGATTGAATGGAAATGGAATGGATGGAGCAATGTAGGAAAAAAGCAATTAGTGCCTATACTGAGACACCTCTTCTTCGAGGCATGCCCTGGCTGTACTTTCATTATTGCAGTTTTGGAGATTTCGTCTGTCCTAGGAGCATTTAGGAGACGTGTTCCCAGTGCGTTACCTCCTTCCCATTAAGACATACCCACACAAAAGGAAAGGGAGAGAGGGAAAATCAAGTTGTTCCTCGGAGCACATCGGAGGACCAGTTTTCATCCTAATTGTAGGAAGCCCTCGCTTCCCTCCTGGCCTCATTTACTCTCTTGATTGCCTCCAGTCCCTTCAGCTCCCCGGAACCCTATTAGCTCCTCGCTGCTGGTCCCCGTTTGAGCGCACGGCGGCGCTTCCCTTCAGGCTGCCTCTCAGGACCTAGGACCCTCACGTGCCGTGGGCAGGAACCAAGTGAAGGAAGTTCCCAGGGGCTCACTCTAGTACTAGTCACTCCCATTCCCTAACACCCCTCCCCCCCAAACGCCTGAGAGTTGGGAGCCTCTATCACTGCAGAAATGCGCTCTGGAGCTTGTCCTGTGGGGGAGGAAGAAGGGGGTTTGTGAGGGTCTGGTTCCTGGAATGATTACTGATGTTTGGAAGCTAAAAAAATATGGGTGTGCCATCTCTCAAGAAGGGCGTGCTCACCTCCCATCCTAATGAGTTTCCTATAATAATAATAGGCTGTGTATAGTGGGCAACGTGTATTAAATCTTGCTCACAGCATCCCAGGGCAAAGGTTTAGTTCGAGCTCTTCCTGGGTACTTTCTGGCTCCCTCCTCTGTCACACACGCAATTCTGACCACTGGTTCCTGTGGATGAAAGGAAATATCAGTACATAGGGCTGGAATTTCCCTCAGTTTTGCCTTATGATGTTGAGATGTTCTAGCGAGGATAGAACATAAAAAAGAAAATAGCCCTTTCCGTACCACGATGGGTTCCAGGTTTTTTGGCTTTTGCTTTGTGTGTCCCCGAGATCTCAAGTTATTCATACACCGACTATCGGGAGCAGATATTTATTACTCCCCCTCCCACTTTGTGTTGTCACTTTGAAGAAGTTATCCGTAAAGAGGGTTAGGGTTGCTTTGGAGGCCCCAAAATACCAACACGCGGGGTCCTGCAGAATGAATTAGACTCAAGTCTTCTCAGCCAAAGAAAAGTAAAGTTTATTAAGTTCATTAAAAGTTCTCCATATTGGGTAGGCTCAGGGAACCTACGGATCTGTGATGCTTGGCATCGGGCAAGCAGGCCAGAATAAGTCTGTCACAGAGTAAATGTGTGTTAGGGCATTCTATGGCTCTCTCATACCACATGGAGGGAAGATGGAGTCTTATGTACAGAAGGATCTGGGGTTGGTCTAGAGGAGGAGTTTGGGGAGGGTCTTCAGGAGGAGTCAATGAGGTCAGACTCCAGTAATGACTTTGGGGAGGATCTTCAGGAGAAGTTAATGAGGTCAATGCAAGGGTGGATTGATATTTTGATGGGCTCAAGGGTGGGAAATAGATGGACAGTAGAGGACCAGGCTAGTAACAGAGGTTTGGGCCCTGCCACAATGAAAAACTTATGGCTTCTCCAAATGCCTCATCAAGTGGGAAGATTTAATCAGACTTCAAGGGGTTTCCCAGAGCCTGTACCTCAAAGATTCAAGGAGAACTCAAGGTGGCTCCCAGAGCCTGCACCTCATCAACTTCAAGCCAGACTGATATTGCCTCTAGTCATCAAGTGTCCAACTCTTTTAGCAAAAGATGGTTAAATTTCTTGCCCCAAACAAGGTTTTCCTAGCTTTCTTCTTCTTTTTTCCTTTTCTTCCTGCATCACTGTTTGGGGACATAGATATAAACTATGTTCAAAGAAAGATGCAAAGGAGAATGATTCTGCAGAGGTTGAGCATCTGCTAAATTTTCAAACTCATAATCTAGCTTCAAAATCAATTTATGGGCTCTTTAATAAAAGTCAAGAAGTTTCAGATAACTGAAACTATTGCACCTTGTTAGTTGTTTAACAGGACTCATAGCTAATAATAATAATAAAAAATATTGTAAACTAATGGTTGTCAAGGAAACTTTTAAAATGCTGCTGTGCTTTTCTTGTGATGGGTTTAACTGTCTCAACTCTTGAGGCTGAATTTTCTAGAAGAAAATATGGTATTTTTTTCAGAGGGAAAATACAGTATTTTCCTTAATATTAAATCCTTTTGTCAATGAAAGTGGAAGCGTCACAGCAGAAATGTCAAAAGGGTGGCAAAAGTTTCAGATAATTCTCCTGTCTTAGAAATCTTTACTCATGGTTTTATTTAGAAAGGAGGCTATCCTGTTTGAACCAGTACATTTTTTTTTTTCTATCTTTGGGCATTTGTAGTTTTTTTGGCCTAATATTTGGATTTTGTATGGTTTGCAAAAGGTGGCTATGAGTGTTTTCCTGTAAATAATCAGCTGGGAAAGGATAAAAGAAAAACTTGACTAAATGAAATAGCTGGAAGAGTGCTTATATCTGTTTTTCCCTGATACTATTTTACTTTTGGTAGGATAACATTGAGTGGTAACTGCTGGTGTTTAAAATAAATACATCTGTGAATGGATAATTATTTTAGCCAGAAGGGTGACTCTCACCCTCTCCTTATCTGAGGATTTTGTTTATTAGGTTACTTTTTTTGTTTGTTTTTGAGTGCTACTACTGTTCTTTTGGAGTTTTTTGGAGCTGGGAGAAGAGTTGGTCACCCTTTGGATTTCACTCCTCTGTCCCTCCTGTGACCCTTTTGTTGGAATGAAGGGATGAGATTCCTAATCTCAAACTTCAATTGGAAACCAATCACTCCCCCCAAACTCTGTAAAAAAGATGAAGAATAGCAACGAAAGAAACTTTGGAAAATAACAAACATGTGAAAAACAAAAGTCAGTAAGGAATATTAGGAAAAGAAAATGATATGGATTAGATTATGTCATATTTTTAGAATCATTAGATTTGTAAATTAGTAAAATGGGGGGAAGGAGAAAGGGAATCTAGAAGAGATTGTGACAGGCTAAAGTTTAAAAATGGCAAGAAGGATCCTCTGGAAAATCTTCTGGAACCATCCATTGAGTCCTGGAACCCACAATGGGGCTATCAGCGTGTCACTGTTGGAGCACATGGCTTGTGGTGTGGCCTGTACTCTTAGTATTCTTCAAGCAGTAGACTAGTGTTTCTACAAACTTTGTAGAGCGCTGACGCTGACGCTGACTCTACTGTTTATTACCTGTAAGACAAGTCACTTAAGCTTCCTCATCAACAAAAGGAAGAATTTGAACTAGATGATTTGTAAAATCCTAGCATAATTTCTGTAGGTTTCAAGAGTAGGAGTCTTTTTTGTGGGCACAGTCAGGGAATCCCCACAGTCTTGCACCAGGTTACCTGGACTTCAAGTTCTATTAATTAACTGGTAAATTTTTCACCTGGTACATGGGAAACTGTCAAATAGGCAAATTTTCCCTTCTCCAGGAGGTCCTTAAGGGCAGCCACTGAATCTGTTATATAATAAACATACTGCTGCTTGCCTAAATGTACTCTGTATGTACTTATGTACAATCTCATCATTTGATCCTTAACCCTGACCAAAATTTAAAAACAATGACAACAACGTGGTTCTTCCAAAATGTGCTAGAAAAGACTCTGAGAATGCTCCAGACCAGGGTTGTCAAATTCCAGTAAGAAATGAATCTCTGCCTGCTGTAGGTTGACTTAGAAAACCAAAAATTAACATTTCTATGTTATATTGTATTTTTATTTATTTTGTTAAACATTTCTTAGTTATATATTTAATTTAGTTCCTGCTGCTCAGAGTTTTACAGGCCCATGAGTTCTTTGCTGTATGCTGATGATTTATTGTTGTATGAAAGTGGTCCTACATTCTCAAAGCTTATGCCATCCTGATCTTCAACATTATTGGACCGTACTCATTTAACTATTGGACAAACATTGTTAAGTACCTATTGTGTAGGGATAAAACTACACACACACACACACACACACACACACACACACACACACACACCACCGCCACCAAAAACAACAGCAAAATAACCTCTGCCTTCAGGGAGCTTACATTCTACTCCATTGGAACGTAAAACAAGAAAAATTGTGGAGGAATAGAAACTTAACAACTGGGGCATCAGCATAGGTTTCAGAGAGTAGGTAGTGCCTGAGCTGAGCTTTGAAGGAAGACTAGGATTCTGGAAGGGAGAGGGGAGAAAGGAGTACATTCCTTATATTGTGGGGGATGATTTGTATAAACAGTTTTGCTGGAACAGAATTTTCATAAGGATGTAATATTGTTGAGATTTAAAATGTTGAAGTTGAGGGGTTCTTGAGACCCTAAAATACCGACTCGCCAGGTCCTGCCAAATGAATTCTTTCAGCCAAAGTAAAATAAAGTTAATTAAAGATTTGCCATATTGGTTTGTGATGCTTGTATTGACAAACTGGACAGATTAAATCTCAATCTAGATTGAATATGAGCACCTTCATGAAGGCAAGATGGATCTTTTATAGAGAAAGGCTATGGTCTAGCAGTCTGGGGTCACTAGAGGTCAGATTCCCAGGTATTGGATTAAGGATAGGAAATAGCAGAAGGCTACCTGGAGATGACAAACAAGGGAAGGCTAGGTTAGGTTAAGGGTAAGAGATTTGGGTATAGATATTTTAGTGCAATCAGGGGTGGGAAGTACCCCTGGAGGGCTAGACTAGGTTAAGAGTGACTGAGATTTGGGCCTATTGAAAGTTTATGGCCTGGGGCAAATGCCTCTTCTAGTGGGAAAATTCAAGGAAGGTTCAGGGGCTTTCTAG
The DNA here is from genome assembly GCA_028627135.1 of Pseudochirops cupreus. Lineage (NCBI taxonomy): Eukaryota > Metazoa > Chordata > Mammalia > Diprotodontia > Pseudocheiridae > Pseudochirops > Pseudochirops cupreus. Next base: position 110,804,426 of record CM053583.1, read on the forward strand.
AACTTGTACCCCATCATTGTGAAATGAAGTTGGAAAGATAAATAAGAACAACCAGGCAATGGGGAGCAGCTGAAGGTTTTTGGTTAGGGGAGTAACTTGGGCAAGCATGTGCCTTAGGAAGATTGTTTTGGCAGCTGTGTGGAAGATAAGATTGGAGAGAGAGTCTAAAAGGTTGGAGACCAATTGCAAGGGTCCTGGTATTGATGAAGGCCTTGATGGGGTACAGGTTCTGGGAGCCCCGTGAGCTCTCCTTGAATCTTCCTGCAACTTCCCACCCTTAATCACTCATTACTGGAGTCTGACCTCATCTGCCTGAAATAGAAAATGAGCTATGTCAACATACTCCTCATTAAAAGAGTAAACACTGATGATAAAGAAGCTTAAAATATCTTTTTTTTACTGGGCTCCTCTCAGGAATGCAAGGTTATAAGACAAGTCCAAAAGACTCATGATGGAAAGGTATATCCACATCCAGAGAAAGAACTACAGAGTCTGAATGCAGATTGCTCTTTCTCTTTTGTGTTTAGTTTTGTTTTGTTCCTTCTTTCTCATTTGTTCACTCCATTGGTTATATTTCTTCTTTACCACTTGACTAATGTTTAATAGGAAGGTATTTTTAGACCCAAACCTATGCAGATTTATGGGAGGACTGCATCCCTCCCATGGGGAAGGAAGGGGGAGGAAAATTTAGAACTCAAGGGATTATGGAACTGAAATGTTGTAAACTAAAAGTAAATAAATTCTCAAAAATATATCTATTTTTTTATGATCGTATTTAGGGTTTTCTTTGCAAAAGATACTGGAGTGGTTTGCCATTTCTTCTTGTGCTCATTTTGCAGATGAAGAAACTGAGGCAAACAGGGTTAACTGATTTGCCCAAAGTCACACAGCTGGTAAATATCCATTGTGCCACCTAACTGCCCAGAAAATATATATTAAATCATATACTTGTATGCTTAGAAAACTCAATACAAGGAACTAAAAAAAATTAATGGAAATAATAAATACTTCAGTAAAGCAATGATATGTAAAATAAACCCACAAAATCATCTCCATTTCTTTATAAAGTCACCAAGGCTTAAGAGAAAAACTCTTTGTAATTATGGCAAAATTTCATCGACTGTTTGGATAATAACTTATCAAAGAGTACAGAAGACCTATAGAAAAGACAACCTTAACATGATTTTGACAGGAATCAAGGAATACCTGTGTCAGGGGAGAGAGATTCCCCTGCTTTTGTTTTAGTTAAACCAATATAATAAAAATGGTAGAAATTTTCAAACTAAGTTATAGTTGAATGAAAAATTTCAAACGTCTACCCAGAGGTGATGAGTCTCTTTGTCTTGAGGGCTAGTCTCGCTAAGTTTGCCCCATTACCAGAGAGTTGACCATCAGTTGCTAATTTGTTTTTTGGCCATACTGAATCATGAAGAATTGGGGTGGGAGAAGGTCAGGTCCCAGTTTGTTTTAATGGAGGAAATGTTCATATCAAAGAAATGGCTTTCTTAACTGAAATAAGCTTTTCAGCAAGACCAACTTAATGAAGGTGATGCCAAAGATAAATAATTAGCTGAGGAAATTGTCTAAGTGATAGAATGTTAAACATGTGGTTCGAACAGAATACCTATTGATCACATGGAAACTCTGGCTTGAATTTATAAAATTATAGAACTGAAAAAGATCTATGGAGTAATCTGATTGACTCTCCTGGCCCTTTGATGAAAGCCTTATAGGGAGCAATAGTGTCGGGGTGGCATATAAGTTTCTGCCTGCCATGTTAGAGAGGCTGGACCTGTGAAGTTCACCTTCAGTTTTCCTAGTCAGGACAGAGGCCTGTCTGAAAGGCTGGAATCTGTATATATCAAAGATCAGAGAGTCTAAGCAAATGTCTTGGACTCTTCCTCCAATGCATTTACCTTTCCTTTCAAATTACTATGAAATCTGATTCTTAGGCGAAAGTCTCTAAACCTAGTAATACTAAATCACATTTACATAGGACAGTACTTTAATGTGTTTTGTTTTCTTTCCTACCATCCTATGGGGGTAGGCAGTCTTTTGTTATTCATATAAACAAGGGGCAGTCCCTAGGTTGAGGCTTTGCCCTTGACCTAGTAAGTGGAACTCTTTCCATTATACTACCCACCCCATTGTTGTGTGGGGCTGATAATTTTGGATCATATTACTGAAGGGAAGCAAACGTGGCATACCTCTCTAAGGGCACTGTTCTACTGAGTATCAGTCTATATGGAAGGGACTAGAGCCAGTATGCTAAATATTCTATGTAGCAGAGTGATTCTTACATATTAAATACCTCAAATTAGCAAAGACTGGATAATCAAGATTGTTCTGTACTAATATGCTATTCTGTTATTGAATGTTCTTTATATGACTGGGATTTCCTGCATTGTCAATTGTTTCTGAATGATGGATGTACATACATCTTAAACGTATGCACCTTTTTAATAGGGAAGGAGAATGACAATTTTTTTAAACCAAGGCTTCTTTTTCTGTGTTGTTTTGAATGCTATTAATACTGGTGCAAAAAGAAGTCCTTTTTAAAAATTACAACCAGGATCTTTTCTATGTTATAGATAGTCTGAATATTGGTTGGGGGGGGGGTGGGGTGGGCGCGGAAATGTCGTTTCTCCTTACTGCTTTCACAAGGTCTCCTGTGTAGCTGTTTGCTATTTCTGCAAGACAATATAAGCTCAGTTTCAAGTCATATTAAAGAATTGAATTTTCCATTCAAAAAGGCTTTATAAACTTGTCCTATAAAAATAATGAGTAAACCTCATGGATGATTTTTTCTAGCTAGTTAGTAGAACCCCAATTATCTTCTTGTGACTAATATAGTTGGAGTTTAAAATGTTTATAGTGCATATGGAAGAAAAGCTTCATGATAAGACTCTTGGTCCATGTAGTTTGAGTCTGTCAGTGACTCTAAGAGGGTAGCTATATCTATTATCTATCATATTTGATAATAATTAATAAGGACTTAATTAATTAAATTAATTAATAAATTAATATGTGGAAGGCATTATTAGGTGCTGAGAATTGAAAGATGGAAATGGGGGAACTTGAATTTGGCCTTGAAGGAAGGGAGAAGAGTTAACAGGTGGAGTCTGGCCAAAGGGACATGAATATAATGTCTCTTTCAGCTAGGGAGGATAACATTAGATAAAATACAAAAATGGAGGAAGGGAAAGGAATAAGCATTTATATAGCTCTTACTATAAGCCAGGGACTGTGCTAAGTGCTTTGACAAATGTTGTGCTATTACAAATAACTCATTTGATTCTCTCAACAATCCTTCAAGGTAGGTGCTATTTTTACCCTTGTTTTATAGATGAAGAAATTGAGGCAAACAGAAGTTACGTGAGATAAGTGATCACACAGCTAGTGAGTGTCTGGGGTCACATTTGAACTCAGGTCTTCTTCTGGTCTAGCACTCTTATCCACTGCATCATTAGCTGCCTGAGAAGAGAGAAGAGCATAAGACTTTGAATACTGTTGTAGCTGTTACAGCTGAAACTTTAGAGCACTTTAAGGGAGAAGGGAAGGGAAAAATAATTTACTAAACACCAACTATGTGCCAGTGATATAAGATTGGAAAGGTAAATTGGAGACATGCCATGGAAGTCATTGAATGCCAGATTAAGGAGTTTATATTTTATGATATAGTAATGGTGAAAAAAAGTTCTTGAATTGAAAACCTGTTATGAAGGATGATATAGAGAGGGAAAAGACTAATGTTGGCCACCTCATTTGGAAGGATATTATAGCAGTAGTGGAGAAGGGTGAAAGGGTGCCTAAATTCGGATGGTGGCAGTGGCTGTAAAAGGGAGGAAACAAACATGAGAGATATTATGGAGATAGCATTGATGGGAAGTGGCAACTGATTGGATTTGGCAATGAGGAGAGGAAAAGCCACTTGAATTTCAGAGTCTTTGCCTCTTAAGCCACACCATGGGTCTGCCATCCATTAATCTGCAAGGCTTTCTTGAAACCTGTTTATATTTTCAGCCTTTTGTGGTAATAAATCACATATTTCCTCTGTGTAATGCAGCAGAGCACTTCCTTGTTTTGATCCTAAAAGTCTTTTTCAGGCTTCAGAGGATGCTGCTTATTTTCAGTTTCCTAGGAGAAGTGTAGCTTAGAGGTTGAATTTTGACTTTAGGAACATCTGAGTTTAAATCCTGACTGATCTGATGGCTTTGGAACACGTAGGTTAATTTCCTTAAACTCTCAAGGCCCTGCTCCCTTCTCTAAGCAGGAAAGTAACTGATGAGTTGCTGATCTATGGTATGTATTGATGACATCACAGGTCTAGCTCCCAAAAGTGCTAGGATTTCATGAACAAAATGTGCCCTCATGTTAATTCTTCCTGGTTTTATAGCGTTTAGTCATATGTTTTCCTTAGCCTTCACCTTCCAGACCGAAGATAAATTTCATTCAATTCTTTGAACCTCCTTTTCTTCCCCTCAATCCCTTGTCATGTCAAATGCAATAAACATTTATTAAGTGTCTTTCATTTTCAAGGCAGTGTCTTACATACTGATAAAACAACAAATCATGCCCTAAGTGAACTAATATAATACCAGGTAGGATATGATTGGCGCAAAGAAAAGTTCCAGGAAGACTGTTCTAGAAAAACTTGATGACGAATTAAACAGTTTTGGGGGAAGGGCAAGAAGAGTGAGAATAGAGTGGATGGTTAGAGGCTTCACAGAGAAGGTAATCCCTGCAGCCTTCAATAGAAGAGATGAGGAGGGAATATATTCTGTGTGAATGTACAGATAACATGTTGTGTTCAAGGAACAGTTAGTCTACTTTGGTGAAAACATAGAACATGTGTGTAATGCCAAGCAAAAGCAATTTCCAGGTTCAGATTACGTGCATAGCAAACTCCATTCATTCAGTGACAGATTAAGGCAAAACATTCACAGAAAATCAAAATATAGCATAACTCAATACTTTAGTGAGTCCTCAATTCAGTTGCAAAGCACCAACTTCCAAGTACCCCACTCGTGGGCTCTACGTTAGTCAAAGTAGCCCACCCCTGGGCAGTACATTCAGTCAGTCAACAAAGTCTCTCTTCTAAAATGGAGATTAGTTTCCAATCATAAACAAAGTGCATTCATTTGATCAGTCACAGAGCACAAAAAGTCAAAAGTTTCCCACCCCTAGATCACAACTGAATTACAATACCATCCATTAATGCCAAGCACTTTTCTCAAAAGGGGCAATGGAGAGCACCAAAGGCCATCTACCGTTAAGCTACAACAAGATTAGGATATCATCACAGCATTGAATACCCAAGGAGAGGTCCTTTCTTCATCTTGACAGCTAGGCAAGTTCTCAGCAATCTCTGTTCCTGGGGAGACAAAGCTTAACAAAGCCACAATGTACATTGCCAGAGTCATCATTAATTCACACTCTGCCTGCAGAACAGTTCCAGGACCCCTGAAAACATCAGCAAGACCCTCTTCCAGGATTTCTGTGCACATACAACAAGAAAATCCTTCTTCAGGGCTTCTGAAACAACAGCAAGGTTCTAGGACCTCTGCAACAACAGCATTGCCTTTCACCAGCAGACGAATATGGCGAAACAACAGACAAAATAGCGGCATCACAGCAATGCTGCCTCAGTCCTCGGCAGCTCTGAGTGGCAGTTCTCAAAAGTCCTGGGCAGCTCCAACTGGCTTTCAACAATCTCTCAGCAACTCTGGCCCCTGGCAATTCTCTTCTCTCTCTGCCTCCACAATACTGCTCCCCAAAAGTCCTTCTGGCCTCCTCTACTTGGGCCTTCTCTCTGCTCTTCCCTCTCTCTAAATCCACAACACCAGCTCCTTCCAGTTCAGCCCTCTCTCTTCACGTCAACAAGTCCATCCCACAAGTGGGATTCAAAAGCTTTGGGTTTCTGAAAACCAAGCCAATACAGGGGGATCTTTAAATTCCATTACCATTACAATGTGAAGGGGAGTTGTGTGAAAAAAGTCTGGAAAGGTTGTTTGGACCCAGAGTGTATAAGACATTAAATACCAAGTCAAAAAATTGAAATTCTATCCCAGAAGTTTATCCTATTCCAGCTGTATCAACTTGTGAACTTTTCCTCCAGTGTATCTGTTTTTGGTATTTTCATAACTGAAAAAGGTTTGAGTCTATCACAAAGGTGGAGGTTTAACTGTACCTGCCCTCTTTTATTTATATTAAAAAATAAATTGTAGTAATGGTCCAAACATTGATCCCCAGGTTCCTATTCTTTATATTTCTTTACCTAGAGCAGCGGCTCTCAACCTCTGGGTCACGACCCCTTTGGGGGTCGAATGACCCTTTCACCGGGGTTGCCTAAGACCATCGGAAAACACATATTTCCAATGGTCTTAGGAACTGAGACACTGCTCCTCTATCCGTCTCCAGGTGGGTCTACCCACATGCAAGTACTCCCACATATGAGTATTAAAGGGTCTTGGCATTAGGAAGGTCGAGAACCACTGACCTAGAGAAACATTCTCCTATCTTTACCCTCATTTCCTATCTTCCAAATCCTATAGTGGCGTAGCATTTATGAATACACTTTGATATGAATTTTTAAATGTTTATTAAGCACTATTTTTTCTCTTTTGTGTTTCATAAATTAAGGGTAATTTCTCTACAAAAAAAAATCTCTCAAATCAACTTTTCCCCTTATTATAGATGCTGCATAATGAAAGTTATACTTAACCTTTCTGTAATTACTCTTTTTTTTTTTGACAGTACTCACTTCTTCCAGAGAGCAACCATAATGACATTTGCCAGTCCTTTGTAAAGATTTATGATGGTTTGGGGGTGGAGGTTACAGCTACATCTTTGAGGAATTCAGAAGTCATTTGTTCTCAGGTGAATTATGGATATCGAGTTTTGTCACATAAGAGAAGTGAAAGGGACTAAGTGTTTATAATGCCCATACTGTACATTATGAATATTATCTTATCATTTGATCCTTACAACAAACCTTTGAGGTAGGTGCTATTATTATCCCCATTTAACAGTTGAGAAAACTGAGGCAAACAGAGTGAAGTGACTTGCTTAGGGTCACACAGCTGTTAACTTCCTAAGACCAGATTTGAACTCAGGTCATCCTGAATCCAGCCCTGGCACTCTATCCACTGAGCCTCTTAGCTTCCTAGATAGGCCTAAAACACCACATTCTATGTTTAGTAGTCATAGAAGATAGGATCATAAATTTAGAGTTAGAAGGAACTTTAGAGTTTATCTAATCCAAGTGCCTAATCTTATAGGTGAGGATAGGTTAAAGATCTTATGTGCCCAAGGTCAAATAAGTAGTTAATGTGAGATTCTGTGTTCATCTTACTTTGCCATTCTGTTATGTATCAAAAGATAATTCTGGAAATGGAAATCTCATTAGCATCTTCAGCTTTAAAAAAGGCACATAATTTAAAATTGGATGTAAGCAATCATGGAAGACCTTGCTGGAATCAACTAATGTCTTAGCTTACACAGCTCAGAACTCCCCTGCTCCTCGGAACTGGGATTGTCTTTAGAGCATCCTTAGTTAGGTGTGAGTTATTAAAGAAGAATACATGACTTTTGTCTCTGTGGAGTGGAGCTGTGATGAGGTGCAGGGCCATAGCAGCTGAGTTTGAGAGCCCTCCCAGCTTTCAAAGATGCAGTGACCTTTACTTGAGAGCATGGGAACCTCTGTCTCCCTCTCTGTCTTTTTTATCCCTACTACGATTGTGAAAGAATAATTATTGAGAGATAGAAAATCAAAGTTCTAGAGCTGGAAATGACTTTAGAGGCCGTCAGGCACAATCCGCTAATTTTATTAACGAGGAGTTTGAAAGAATAACAGGTTTAACAACTTTCTCATTGTTAGTAAGTCACCCATAGAGTGGGTATTTAAATTCTGACCTTCTGAGTTTTCTTTTTTTCAACTGTTTTCTCTAGTGACTAATTGGCCTTAAGTCAGGAAGACTCATTTTTCTGAGTTCAAATGCGGCCACAGACATTTGTGTGACCCTTGGTAAGTCACTTAAGCTGTTTGTCTTGGTTGTCTTGTCTGTAAAATGATCCAGCGAAGGAAATGGCAAATTGTAATGGCCAGCAAAGAAGTACTTAGCGCCTCGTTTCAGCTATTTAATTATTTAGCACCTTGTTTCAGTTCAAATTTCTTTTAAGCCTTGTCCATGATTTTATCAAGTCTTTGTTAAGAAACAGAACTTGTGAACCCCATGACTTGTGAACCCTGGAACTTGTGAACCCTTGTTGTGGATGCAACAGGATGGGATGGAATAGGGAGGAGCTTAATGAGCATATATAAGGAGAAGTCCAAGCTGGGAAAGGGCAGAACTGAGAACAGAACTTGTGGTGGTAGAATTGAGAAGGGGAATTTTGTGGTGGTTGGGCACTCTGTTTGTCTGTTCTGTCTGTGTTGATTTTTGTTTTGTAAGAAGGCCTGGGACCTTACTGGAAGCCCCAAAAGAGGATTTTCTTGTTGTCTGTTTACAGAAGTCCTGGAGGAGGGATTTGGAGGTCTTGGGGCTGTACTGATGATTTGTGTTGAGTTCTCAGACCTTGTATGTGGGTCTGTGTTGATTTTGCAGGCAGTGAACTGCTGCTGCTGCTGGCAACGTGTGTGAATGTTGTTTTGGCTCTGTTAAGCTTTGTCTTCCTAGAAACAGAAACTGTGAAGGACTTGAGGTATACTGGACACTGTGAGCTTCAGTATGGGATGGGGACTAGACGAGAAACTAGATGAGAAACTGGAGGAGGAGCTGGATGAGGAGCTGAAAGCTGCCTACCTTTGAATTCAGGTGACAGTTGGGTGGATTCAGGCAGGAGCTGGGACCATGGAAAAGGAACAATGGAATCTGAGAGCCAGCCTTGGGACAAGATGGAAAGACCTTTTCTTGGGTACTTAATGCAGACTGAAAAGATCATGATTTACTATGACCCAGGGGTGGAGAACTTTGACCTTTGTATTTTGTGTCCCTTAAAGAGACTTGCTTCTTAAGGACAATTGCTTCAAGGACTTACTGAATGATATCTTTTGTTTAAAACTATGTAGCCACTTTAGTGATAAGTTGTTATGTTATAATATTGTGAATGCTATATTTTGGTTTCTGTCGATGTTTTGTCTTAGTTTCTGACTGAATAAATAGTTCACTACACTGTGTAATCAGAACCTTGAAGCTGTTCACAGCAGCAGTCCTCAGGAAAACTGCTCTGCTTGGTTTTACAGAAATCACTTTAGTATCTTTGCCAATAAAACCCCAAATGGGGTCATGAACAATCAAACACAACTGAAACAACTGAACAACAACTTAAAAAAAATTATTTACTTTGAGTTTACAACATTCAGTTCCACAGGTTTTTGAGTTCCAAATTTTCTACCCCTCCCTCTCATCTCCTCTTCCCGCTATGGTTGCATGCAATCTGAGATAGGTTCTACAAGTACCTTCACATTAAACATTAGTCAAGTTGTAAAGTAGAATTATAACCAATGGAATGAACAATGAGGAAAAGGAAACAAAATAAAATGAAAAAGAGATAGAACAAGTAGTTTGCTTCAATCTGCATTCAGACTCTATAATTCTTTCTCTGGATGTGAATAGCCTTTCCATCATGAGTCTTTTGGAGTTGTCTTGTAACCTCGTATTGCTGAGAAGAGCCCAGTCTATCAAAGTTAGTCATTGCAGATATGACATGTCTGTAATGGTGTACATTGTTCTCCTGGTTCTGCTGCCCTCACTCAGCATTGGTTTATATAAGACTATCCAGGTTATTATGAAGTTGGTCTGTTCCTCATTTCTTGTAAGACAGTAGTACTACATTACATTCATATACCACAACTTGTTTAGCTATTCCCCAACTGAAGGACATCCCTTTGATTTCTAATTATTTTCCACTAAAAGACCTGCTGTAAATATTTTTGTACATAACAGTCCTTTTCCCATTTGTATGATCTCTCTGGGAAACAGACCTACAAGTGGCATTGCTGGGTCAAAGGGTATGCACATTTTTTAACCATTTGGGCATAGTTCCAAATTGCTATCCAGAATGACTGGATCAGATCACAACTATTTTTGTACATCTTCTCCAGCATTTATCATTTTCCAGTTTTGTCATCTTAGCCAACCTAATAGGTGAGATATGGTACCTCATAGGTATTTTGATTTGCAATTCTCTAATCAGTAGTGATTGAGAGCATTTTTTCATATGCTTGTAGATATCTTTAATTTCATCCTCTGAAAATTGCCTGTTTGTATCCTTTGACAATTTACCACTTGGGGAATGACTTGTATTCTTATAGATTTTACTCAATTCTCTGTATATTTTAGAAATGAAGCCTTTATCAGAGACACTGGTTGTAAAAATTCTTTTCCAATTTTCCACGTCCCTCTCAATCTTGGCTACATTGACTTTATTTGTACAGAAACATTTCAATTTAATGTAATCAAAATTATCCAGTTTGCATTTTATAATGCTCTCTAACATTGGTCATAAAATCTTCCCTTCTCCATAAATCTGACAGGTAAACAATTCCTTGCTCTCCTAGATTGCTTACATTATCAGCCTTTATACCTAGATTGTGCACCCACTACAACTTGATTTTGGTTTACAGTTTTAGATATTGGTCTATGTCCAGTTTCTGCCATACTATATTTCCAATTTTCCCAACAGTTTTTGTAAAATAGTGAGTTCTTATCCAAATAACTGGTGTCTTTGGGTTTATCAAACAGTAGATTACTATAGTCATTGACTACTGAGTTTTGTGTACCCAGTCTATTCCATTGATCTACTACTCTATTCTTCAACCAGTACCAAGTAGTTTTGATGACTGCTGCTTTATAATACAGATTAAAATCTGGTGTGGCTAGGCCACCTTCCCTAGCATTTCTTTTCATTAATTCTCTTGATATTCTGGACCTTTTGTTCTTCAAAATTAATTTTGTTACTATTTTTTATTGCTCTATAAAGTTATTTTTTGGTAGATGAGTTGGTATGGCACTAAATATGTAATTCAATTTAGGTAAAATTGTTGTTTTAATTATGTTAGCTCGACCCAGCCATGAGCAACTGATGTTTTTCCAATTAGTTAGATCTGACTTTATTTGTGTGAAAAGTTTCTTGTAATTGTATTCATGTAGGTCCTGGGTTTGTTTTGGGAGGTAGATTCCCAAATATTTTAAAATGTCTATAGTAACTTTAAATGGAATTACTCTTTCTATCTCTTGCTGTTGGATTTTTGTTACAAATATATAGGAGTGCATCTATTGAGATAATCATGGTTTCTGCTAGTTTTGTTGTTGATGTGATCAATTATACTGATAGTTTTCCTGATATTGAACCACCCTTGAATTCCTGGAATAAATCCTACCTGATCAAAGTGTATTATTCTCATGGTGATTTGCTGTAGTTTTTTTGCTGATATTTTATTTAGGATTTTGCATCTATATTCATAAGGGAAACTGGTCTGTAACTTTCTCTGTTATTTCTCTTCTTGATTTAGGTATCAGTACTATATTTGTATCATAAAACAAATTTGGTAGGACTCCTTCTTCCCCAATTTTCCCAAATAGTTTGTAAAGTCTTGGAATCAATTGTTCTTTAAATGTTTGATAGAATTCACTGTAAATCCACCTGGCCCTGGAGATTTTTTCCTAGGGAGTTCTCTAATGGCTTGTTCAATTTATTTTTCTGAGATGGGGTTAAGTAATTTACTTCCTCTTCAGTTAGTCTGGGCAACTTATATTTTTGTAAATATTGATCTGTTTCACTAAGATTGTTAAATTTATGTGCATACAATTGGGCAAAATAATTCCTAATTATTGTTTTAATTTCCTTTTCATTGGAGGTAGATTCATCCTTTTCATTTTGATACTTGTAATTTGGTTTTCTTCTTTTTTTTTTATCATATTGCCTAAAGATCTGTCAATTTTATTTTTTTCATAATATCAGCTCTTAGTTTTATTCATTAATTCAATAGTTTTCTTAATTTCAAATTCAATAATCTCTCCTTTGGTTTTCAGTATTTATAATTTAGTATTGGGGGTTTCCAATTTGTTCTTTTTCTAGCTTTTTCAGTTGCATGCCCAATTTATTGACCTCAATTTTCTCTATTTTATTCATGTATGCATTTAGGAATATAAAATTTTTTCTAAGAAGTGCATTTGCTGCATCCCACAAGTTTTGGTGTGATGTCTCATTGTCATTCTCTTGAATAAAGTTAGTGATTTCTTGTTTGACTCAGTCATTCTTTGGGATTAAATTATTTAGTTTCCAATTAGATTTTAGTCTATCTTTCCATGGCCCTTTATTGCATATAACTTTTATTCAATCATGATCTGGGAAGGGTGCATTTAATATTTCTGCCTTTCTGCACTGAGTAGAGAGGTTTTCATGTCCTAGTTCATGGTCAGTTTTTGTGTCTGTACCATGTACCACTGAAAAGAAGGTATATTCCTTTGTATCCCCACTCAGTTTTCTCCAGAAGTCTATCATATCTACCCTCTCTAAAATTCTATCTGCCTCCTTAATTGCTTACTTGTTTATTTTGAGGTTAGATTTATCAAGTTCAGACAGGGGGAGATTGGGGTCCCCCACTAATATAGTTTTGCTATCTATTTCTTCCTCTAATTCCCTTAACTTCTCCTCTAGGAATTTGGATGCTATACTGCTTGGTGCATATATGTTAACTAATGATATTGCTTCATTCTCGATAGTGCCTTTTAGGAGGATATAATTTCCTTCATTATCTCTTTTAATTAGATCTATTTTTGATTTTGCTTTATCTGAGTTGCTACACCTATCTTTTTTAACTTTAGCTGAAGCATAATATATTCTACTCCAGCCCTTTACCTTTACCCTGTGTATATCCCCTTGTTTAAAATGTGTTTCTTGTAGACAGCATATTGTAGGATTATGGTTTTTAATCCATTCTGTTATCTGCCTCCATTTTATGGGAGAGTTCATCCCATTCACATGTCTTTCTCTCCATCCTTTTCCCTCCCCTGTTTATATTTTTATTTCTCTCTCCTGCCTTCCTATTCTTAAGGGTTTTCCTTTTGACCACTGCCTCCCTCAGTATTCCCTCCCTATGTTCCTCCCTCCCCTTACCTACCTTTCCCCCTTACTATTTCCTTTCCTTCTAACCACCTCCCTTTTGTCCGCCTTACCCCTTTTACTGCCTGTAGGGCACAATAGATTTTTATACTTAACAAAGTATGTTATTCCTTCCTTGAACCCAAACCGATGAGAGTAAATTTCATATAGTGCTCCTCTCCCTCCATCCTTTCCCTCTACTATAATGTGTTTTTGTATCTTTTCACATTAGAATCCTTAACTGATTGTATTGATCCCTCCTTGAACCTGGAACCAATGAGAATAAAGTTCATATGATGTTTATCTTCCTCCCTTCTTTCCCTCTACTATAGTATATTTTTATGCCTCTTCATGGCATAATTTACCCTTTTCTGCCTCCTCCTTTCCTTCTTCTCCCATTACAGTCCCTTTGTACCCCTTGGTAAAGTTTTTATCATCAGATTAGTTCATTTATACCCACACCCTCCATATATTTATATCCCTTTAAAATTGTGCAATAATTCATATTAATCTCAATATTGACAGGTATCAGCTTCCAATATAGGGATGTAAACAGTTTGCTCTTATTGAATCACTAGTTATGTGATTGTGTGTGAGAGTGTACATGTATGTGTGTTTGTTTTCCTTGTTTACCTTTTCATGTCTCTCTTGAGTTTTGTATTTTGAGAGGCCAGCCAGAGTTGCAGAGGATTTCCAAAAGCCAGTCAGAGCTGAGGGCCAGCTGGAGCTGCTGAGGCTGTTGAGGATTTCCAAGGGGCAGCCAGAGCTGCCAAAAACTGAGGGAGCATGAGTGTGATGCTGGTACTTTCAATGAACCTCTTTGTGGCTTTGTTAAGCCTTGTCTTCCCAGGAACAGAGACTGTGAAGGATTTGAGATGGACTGAACACTGTGAGCTCTAGTGTGCAGCAGGAACTGCACAGAGAGCTGGACAAGGATCTGGGAGCTGTCTGCCTTTGAACCCAAGTGACAGTTTGCTGAATTCAGGTAGGATCTGGGACCATGGAAGGGGATTCAGGGAATGCAAGAAACCACCCCAAGTCAAACTGAAAGACTTTCTTGGATATTGTACTGACTGAGAAATTGTAAATTTGCTAGTGACCTAGGGATGGAGGGTCTGTGTATTTTCTAACGATTGAATAGTGAATGATGAAGGATGATTGAATGATTGAGTTGATTGTATGATTGATTGACTAAATCATTGTACTTAGTGGTTGATGACTGAATAAGTGATTGATTGAGTTAACTTACTATGCTGCATGAGTGGAGAACTTTGACTATTGTACTTTGTGTCCCTTGAGGAGGAAAGCCTTCTTAAGGATAATTGAATGATTGAGTTACTAAATGATTGTTCTGTGTTGAAAACTTTGTAATCACTGTGGTGGAAACTATGTGGCCATTTTCTGTGATAAGTTGTTATGAATGCTGTTTTTTGATTTTCTGTGATAAGTTGTAACATTGTGAATGTTCCACTTTGATTTTCTGTGAATGTTTTGCTCTGATTTGATATGTAATGAATAGAGTGTTCACTATACTGTGTAATCAGAACCTTAAAAGCTGTTCACAGTAGCAGTCTTCTGGAAAGCTGCACGTGTGTGGCATCACAAGGTACATTTGGTTGCTATACTTAACTAAATATATTATTCCTTCCTTGAACCAAATGCAATGAGAGTAAATCTCAAACAATGCTCTTCTCTCTCCCTTCTTTCCCTCTATTATAATAAGCTTTTGCTGGAGTAGAAACAGGACTTCCGCATGACTCCGCCTTCCATGTCCTCCAATACATGTAAAAAATGACTCTAAACAAACTTTAGAGCTACAGAACCGACAGAGAGAAATGAATCTCCTGCTGAAGGAAGCCCAGCAGCCCAGCAGGAAGCGTCTTTTGCAGGGTGTTGGGAGCCCAGCACAGTCCTAACTGAGCCATGGTTTTAGCCCCGTGGCAGCCCCAACCAGACTGGAGCAGACTTCAGGAGAGTAAATCACCAGCAGCAGTTGTGGATTCCAGACTTTTCAATCCACAAATGCCAAAGACTAAGTAAAAGGTCAGCATGGAACTTTGTTCAAACAGGGGGAGCGAGGTCCAGCTGTTACACACAAAGCAAGAAGTGAAGGAGGCTTGGTAGCTGCAGCTGCTATGGCTGATTCCCAGAGATCCTAGCCTATAGGCTGTAGGAGGATCAAGTGACCATTCAGAGGGTAATTGCTCTTTCTTTGACCTGCTTGGATACGGATCGTGGTCTCTGGTGATGGTCCAGGGGTATGTGACCAGTGAGCCAGACTGTGTGGGGGTTGTAGAGAGGGCACTCATCTAAAAGCTCCGGCAGCTACAAAAATCCCAGTGATTTGGGACATAGCTCTCTCCATTTTGGAATTAGAGTTGTACTGTGGCAAAGAGTGCAAAAGTCAAGTAATTGGCTGTGAATATGAGTGACTGACGGAAGCACAAACAGATGATAGAATCCTTTTTTGGAGACAAAAAGGATCAAGGCATGGAGCAGGAGGAAGACATCAAAGTTAAAACTCTTGCATCAAAAGCCTCCAAGAAAAATATGAATTGGTTATAGGCCACGGAGGAGCTCAGGAAGGATTTTGAAAATCAAGTAAGAGAAGTGGAGGAAAAATTGGGAAGAGAAATGAGAATGATGCAAGAAAATCATGAAAAGTGAGTAAGAGCCTGCTAAAGGAGACCCCTAAAATACTGAAGAAAATAACACCTTAAAAAATAGACTAACACACATGACAAAAGAGTTCCAAAAAGCCAATGAGGAGAATGCCTTAAAAAGCCAAATTTGCCAGATGGAAAAGAAATTTCAAAAATTCACTGAAGAGAATAACTCCTTCAAAATTAGATTGGAGCAATTGAAAGCTAATGACTTAATGAGAAATCAAAATACTATTAAACAGATCCAAACAAATGAAAAAATAGTAGGCAATGTGAAATATCTCATTAAAAAAAACCACTGACCTGGAAAATAGATCCAGGAAAGACCATTTAAAAATTATTGGACTACCTGAAAGTCATGATAAAAAAAGAGCCTAAAAATCATCCTTCAAGGAATTCTCAAGGAAAATTGCCCTGATATTTTAGAGACAGAGGACAAAATAGAAATTGAAAGAATCCACTGATCATCTCTTAAAAAAGATCCCAAAAAGAAAACTCCTAGGAATATCATAGCCAAATTCTAGAGTTCCCAGGTCAAGGAGAAAATACTGCAAGCAGTCAGGGAGAAACAATTTGTGTATTGTGGAAACACAATCAGAATAACACAAGATCTAGCAGCTTCTACATTAAGAGATCCAAGGGCTTGGAATATGATGTTCCAGAGTCAATGAGCTAGGACTAAAAGCAAGAATCACCTACCCGGCAAAACTCACTATAATGCTACAGTGAAAAATATGACTGGTCATTCCATGAAATAGAGGATTTTCAAGCATTCTTGATCAAAAAACCAGAGCTGAACAGAAAATTTGACTTTCAAATACAAGAAGCAAGAGAAACATGAGACGGTAAACTGGAAAAAGAAATCATAAGGAACTTATTAAAGTTTAACTTTTTACATTCCTGTGTGGAAAAATGATAATAGTGATTCATAAGACTTTTCTCAGTATGAGGATAGCTGAAGGGAAAAAAATATATATTTATACATATATGTATATATATGTATAAATACATATATATGTATGTATAGGAGATATATGTGTATATAAATAAATGAATGTGGGCATGTGTATGTTCATGTATACATAGACAGGACACAGGATGAGTTTAATATGAAGGGTTGATATTTAAAAATTAAAATTAAGAGATGAGAGAGGAATTTATTGGGAGAAGAAGAAAGGGAGAGATAGATTAGGGTAAATTATCTCATGTAAAAGAGGCAAGAGAAAACTGTTATAATGGAGGGGAAGAGGAGGAGGGTGAAAAACAATGGGACAACCTGATTCTCATCAAATTTGGCCTAAGGAGGGAATAACATACACACTCCATTGGATATCTTACCCTATAGGAAAATAGGGGTAGGGGATAAGAGGAGGGAAGATAGAAGGGAGGGCAGATTGGGGGAGAGGTAATTAGAAGCAAACATTTTTGAAAAGGCATAAGGTCAAAGGAGAAAATAGAATAAGTGGGGGGTGGGATATGATGGAGGGAAATATAATTAGTCTTCCACAATTTAATTACTATGGAAATGATTTGTGTAACTATACATGTACAGTCCATATTGAATTGTTTCTCTTCCCTATGGGGGAGGATGAGGAAGGAAGAGGGAAAAAAAATCTGGAACTCAAAGTTTAAAAAACAAATGTTTAAAAATTTGTTTTTTACATGCAACTGGGCAATAGGATATACAGGTACTGGGATATAGAAACCCATCTTGCCCTACTAGAAAGTTAGGGGGATGAAAGGGGAGGATATAAGAGAGAACAGATTGGGAGAAGGGGTATTCAGTTAGCTTGCTATTTTGCAGTGGAGGGTAGGGGAAAGATAGGGAGAAAAAATTGTAACTCCAAATCTTGTGGAAATGAATGTTGAAGGCTAAAAATAAATAAATTTTAAAAAATAAGTTTTGTGTCTTCATGTTAAATTACTATACTTAAACGAGTATGTTTTTCCCTCCTTGAACCAAAACCAATGAGAGTAAACCTCATAAAATGCTCATCTCCCTCCCGTGCCTCTTCCTGTGATATAATTCACTCTTTTCTGCCTCCTCTTTTCCTCTTCTTCCCTTACAATCCCTTTGCAGTGCTTAATTTGTTTTTTTTTATCATCACATCAGTTAATTTATACCCATGCCCTCTGTCTATGTATATATGTTTTAAGTGTAGTAATAATTATATAATTCTTAAGATTAACAGGTATCATCTTCCCATATAGAGATGTAAACAATCTGCTCTTATTGAATAACAAGTTTTGTGTGTCCATGTGTTTTTTTTTTTCCTGTTTACCTTTTTATATCTTGAGTCTTGTATTTGTTGATGAAATTTTCCATTGAGCTTTGGACTTTTTAACAGGAATGTCTGTCTGGAAGTCCCTTTTTTCATTGAATGATCATTTCCTTGCCTGAAAGATTATGCTCAGTTTAGCTGGGTAATTGATCCTTGGTTGTTGTCCAATCTCCTTTGTCTTATGATATATCATATTCCAATCCCTCTCACCTTTTAATGTAGAAGCTGCAAGATCCTGTGTGATCCTGGCTGTACTTGCGCAATATTTGAATTGTTTCTTTCTGACTGCTTGCACTATTTTCTCCTTGACCTGATAATTCTTGGAGTTTGACTACAGTATTCCTTGGAGTTTTCAATTTGTTATCTATTTCAGGGGGTGAATGGTGGATTCTTTTGATGACTATTTTACCCTTTGGTTCTATGATCTCAGGGCAGTTTTCCTTGATTTCTTGGAAGATACTGTCCATGTTCTTTTTTTCATCATGGCTTTCCCATAGACCAAAAATTCTTCAATTTTTCTCTTATGGACCTATTTTCCAGGTCTGTTGTTTTTCCAATGAGATCTGTTATATTTTCTTATATTTTTTTATTCTTTAGATTTTGTTTGACTGATTCTTCATGCCTCATAGAGTCATTTGCCTCAGCTTGTCCAATTATAATTTTTAAAGAATTGTTTTCCTCAGTTTTTGTACCTCCTTTTCCATTTGGTCAGTTTTTACTTTCGAGGATTTATTTTCTCCAGTTAGTTTATGTACCTCTTTTTCATTTGACTTGTAATACTTTTTAATGAGTTATGTTCTTCGGTGAAATTTTTTTTTCCATTTTGCCTATTGTATTTTTAAAATAATTGGTTGATTTTTCTTCTACCTCTCTAATTTGACTTTTAAAAACCTTATTGAGTTCTTCCAAAAATTCTTTGTAAGCTTGACATCAGTTCATGTTCACTTTTGAGGCTTCAGATGTGAATGTAGTGTCAATGCTGACCTCTTCTGAATGTGAACTTTTGCTCTTCCCTTTCACCATAATATAATTCTCAGGTCTTTGTTTTTCCAGTTTGTTTGTTTTTGGCCCATCATGATTTCTCATTTCTTGGCTTTTAAAGTGAATCTCTGTTTCTGGGGCACAGAGGGCTCTGACCCATGCTTCTTGTGCTGGGAATTAGGGGCCTGGTTACTGGTTTTGTGTTCTGTGGTCTCTGGTTCTATCAATTAGAGGCTATATAATGTTCTAGCTCCCCTGTTGCTGAGCTGGAGCTGGTTGGTGAGTGCCTAGACTGAGGCCAAGGCCAGGACTTTTGGTGTTTCCCTGTGGTTACAATGAAGCTCACAGTGTGATGTGTGAGGGAGGGGTAGTCTGGTGACTTTAGGTTTCCCCCTTCTGGACCCTGAGCTAGAGTTCAGGCAGGCTCAGCCTCTGGTGGCCAGGGGGAGCTAGTTGTGGGAAGGCACACTGGCAGTTCTGGTATTAGCATGTGCTGCCTCCACCCCCTTAACCCTCCCTCTCCCCCCCTGTGGTTCAGGATCTCCCGCTGGTATACCTCCCGTCCTGCACTGGTCCACTACAGCCACAGCACAGGCATTGCCACATCCTTCCTGTAAGTCTCTCAAGCCTCCCCCTGGTTCCCCTATTTTAGCATTTTATACTGGGCCAATATTCTCTGGGTTTTTCGAGGTTCGTAAGGGTGGATGAGAACAGCTGTTGTTTACTCCACCATCTTGGCTCCTGGAAGTTCAAGGTAGGTGATTTTTAAACATTTAGATTGTGGGCTGATAGATAGTTCTAGGAGTAGCTGCTGCTGCTGCTGCAGGCCTTGTACTTGTCTCTTAGCTCTGACAGATCCCTATCCTATGGTGAGAGGTTTCAGAATCATTCCTTCGGTGGTGAATTGTTTTACTCGGGCTCATTCTGGCTCCACTATGGTAGGGTCTATGTTGGAAAAGCCCATGTTCACTGCAGGATGTGCTCCACCCACTGTGTTCCTCCCACCCTGCTCAACAAATCCTAACTGTAGCATTTTTGTGTTGTTGACCTGGGCTGGAAATCTACCACACTCTATCTCCTGCTGGATTCTGCCACTCTAAAATTTGCCCTGATTCACTTTTTAGAGGTAACTGAAGGAATTTATCAGTGAGCTCAGGTGAATCCCTGCTTTTACTCTGTTATCTTGCCTCCACCTCCTTGAATAACAATTTTATAGAAAGATTTGTACCTTTTCTTAGTTTTCCAGCATCATAGAGGACAGAGGCATTTGTGAAATGGAGCATAAAATACTTTCATTCTGCAAAAGCAGAAGGGCATTCTCTTGCTTGTTTGTTGTAGTTCTTCTTTCTTTAGTTCTTTGTTAGCTTTGAGAATAGGATATTGACAGTTAGATTTGAAGACGCTATGGCCTAGGTAATGGAGTGTTTGTGTCTTATCCTTTTCAAGAATGTGCTAATCCTGTCAATTAAACCATTTCCAAGAGCACAATTCATACATTTGTATGAAGTAGTGAGTCCTGGGCCACCTCCATTCTGATCCTGATCTATATATATTTCCCCTGGACTAGATGACTCTGCAGGAGAGTGAGACTGGTGACTTTGCCCATCACTAGCTCACTTAAGTCCAATTCACTTGCAAGTCAAGATATTATCTTTCTGAGGTTATTGGTCCTCTTCAGAATTAAGGAAAAACAACAACAACAAACAACAGTACAGATTGGATATTTGTAAGTCAAAAGCTAAGGATGTATTTGTCTTTCTTTGGTGATAAAAATATTTGTTGATGATTAAAAATACTTGGGTGAATTCTGCTCATTATAGTGATAACACATACATTGAAAAGCTATACCATAAAGAAAAAAAATGGTTCAAGCATGCTTAAGAATAAATTAACTTTCCTACATAAAATCTAATTACATGCATGTTAACACATTCTTTCAAGTTATACTTTCTAATCAGGCTATCAACCCCACCCATCACTTTTCTATATACTAATCATTTGTTCTCTTCCAAATTCAACTGCTTTTTCTTAGTCCTCATTTTCCTAGCCCTCCTTTCAATTCTTGACATTGTGGATAGCCTCAGCCTCCAATATTCTACTCAGTGCTGGTCTTCCTCCTACCTGACTGCTCTTTTGACTTTTCCTCTGTTGATTCATTATGTATCTCCCCTAAGTCAGTGTGGTGTCCCTAAAGGTTCTGTCCTGTGCCCTCATTTTTTTCCTTCTGTACTATTGACCTTGGTGATTTCATGAGTTCTTACATGCTTTATTATATGTCTAGTCAATATCATATTCCTGAAATTTAATCCCACATTACCAGTGACCTGTGGTCATCTCTGTCTGCATGTCCCATCAGAACCTCAAACTGAGCATACTTCATGTAGAACTCATTTTCTTTCTTCCTAAATTGGCATTCTCTGAACCTCCTATGTTTTTTCAAGGTCACCTCACCATCCTCCTAAATCATCCTGTTTATAACCTATGAGTGTCATCCTTCCCACCTTCCGTGTTCCCCAACTTCCTTTTGCAATCAGTTGCCAAGTTGTTAACATTCTTCCCTCATAACTTCTCTCAAATCCATCCTCTTTTCTCTCTGCTCATATTCTATCACCCCAATACAGACCTTCATCAACTTTATAGCATGCTGTTTTAAGTGCCTTCTGATTCTAGTCTCAGTCCTCTTGTATCTATCTTCCTCATGGCTGCCAGTTGTTATTTTTCCAAGGCATAATTTTGACCATGTTTCTTCTCTTCCCCCCCCCAAAAAATCTCCCTTTCCTCCACATTGTCCCGAAGATAAAATATAAAACCCATCAGCCTCTCGCTTAAGTCCACTCACAATCTGGCTCCAACCTCCTTTACTAGCTTTATTCACCTTCATGTGTTTCATGCTACCAAACCTATTCTCTGAATTGGATATTCCATCTCCTATTTTATACATAGCCAGATTTCCTGTAACTAGAATTCACTGTTTTCATCTAGGAAGCAAGGAATGCTTCCTGGTGTTAGCTCCTCTTTGGAGCCTTCCTTGATTCCCCTCCCCCTCCCTTCTTTCTTCTAATTGCTAATGACCTTCTTCCTTGTTTAAATTACCTTAATTTTATGTAGCTGCATAAATGTTGCAGTCCTTTGGTAGAATGTAAGGTGGTTGAGGAAAGAGAAAAAAAAATCAAACAAAGCAAAAAAGAGACTAGTCTGCTTTGCTCTGCATTCTGATTCTATAGTTCCTATGGATGTGGCTGGCATTTTCCGTCATGTGTCCCTTGGAATTGTTTTCAATCCTTGCATGGCTATGAAGGGCTAAGTCTATCAAAATCAATCATTGAACACTGTGGCTGTTACAATGTACAATGTTGTCCTGGTTCTATTCCCCTCACTCAGCATCAGTTCATATAAGTCTTTCCAGGTTTCTCTGAAGTCCACTTGTTCATCATTTCTTATAGCACAATAGTATTTCCTTACATTCATATACCACAACTTGTTTAGCCATTACCCAGTTGATGGGCATTCTCTCAATTTCCAGTTCTTGACCACCACAAAGAGAGCTGCAATAAATATTTTTGTACATGTGGGTCCTTTTCCCATTTTTATGATCTCTTTGGCATACGTCCCTAGAAGTGGTATTGCTGGGTCAAAGGGTATGACGGTTTTAAAGCCCTTTGGGCATAGTTATGGTGTTTTTTTTTATTGGCTTTTTGGGGAACTTTGGAGTTATTTTGACATGTATATTATCCTCATTCCTTGCATGTCTCTTGTCAGGCTTTGGTATGGGTGCTAATGTTCACCTTTTGAAGTTCATGACTTGGATGCTGCCCTTAGTGCTCTTTTCATCTTTGAGGAGTTTTATGAATTGGCAGTGCCAAAAACTGAAGTGCTGCAGGAGTGTGCTGGTAAATATTTAATAACCAGCTTTATGACTTATCTGTATGATTAGCAATTTCACCTTCACTTTTTAAAGTTCAAATAATCAACAAAAAAACCCAAACCAAATTTCATGAGAGACAGAGTTAGCTCCAGGATACCCATTAGATTCTTGCCATCAAAGCAACTCAAAAGATGCCCTTTCAGGCACAGAATTAGTTTTCTCTTCTTTGATACTCAGCAGAGATCTGTCTATAAATGCCTAGTATGGTATATAGTAATTAAGAATTTTCAAAGTTTGTATTTGGTACTTCAGACTGTTGTGTATTTCTATCCAATCAGGTTGCCTATACAGTTCGGAAGACAAAACCTTGAAAATATTTTTGCCTGTTTAAAAAACATGGACAGTTGTGGACAATAGCTATATGAGAGAGCCCTCTAGGGAAACAGAAATTTTATACCAAAGAAATGTTTGCCACGTCACCCTGTTAGGTGTTTTGCTTTAATATTTAATTCTCCCATGTTAGACCTTACGAAGCTTCTCCATGAACAATCTGTTCTGCCTTTGTCATGCAACTGTAGCAAGACTAGTAATTAGGTTGGTGATTTCTATAATACTGGCATCTATCCCAAAAGAATTTCTTTAGCAAGCAGATTCTTTGTTTGATATATTAAACAGTATCAGACTGTGAAGCAGTTTATTCAATAACATTATTATGCAAACTGCTTCACTGATGCTGTATTTAGAGCCTTAACTAGACAATTTTGTGCCCATGATTGGAATATAAAATTGCTTCTACCCTTCCCCCCAATCTTAATACAAAGAATAATTGAGATAGTAGATTTATATTATATATTTTTGTGTGCCCCTTAACTTTGTGTGACTTGCCTTGTATTTTATATTCCTGTTCTAGCTGCATTGAAATAGATGTGTTCCCTGCTCTTGAGAAGTTTAAAACCTGAATGTGGATAAATACCCTTGGAGCACATGTGATATATAAGAAACAAATGGAAATCTATGAAACTAATATTTATACAGAGATAATTCTGAGGGCACAAGAAAATCCATACTACTTATTATTTTCACCTTAGTGGCTAAATTTTTATTTGTACGTTCATCAGTATCACCCACACCAGCTGCTGACTTACTGCTTTTGAAGGCAGATGAGCCAGAGTTTCTGGAAGAACAATGCTTCTCAGACCACTGGCTCTGCTTTCCACTCAGTCCCCATTGCCACCATCAAGGGATCAACCCATGTGGAGAAGGAACCAACCACCCCCACCATCCTCACAGGGTGGTCAAGACAGATATACTTGTGGGTATAAAATTTGATTTCCATCATATCTGCCAAGTGAATCGAACCTTTAGTACCACTACTACCAATGCAACCACATCTCCTTAGACAATAACGAAGACAACCAAGGGCCTTGAGGACAAGAACTCTAGGAACAGCAGAGTTCTCCAGGCCATTGGTCTAGCCAACATTCTAGGAAGTAACCCTTGTAAAGATGTGGCCTGACTACTGTTTCTATGGTTACTGAAGTCCAGAAAGAATGTTTTTGTCATACAAATCTTTTAAACTGTTAAATAGGAATTAGGAAAATCTGGGTTCAAAATCCATCTCTGATATGTCATGTTGTGACCCTGGGCAAGTCACTTAATATCTCAGTGCCCCTTTGTAAGATTACAAAGTGCAGACAGTTGCCAATCTGTATTGGTAGAGAAAGTTTCCTCACCAAGAGTTGTGATTACCCTGTTCCCCCCCCCCCCAAAAAAAAGGTTCTTCCCCAAAATAAAAAGGAAATGGCTGATAGTATATTTAATTCAATGCAGCTAGTTTGTAGAGGCACTTTGTAGATAACAAATTATTTGTAAGTGTGTATTCTTTGGATGAAAGTTACCTATGGTTGACTTGTTTGGATTAGCAAACTATTGTAGGTTAGCATGGAGATTAAAAGTTTTTTTTCCAAATACTGCACCTTTATGTTACTGGTTACAATCTCTTCTCTCATCTCTATACCCCTAATGCCCTTCCCATTTTTTCTTTTATTTCTTCTAATTTTTTTTATTGATTTGTTTGTTTACTTTTAGTTTACAAGATTCAGTTCCACAATCCCTTGCGTTTCAAACTTTCTCCCCTCCCCCATGGCAGCATGCAATCAAGAATAGGATCTGCAAATATTTTCACATTAGATATTAGTCTAGTTATAAAGAAGCATTGTAACCAATGGAATGAACAGTGGGAAAGAGGAAACAAAACCAAACATGGAAAAGAAAGAGAGCATGTAGTTTGCTTCAGTCTGCATTTAAACTCTGTTCTTTCTAGATCTTTCACTGAATGTAGACATCTCCTTCAATCCTGAGTCTTTTAGAGATGTCTTATAATTGTGCGTTGCTGAGAAGAGTCCAGTTTATCAAAGCTGGTCGTCACACATACGTTGTTTCTGTCATTGTGTGCAAATTTATCCTGGTTCTGCTCTTCTCACTTAGCATCAGTTCGTGTACGCCTCTCCAGATACATATGAAGTCCATCTGCTCCTCATTTCTTATAGCACAATAGTATTCCATTACATTCATATACC
>CM053583.1:110847653-110879976 GCA_028627135.1 Pseudochirops cupreus
GGATTGGTTTAGAGTCCTGTTTTATGGGTATTTTGGGGTGGCTATGTGCGAGCTGCGATATGTTGCTGCTGCTACACCGCCATCTTGGCTCCGCCCCCCAGTTTCATTTGTTTTTGCTCATTTTTCAGGATATTCGTTTTAGGGTTAGGTATGCACAGGAATTCCAAAAGTTTCCTGAATTATTTGGAAAGACATACTTAAGAATGTCAACTTTCTCATGTCCTTCCTGGACATGAAAGGAATCCATTCAAAGGCTGTAGGTAAAGAGCATCCAAATAAAACTCAATTCATTATGGATTTGCTAGTGAAAATACATTGTTAGAATTAAATGATCATATCATTGGATTGGAAGCTTGCCTGATCTAATCCACTGCCTCCAGGCACTTTTACTTTCTTAACATCTCTCACAATTTAATTTCTTAAATATCACCAGGAAAAATTGATCCCATGAATTCTGTAGGTTATAGGTTGCATTGCCTCTTGACCCCATTTTCTTGTGCGTCTGAATTCCTCTTGCTGTAATTTAAGCTTTGTTTTTATCTAGAGAGAGAGAGAGAGAGAGAGAGAGAGAGAGAGAGTGTGTGTGTGTGTGTGTGTGTGTGTGTGTGTGTGTGTGTGTGTGTGAGAGAGAGAGGGAGAGAGAGAGAGAGAGAGAGAGAAAGAGAGAGAAATAGCTGGTTATCACCTACACATATAGCATCCTTCCATGAGCTTGAGAATTGTTAGTAAACTCTCTAGTAAAGTGCTGAGATGGAGAGAGTAGCACATAGAGAAGTGGGCGAAATAAATGAGTGGCAAAAATCTCTGAGGAAGTCATGTTAGGGAGGGGACTTTTGCAAAGATGACTTGTGGTGGGAGATGAGAGTTGCCTTGTTGGTGTGAGTGGCAAACCCAACAATCTTGGACTCATCCTCCCCTCCCCCCCCAACCTAATAAATTTCCCAGTTTGACTAGGGAGTTATCCTCCCACTTGCGGAGGCCAAGTGTGCTTGAGGTATCAGGGAGGAAAAGGAAAAAGATTAGCATTATCATTGTCAGCTCTGAGGGAAATGATTCCAAGAGTGATAGAAAAGGCAGTTTTTCCTAGAAGGAATTAAAAATGGCTGTGGCAAGGCTAAAACATAAAAGGCGAAGGGCATGTATAGTTTCACCTATTTTTATCCGCTTGTTTGCTGGAGGGGGCTGGGACCTTTGTAAACAGTAGCTTGAGGTCCTCTAAGAGTTCACAGGTATGTTCCGGGAAGCAAGAAGTGACACTGGCTTAATCTTAGACTTATGAGTCCAGCTGGGGAGGTCCTTTAGTTTTACTGCTGTTAGGGTGGTAAGTATGACTCCGTAGGATCCCTTCCAGTTGACATCTAATTGTTCCCTCTTTTGGACTTTAAATAGACCCAATCTCCAGGTTATACTGGAGCAGGACACTCCTTTTTCCCTGCCAAGAGGTTTTGGAGGATGGTTATTGGCATATTCTATTAGGCATTCCTGATTATTCCTAACTGAGTTGTAAATTGGGTGATAAAATCCTGTTTTGGGTCTACAAAGATGTCAGATATTAGGAAGGGCCTCCCATATAGGAGTTCAAAGGGATTAAGCTTGGTATTTTCCCCAGGTGTAATGCAGTCTTTTAGCAGTGCAATCTAGAGATTTTTTGTCCAATCCTCTTGGGTCTCAATGCATGGCTTAGTAAGGAGCCCCTTGAGGTTATGATTTATTTTCTCTACCAGATGATTTCACATTCCAGGCAGAGTGAAGGTGATAAGTTATTTTAAGTGTCTTTGCCACAGCCTGAATTATCTGTGAAAGATTGGGCCACTCTCACTCTGTGAGGAGCTAGGCAAGCCAAAGCAAGGTATGATTTCCTTTAAAAGGAACTTTGATAACTCCTTAGCCTTTTCAGTTCTGCAAGGAGAAGCTTCAATCCAGTTAGTAAAGGTAACAACAAAAGCCAAAAGCAATTTGAAACTACTGCAGAGGCCATATGTGTAAAGTCTTATCTGTTAGCCTTCGTCTGGTGAACAGGTTATAAAAGAGGGGGAGGTCTGGCTGCCCTTTCTGAATTTACCTGGACACAAGTTAGGCAAGCATGACAGACTTTTTGGTTGTCTTCACCTGGCTTACTGCCAGTGAAAATAGGCTTTATCAGAGACTAGAGGACATTCTTCCCCAGGTGTGTGGCCTGGTATAAATCAAAAAGAAACATCAGCTGGCTTTCCTCTAGGATAAGAAATTTGGCCTGCTGGTGTCTGAAACCATCCAGAGGAGGAGAGAGAGTATCCCCTTTCTTCTTAGAGGCTATAGGAAGGTGTGAAGGGATCAGGAAACTGTGGGAGCAAAGGAGCCAGTATAATTAACTGGCGGGCAGCATTCTTTGCTACAGTGTCTGCCAGGCAATTTCCCAGGGCCTGATCTGTTTCCCTTTTCGGTGGCCTTTGCAAAAAATAACAGCTATCTCGTATGACTTTTGAACAGCTTGGAGGAGATGTGAAATTTCCTGGGCATGTCTGATAGGGGAGTTTTTTTGCTGTCAGATATCCCCTTTCTTTCCAAATTGCTCATGGGCATGTAGAATATGGAAAGCATATTTTGAGTCAATAAAAGCATTTGCTCTTTTATTTACCCCTATCTCTAGGGCTCTGGTGAATGCTATTAATTCTACCTTCTGAGCAGAGATCCCAGGGGGCAGGAGTTTGGCCTCTGTGATATGGTGGAAGTTGACTACTGAATACCCAGCTCTCCTAACCCCTTGTTCAATAAAGCTTGACCCATCTGTGTTACCACTCTGCTTTGGGCTTAGGGAGAAGGAGAATCTTTTAGATCAGATCAATTGACTCTCCAAAGTCTCCTTACAATAATGAACCAGGGCATCTGCCTGGGTACTGTCTGGGAGGAGGGGTGCTAAATTGAGTGTGTGACACACCTGAAGAATTAGGTCAGGGGTGTCTAAGAGCAAGACTTGATATTTGGTGAGCCTGCTGCTAGCCAACCATTGATGGCCCTTTGCTTCCAAAATGCTCTGAACTTGGTGGGGCTTTGGACTGAGTTAAGACTCACAAAACCT
Source organism: Pseudochirops cupreus (assembly GCA_028627135.1). NCBI lineage: Eukaryota > Metazoa > Chordata > Mammalia > Diprotodontia > Pseudocheiridae > Pseudochirops > Pseudochirops cupreus. The sequence goes on from CM053583.1 coordinate 110,850,712, forward strand.
TTCCTCTCTTTTCATCAACCCACAGAGTGAAAGGTTTTTCTAGGTTGTATAGGGCTAATGCTGGAAGGGTAGTCAATTTAGTTTTCAGAGTCTCAAAAGCTTTTTTAGGGAGTGAGTCAGAGCCTTGAGTAGAGTCATAAAGGGGCTTAGCAATAAGATCAAAATTAGGGATCCAGAATTGGCAAAATTCATCCATGCCTAGAAAAGTTCAAAGTTGTTTTTTTAGTAGCTGGAACATGGGTAGACAGGAGTGCCCTTTTCCTCTCTGAGGTTAAGGAGTGAGAGGTGGGTGTTAGTTTATGGCCCAGACACTTTACAGTTTGCAGTAATATTTGGATTTTGTTCAAAAAGATACTATAGCCCCTCGAGTGACCCAGAAATTAAGAGCTCCTGTGGCAGCAGCCCAAAGAGGACTTCTGGGTGGGGCTACAAATGAGAATATCATCCACATACTGAATTAAACTACTATCTGCTAGTTTAAGGTCTCAAATCTTTTCCTAAAGCCTGACCAAATAAATGGGGGCTGCCCTGAAAACCTTGGGGCAAAACTGTCCTCTTTAGCTGGGGGGGTATCCCTCCTAGCGGTATCCATTCAAAGACAAAAATAAATCGAGAGTCTGTATGAAGAGGTATATGGAAAAAGGCATCTTTGAGATCTCCAGGACGGAAAACCATTGAGTACCCCTAGGCATCTTAGTGAGTATAGTATATGGGTTAAGTGTATGGGAACAAGAACATTAACAGTTACGAGATTTGAACTATTCTGTATTCTCCATTAGATTTTTTTTAAGTGGGAAGAATAGGGGTGTTATATGGAGACTAGCAAGAGACAAAGATTTTATACTTAAGAACTTTTTCAGTCAATTGTTGCAGTCCCTTTCAGGTTTCAGGCTTAATTGGATATTGATAGGGGAACACATTAGGATCTCTGAGGCAAACAAAGGCTAGGGTGGCATGAGTAGCTCACCCTGGAATTCACTGAGCCCAAACAATTGGCTCAACTGTGTTCTACACTTCTGGAGCAACATGGGGAGGTCTGATAAAAAGAGGAAAAAGGGAGATGGGAGGCTAAATTAGAGAAAATTGGCTCCCTAGTTTCCTCATTATGTCTCTTCTATGGTTGGGGCAAGAGGAGAGGATAAAGAAGGAATGTTCAAATAACAGATCCTCAAATAGTCAGGGGAGGGTTTATGTCTCTTGACAGCCCTTAATTTTCCCCGTGATGCCCATGATCCCATGGATTGAGGGGCAAGTAGGGCCAGAGTAGTTGGTTAGGATGGAGAAGATAGCGCCCGTATCTGTGATAAAGTGGGTAATCTTACCTTTGACCTTGATTTTTGCCCAGGACTCAGTGAGAGAGTTGAAGAAAGTGGGAGCACTGCCAAGCCCCAGGCTCTCTTGTCATTCCTAGTCAAAGACTAGAGGACAGGGTACTGGGAGGCAGCTCCACCATTCTTCTTACCTTGGGGACAATCCTTCCTTCTGTGTCCCTCCTGGTCACATTTTGGGCACGGTCCCAGAGGCTTTGGTCCTCTGGGGTGGGGAGGCACCCTGGAGGAGCACTGCTTAGACCAGTGACCTTCCTCATGACATCAAAAGCAGGTCTGCCTACTGCCTGAGTCTCTAGGATTGGGTCTTTTCCCAGCCATAACAGCAGTCAAGAATTGAGCCTGTTCTCTGTTCCTAGTCCTATTTGTGCTGCAAATAGGTCTTTATTGTTAAAGATGCCAAAGGCCATCTCTAGTAATTGGGCTTGAGGTGTTTGATGTCCCATTGTAAATTTCTGCAGTTTCCTCCAAATATCTGGGGCAGACTGACTAATGAAGTACATGCCAGGGATAGCTGCCCCCTGTACAGAGTTGGGATCTAAATTAGTGTGTTTCTTAATAACTTATACCATTTGGTCCTGGAAAACAGAAGGATTTTCATTTTCTCATTTTTTCATTTTCATTTTTTCAAGGAGTAATCGCCTTGATTTTTTTGAAAATTTGTTTTTGAAACTTCTTTCCTTTGTCTTCTAACAGCTAAATCACCATATATTCTCTCTTTCTCCTGTCCTCATTCTTCTGATGATCCCATTCCAGGTCACCAGTGAGAACACTAGCTGCTCCTGGGGTGGGGGTTGAGGGCAGGGTGTGTATTTCATGGGGCTGCAGCTAACTACATGGTCCCCAAATTTCTGGGACGGTTCCCAGATTCCCCCCTTCTCAGTGGTACAACAGGTAGAGAAGAGGATATGCAAGCCTCCCCAAGAAAGCTCAGATTGAAGAGACACAACCCTAAAGCTCTCAGAAAATTTGGTTGGATCTTCAGAGCATTGACCTAGTTTCTCTTTGACCTGAGTGAGGTCAGAAATGGAGAATGGAATATGTGTGCTAATTGTTCCTCTGAGAGAGGCAGCTACTTCCCTTAGAGGAAAAGCCCTGAAGGTTTGGTAGAATTGTGGGCTTGGGAGGAAGGGAGATGGGAAGTTCCACTCCTCATGAGGGAGTGGCTGGAGGGTGCAGGCTGTTGGGGAGTTGGATTTGGCTGCAAGGTTAGGGGATTAGGTGGTCAAAGGGAAATGAGAAGTGAGCAGCAAGGAAAGGGGTACAAGACAAGAAATGAGTGTAATGACAATGCAATATTCACAATGCCTATGGTGACTATAAATATGCTTGTATAGTTGTTCATCACAAAATGTAACAGGCTCTCTACATGGGGGGACATAGCCAGAGCATTTATTCAAATATCAGAAAGCTAAGTTCCCAAACCCGAAAGTCAGAGCCGTTACAGTAACCACGGAGTTGGCACACATAGTTAATACAGTAAACACCCACATTCTCAAGCCTTCAAAACAAAACAGGCTCCCTCAGACAAAGATCCTCCTCTCCTCCCTCATGGTAACTGCTCAGCCTTCATTCAGCTTGCTGCCAGCAGCCCCCTACAGTTCCTGTCCCTGGCAGTCCTCAGCAGAAGTTCTGTCTGGCTCTCTGTCACACTGCCTCCTCTTCTAGTCACTGGGCTGGTGCCAGCCTATGCCCTCCTCAGCTCTGGCTCCTTCCTGTCACACCCCTTCAGCAAGTTCAAGGGGCATGGAAGATCTTAAAATTCTATTACCATTACAATGAGAAGGGAGGGGCTAGAGGAGAAGGGAAGGGAAATAAGGAGAATGAGGGAGTGACTGTGGGAGGGCGGCATGGGAGACATGGGAAGGGTTGGGAGAAAGTAGGAGGGGGAGAGGAAAAGTATAGGGGAGTTGGAGGGAGCAGGGGCAGGGCGGAAGTAGGAGAAAGGGCAGGGCCAAAGCCCTAGAAGGGGATCACTAGTTAAGGTTCCAAGTTGGGTCCCATTCCCCTTTTATGGGGCGCCTCTATTTATAAGCATCTTAAATTTTTTTTTCTGACAATGGGATCCTGTGAGAGCATGATGAAGGCTGTTATGTAGGGTATTTCCATTCATTTCACTCCTTGGTGGTGGTATAAAACTAGCTATAAGAGAGTATTGTATTACAAAGACCCCCCCAAAATGGGCCATGTTTCTTGGTCTTCCATGTGATTCTGAGGCCAACCTGTGTTGCAAAAAAAAAAAATAAGCTGTTTCTTTTGAAAGTCTTCGGAGAAATAGAATTTTTTCCAATTTTTAAAAGTTGGAAAATTATGGGGTGAATTATGGGGAATTGAAAAAGATTGACCCATTTTGGGTGTAGGGGCTGGTAGTCCCCCCATGGAGGGAGGATTCTGGAGGAAGCCTCAGGAAACCAAGGAAGAATTCAACCACTCAAGCCTTCTTTCAGTGAGTAATGAGGCTTTATTATAATATAGATTGGGAGGGTGAGATTCTAAGAATCTGCACTTAATGGGGGTGAGAATGATACTTTTATGCAGAAAAAAGGGAAAAAGTTCTTGATGGGATCAGAGAGTGGCCTGTGGTCTGGTCTGGAGGTTACCTAGAATGAAAGGCTGAGCTGGGTCTGAGGGCCATAATGAAAGGACAGTTGAAAAGATTATACTGTGATGGGCTGAAGGCCTCAGGGAAACTCCAGGGCTGAAATGTGTAAGAAAGTTCAAGGACTTTTTTTTATGGGTCCCATTGCTCCATCAGCCCATCACTATTGTTATTCCTATTTTACACTTGAGGAAACTGGGGTAAATAGAAGTGAAGTGGCATGTCCAAGATCATAGAAAGTATAAGTGTCATATTTGAACTCAGATCTTCCTGACTCTAGACCAGTAGTTCTCAACCTTCCTAATGCCACAACCGTTTAATACTTGTATATGGGCGTATCTGCATGTGGGCAGACTCGCCTGGAGACGGATAGAGGAGTGGTGTCTCGATTCCTAAGACCATCGGAAATATGTGTTTTCCAATGGTCTTAGGCAACCCCTCTGACCCCTGTGAAAGGATTGTTCGACCCCCAAAGGGGTCGCGACCCACTGGTTGAGAACCGCTGCTCTAGACCAAGTGATCTGTATACTGTGCCACCCAAAACCTAATTCGGGCAGATGTGGTGTGTGTGTGTGTATGTGTTTGTGTGTGTGTGTGTGTGTGTGTGTATGTGTGTATGTGTACATACATATATTTATCTAGATATCTACAGATGACAATATGTATTGATAGAATGGAGTTCCTTTACTGTGGGTCCCTAGTACCAGTAAAATCACAGAGCCGAAATTCCCTGTCCTTGAAACTCCCTAAATATAACTCTCTTTCTCTCTCCATCCCTCCCTCTCTCTCTGTCTCTCTCTCTCTCTCACACACACACACACACACACCCCACATACACCCCACACACTTCAAACTTTGCAATCGGTATGTTGATAAATCTTTAACAACCAGCTCTCTGGGGGAGAAAAGGATGCTGGACTGCAGTTCTGCAGTAACATTTTCTTCTTCACTTTCTTTAGTCTAGACAATTAACAAAACAATTAAGTCCACCCCTCATTTGTGCCATTTGCTGCCTTCTGTGGTGTAAATGCTTATTCTGCAAATTCAACAGTTTATCTCTTGAGAGCCATTTCAAGCTGGCTTCAACACATCCTTGCTTGCAATGCATTCTAAATTTGTGTGTATGACAATATTGAAATCATACTATGAACAGTAAAATCCAGCTAACTTCATGGCTCTGGTTTTTTTTTTTTAATTTCTCTTTGATTATCAATGATTGATTTATTTAGCATACTTACGCAATTAAAAATTGTGTGTCACTGTTATCCATCTCCACCCCCCTTATTCCTTTCTGGATTTACAGTTTATATTTTTCTTGGGATCCAGAGATAATTAAATATTTTTATTTAAAAGAAAAGAATGTTACAGTGTTCCTGACCATTGATCCTTTGTCAGCATCCTCCGTCTGTATATCTGACATTGTACTCCTGCTCAAGTCAAATTAGAATATTTATATCTTAATGTGGCTCTGCTGTGGATCCTGACATGGACCTGTACCAAGAGAGGACATAAGAAACTTCATTTCTCAGGAACAGCAGCCTTACTTCCAATGTCTCTTTATTGATGGTATCAATAGATTTGCCTTTTGTGGTTTCTGACCTTGGTGACATTGGCTTCAGTACTTAATGTGTTCCCTGTACATAAGAATTTTTAAATATGGAGCTCCTTTCTCTGCTTGTGCTTCTGTGGTCTTCCAGAATATAGTTAGGGGTGTGGCAAATAATTAACAAGTGGCTCTGTGGGAGAAAGAAAGAAAAAAAGATTGCAGGACACTCTTTTGAGTTTAGTGTACATCATTCACATTTTCTCCATTACTTTAGTGTAGACAGTCCATAAAACAGTAGATCTAGCTTGGATTCATTCATTTGCCCATTTCTGAGATATAAATACTCACACTGAAAATTTAACAGTTAACTTGCCCACTGGTTTAAGTTGGCTCCAGCCCATCCCTCTATAAACCCCAAGTGAAAATTCTCTCTTCCTTCTCAAATATTCCCAGAAAACTTGTATGCCTCTTTCATTTGCTTATATTATTCCATGTCTCGTGCTATAGGTGCCTTTGTATATAGTGAATTCCTTGTGTTAAAAAGTGTGATCACAGAGGACAGATATGCTTTCCTTCAGTAACTATAGAAGGCATTCGATAAAAAAAATTTTGTTAAATTCAGTAGAAATTTATTCTTGACTTATATGTTTTCCTAGTGTAGTAATTGCTATAACCTCATTCTTCCAAAGTGAGGCTGTATGTATTTATGCATCAGGGCATAATTGTGAATTTCTTTCTCTGTTGTTATCAGCATTAGCCCACATTCCAAAATGTTCCCTCCGTTTAACTGCAAGAAGTCTTATTTAGCCAATTAGCAAGAATAAGTTTTTTTTTACAAAGAGCATTTAGCTCAAAGATACAGCAAGACCAAAATTACTTATAATATGCTTCTGTCCCTACCCCCACAGCACCCAAAGGCCATGCTCTTTCCTATACTACCTTTGTTTCTGGGAAGTGGGGGTAGGTGCGGACAGACCAAAAACAGTTGCTATGTTGCTTCTGGATTGCTACATTTAAATGCAACTTAACTGCAGGATGAGTCCATGTCTCAGCCACATCCAGGAAAGATCCCAAAGGTTGTCCCTAACTCTTGGGTATCAAAGCTGTACTGGTAGACTGCTAACTCAGCATGGACTCAAGATTACCCATCTTCAATACTCTTTCATTAAAATTCAGGTAGAATACATGCAAAGAAAAGAGGTCACAAGTCAACCTTGGATGGGGAAGTTGCCTGAGATCTGAATGTAGCTAGGAAGGACAGGATCAGATCAAGAGGATTGATTCTATTGGACTAATGCCTTTTGAATGCACCCCAGTTCTGCTATATAACCAGTCAAAAACCATTCTTTTCACCAAATGATTATAGACCAGAACTGGTTGTATATGCTTAAAAGTCTATATGTTGTATCAGTCAGGCATTCTATACGTGTTAATTAGAATTGTGCTTATTGTTTGATCCCCAACATACTAGCTTCTGACTTCAGTATTTATCTTGACTTCTAGCCTCAGACACATTCAGGAAAAGGTTCATTATTGTTTCTTGTTTCTAGTTTTTCCTGTTTGAAGTTCTGATCCATTCCATTTTTATGAGTAGTTCTTGCACTTATGGAATCCTTACTCTCTCTGTCTGCCCAGGGGCAGATGTTGTTCCTACCTTGGTTTCTCTGCTCTGCTCTGAAACATCATGCAAGTTGTCCTTTGGTTCTAATAACATTCTAAGTACAAAAGAAATAAATCAAATAGCATTTGATTTATCCACCTAAGAATAACAGAAGTCAGAGCTGATACTGCTCAGATCTAGAATTCTAGTTATAAAAACATCAATACTGTGTTCTAAATTGAATACAAGACTATTAAGTCATCCCTCCTATCAAAATATAGTATTTTTCATTTAATTAGCAATTATTTGAATAGTTGTCACCCAATAATTTACATGAAATATGGTATGTTAAAAGCTTATTCTATTTTGCAGTATATGTCAGGCAACAGGTTTTTATTAAACACCTGCTATGAGCCAGGAAACACTACATTAAGTATTAGAGATACAAAGACATAAGTACTCCCTCTCTTTCTCACTCTCTCTTTCGCTCTCGCTCTCTCGCTCTTTTGCTCTCTCTCTCTCTCTTTCTCTCTTTCTCTTGCTACCACCACCACCACCAAAACAGTCTCTGTTCTTAAGGCAGTTACAGTCTAGTGGGGAGATAACATGCAAACAGAGATGAGGAAGGGGAGAATTCTAGGCATTATGGACATGCAGTGAAAATGCATTGAGTTGGGAGACTGAGTGTCTTGCAGGGGGAACAGAAAGGAGGCTAGCACACTGGACTGAAGAGTTTGTGTAATGGAGCTAGAGTCCAGAGCCTTGAACTTGTCAATCAAGTGAGTTGAGACTTGAAAAAAAATCCAGAGGTACCTGTCCCTTGTCCTGTACTGAAGAGCTCAAGACTTCATCCTACTTCTACCCCTTAAAAACTTCTGACACCAATTAATGTTAACAGGATTTTTAGTGAGGCAGTCTCTAACCTGAGAAGGCTCAGAGCTTCACAAGGAGACCTGAGTACCAGTAATCACATAGTTTAATTAATCAATTTCAGAGTGAGGAATATTCTTTTAGCTAAAATAAAACCACAGGTTATATACTTAAATAAAACAGGGGGAAGGAGTGGGGGGAGGTGAGTTACAACAATCATTTAATGGTTTCCCACAAGAAACTGCAAGTCCTATGATACAGAAATACTGGAGTCAAGTCTTTGGGGATTGTGACCATCTCCACTGAAGTACAAAACCAGAGTTCTGTGAGCAGAACAGGTTCTACAGTCTTTGATTTGATTCACTTAAGGCCCAGTGATTGTAAGCATTGTCAGAGTTTTGATTAATCAATTTAAGCAGCATTGTAAGCTCTGATTCCCAAGCCAGAGAGGTAGCTCTTGAGAAAACTCAATTATTAGTGTAGTCATTATGCTTATCATATTGATTAATATGAAAATTATAAATTCCTTTTTCAACATGTATAATATCTTTACATTTGGTGAAAATCTTTGTTTCCCTTGACCTTCCATTTAAGATACATCTTCCTTTAAGACTCTTTGTGACTTCATTTGGGATTTTCTTACCAAAGATACTGGAGTGGTTTGCCATCTCCTTCTCTGGTTATCACAGGGTGCTAATTCTTGAATGTATTCATTAGGTTATATTGTATTAGTTCGTTATTTTTTTTGTCCTCTACCAGACTGCAAGCTCTGTGAGGATAGGGATGTGGTCTTTTCTAATTAAATTCATCTACTCTAATGCTTAGCACAATGTTCTGTACATGATCACTATGTAATACGTATTTGTTAAAAAAAATTTAATAATTCACTGCACTCATTTATCTGGTCTGGCAGAAATCAGGAACTTGTGTACAGTGTCTTGTTTGTTTTGTGGCGGTTCGCCTCTGTAATCTCCATTATCCACAGGAAGGGGACCTTTAAGTTTACAGAAATTATTTTTTTCATAGCTACTATGGAAGTTTGTAGCCAACAAACTTCTTGGCTTTGTAGACCTATGTTTAATGGAAGAATCCTAAACCTACATGTTATTCTCATGCTTCAGTAGGTTTTTCATAGACTCATCATTTGAATAGTCATGTACAATGCAGTGCAGATGCTTAGTTCCTTTTAAGGCCTTATCATCAATTCTGCAGAGATAACTAAAGTTTTGTTTTTTTTTTTCCCTACTCATTTAATTATTGCTAGGTTAATGTGGCACAGAGATAATACATAGAGACAATTAAAAATCCAGATACTCCAACATTCTTAACAGGTTTAATTAACTATTACTTCCTCCTAAATATTTTTTTAAAAAAGTAATAGTAAAGAGTAGAACTGATTTATTTGAGGTTTAAAATGGAACATTTTTTTTGAGTTCTCTTGGGGGCAATTGAATTTTCCTCTTTTTTTGTGTCAACTTTTGACTTAAATTTTGATGTGATAGTTACAACAAAAATTTAAATGGGGCAGGCACTTTATCATACATAATGTTTTTGTCATATTTTAAAAACATTTTGTTTATTTGTTTTTAGTTTTCAACATTCACTTCTATAAACTTTTAAGTTCTAAATTCCCACCTTCCCTTCCCCTCCCCTCCCCAAGAGGGTATGCAATTAGATATAGCCTATACATGTACACTCATTTTAAACATTTTCACATTAGTCATTTTGTAAAGAAGAAATAGAATCAAAGGGAAAAACAGTGAGAGAGAAGAAGCAAACCAAACAAAAGAAAGTAGTATGCTTCAATCTGCATTTGGACTCCATAGTTCTTTCTCTGGATGTGGATAGCATTTTCCATCGTGAGTCTTTTGGAGTTGTCTTACATCTTTGTTTTTCTGAGAAGATCGAAATCTATCAAAGTTGGTCATCAAACAATGTTGCTGTTACCTTGTAAAGTTTTTCCCTGGTTCTGCTCGCTTCACTCAGCATCAGTTCAGGTAAGTCTTTCCAGATTTTTCTGAAGCCTGCCTGCTCATCATTTCTTATGGAACAATAGTATTCCATTACATTCATATACCACGACTTGTTCAACCATTCCCCAGTTGATGGACATCCCCTCAATTTCCAGTTCTTGGCCACCACAGAAAGACCTGCTATAAATACTTTTGTACACATGGGTCCTTCTTCTGTTTTTATGGTCTCTTTGGGCTAGAGACCTACAAGTGGTACTGTTGGGTCAAAGGGTATGTGCATTTGTAGAGCCCTCTGGACATAGTTCCAAATTGCTCTCCAGAATGGTTGGATCAGTTTACAACTCCACCAGCAATGAATTAGTGTTCCAATTTTCCCACACCCCCAACATTTATCATTGTTAGCAAATTTTATAGGTACGATGGGGTACCTGTTATTTTGATTTGTATTCTCCTGATTAGTAGTGATTTGGAGCATTTTTTCATATGACTATAGATAGCTTTAATTTCTTCAGCTGAAAACTGCCAGTTCATATGGTTGTATGATATGTTGGAACTATCTCAAAGAATTCAGAGTCAGACCACCTCTAATCCAAGTATAGGTATTTATTGAGATTGACACCTCTCATGAAGCAGGCTAAGATGCAAGAGGAACCAGTAATTCAGAGAAAGCAAGATGGCTTTTTATAGGGCAAAGATGTGATTACATAACAGAAATTATGAATTTTAAAAATGCAGGAGGAGTTTGTTAAGGGATTAGGTGATAGGGGAGGGGTCCCAGCCACGGTGGAACTGCGCATGCAATTACCTGCAGTACACAGGAAAACCCACTTGGGGGGTATGTATGTTTGAAAATGATATTGTAATAAACCTCTCTATGTCATAAATTCACCTAAAAGACAGCTTTTGCTATTACTGCATGAGTGCCTACGTAGTAGCATTATATTGTTTTGGCGTCTACATCCTGCTTGGGCATCCTGGTGGTACTGCTTTCTAATTGACTGAGCATTGTGATCCTGTCTGAGGCGAGGTGAATGTGGTTCTGGTTAAGTATATGGATACACTGGTTGTTTCTGTCAGAGAAATGAGGACTGGCTCAGGAAGCAGTGGCTGGGATTCCATTACATGGACACGCCTGCTCTTCTGTGAGAAATATGAGTTCACGGACACACCTGTTGTTCTAGTGAGCATTGAGGCATATATGAAGAAGTTAAGATGCTGAGTGTGGGGGGTAGTGAGTGACTAGGTAGGGGCAGTGGACCTGCTGTTCAGTTAGGCCTATAAGGAAGTTAGAATACTGGGGCTGGAGGAAGCTTTCCATGGAAGTATTTCCAATGGAAGTATTCCATTACTTTGACTGTTGATCAATTGGGGAATGATTTGTATTCTTATAAATTTGACTCAGTTCTCTATTTATATTTATCTATATCTATATCTATATATATTTATAAATAAGGCCTTTATCAGAGATACCCAGCTTTCTGCTTCCCTTCTAATCTTGGTTGCATTGGCTTTGTTTGTGCAGAACTGTTTTAATTTAATGTAATCAAAATTATCCATCTTGCATTTCATAATGTTCTCTATCTCTTGTTTGGTCATGAATTCTTCCATTTTCCATAGAGCTGAGAGGTAAAGTATTCTTTGCTCTCCTGATTTGCTTATAGTCTCACCCTTTGTGTCTAAATCATATACCCATTTTGACCTTATGTTCGTGTATGGTATAAGATACTGGTCTCTGCCTAGTTTCTGCCATAGAAATTGTTTTTCAGTTTTCCCAATAGTTTTTGTTAAATCATGTGTTCTTATCCCAGAAGTTGGAATCTTTGGGTTTATCAAATTGTAAATTACTATAGCCATTGACTACTGCGTTTTGTGTACCTAACCTATTCCATTGATCCACCATTCTATTTCCTAGTCAGTACCAAGTCGTTCTGATGATTGCTGCTTTATAATACAGTTTTAGCTCTGGTGCTAGGCCAACCTCCCTTGCATTTCTTTTCATTATTTCTAATGATATTCTGGACCATTCATTCTTCCAGATGAATTTTGTTATTTTTTCTAGCTATATAAAATATTTCTTTTTGGTAGTTTGGTATGGCACTAAGTAAATTAGTTTAGTCAAATTGTCATTTCCATATATTAACTTCATGTACCCGTGAACAACTGATATTTTCCCAGTTATTTAGATCTGACTTTATTTGTGTGAAAAGTGTTTTGTAATTGTGTTCATATAAATTCCTGGGTTTGTCTTGGCAGGTAGACTCCAAAATAATTTTATGTTGTCAATTGTTGTCAAATGTATGTTGTCAATATGTTGTCAATTTTAATCGAATTCTAATTAAATGGAATATCTCTTTCTATCTCTTGCTGCTGGGCTTTCTTAGTAATATATAGAAATGCTGATCATTTATGTGAATTTATTTTATATTCTGCAACTTTACTAAAACTGTTAATTATTTCAAGTAGTCTTTTAGTTGATTCTTTAGGATTCTTTAAGTATACCATCATATCATTTGTAAAGAGTGATAGCTTTGTTTCTTCATTGCCTATTCCAATTCCTTCAGTTTCCTTTTCTTTTCTTATTGCTAAAGCTAAGATTTCTAATACAGTATTGAATAATAGTGGTGATAATGGACATCCTTGTTTCACTTCCGATCTTGGTGAAAATGCTTCTAGCTTATTCCCATTATATATAATGTTTGTTGATGGTTTAGATAGATGTTACTTATCATTTTAAGGAAAACTGTGTTTATTCTTATGCTCAATAGTGTTTTTAATTGGAATGTGTGATGTATTTTGTCAAAAACTTTTTTTGTAGCTATTGAGATAATCATGATTTCCGTTTATTGTATGTGACCTGGATTCCTGGTATAAATTCCATCTGACCATAGTATGTTATCCTAGTGATAAGTTGCTGTAAACTCCTTGCTAGTACTTTATTTAAAATGTTTACATCTATGTTCATTGGGGAAATTGGCCTGTCATTTTTTCCCCTCTGTTTTGATTCTTCCTGCATTAGGTATCAGTACCATATTTGTATCGTAGAAAAAATTTGGTAGGATTCCTTCTTTGTCTATTTTCCCAAATAGTCTATATAGTATTGGCATTAATTGTTCTTTAAATGTTTGATATAATTGGCTTATAAATCCATCTGGCCCTGGGTTTTTTTTTTTTTTTGCCTAGGGAGTTGACTGATGGCTTGTTCAATTTCTTTTTCTGAGAAGGGGTTATTTAAGTATATTACTTCTGTCAATCTGGGCAATTTATATTTCTTTAAGTATTCATCCATTTCAGTAGGATTGTCAAAATTCTGGGCAGAAAATTGGGCAAAATAATTCCTTATTATTGTTTTAATTTCCTCTTCATTGGTGGTGAATTCACCCTTTTCATTTTTAATACTGGTAATTTCTTTTTTTTAAATCAAATTAACCAAATGTTTATCAGTTTTATTGTGTTTTTTTCCCCCCATAAAACCAGCTCTTCATTTTATTAGTTCAATAGTTTTCTTACTTTCAATTTTATTAATCTCTCCTTTGATTTTTAGTATTTCTAATTTGGTATTTATTTGAGGATTTTAAATTTGTTCTTTTTCTAGCTTTTTCAATTGCATGCCCTATTCATTGATTCCCTCTTTCTTTATTTTATTCATGTAAGCATTTGGAGATATAAAACTTCCCCTTTGAACTGCTTTCACTGAATCCCAGAAGTTTAGGTATGTTTTCTCTTTACTGTCATTCTCTTGAATGAAATTATCGATTGTTTCCATGATTTGTTGTCTGACCCATGCATTCTTTAGGATTAGATTATTTAGTTTCCACTTAGTTTTAAGTCTGTCTTTCCATGGCCCTTTATTACACATAATTTTTATTGCATCATGATCTGAAAAGGATGCAGTTAATATTTCTGCCTTTTTGCCCTGAATTGTGAGGCTTTTATCTCCTAACATATGGTCGATTATTGTGTATCTGCCATGTTGCACTGAGAAAAAGTTATATTCCTTTCAATCCCCATTCAGTTTTCTCCATAGGTCTACCATATCCACCTTTTCTAAAATTTTATTCACCTCTTTAACTTCTTCTTTATTTTCAGATTAGGTTTACCAAGTTCAGAGAGAGGGAGGTTGTGGTCCCCCGCTAGTATAGTTTTGCTCCCTCTTTCTAGTAACTCCCTTTTAACTTCTCCTATAAGAATTTGAATCCTAGACCACTTGGTGCATATGTTTAGTAATGATATTACTTTATTGTCTATGGTGCTTTTTAGGAGAATATAGTTTCCTTATCTCTTTTGATTAGATTTATTTTTTCTTTTGCTGTGTTTGAGATTAGTTGCTTTTTTTAAATTTCAAGTGAAACATAATATATTCTACTCCAGCCTTTTACCTTTACCTTTTTTACGTATATCTTTTTCTGATATGTTTCTGGTCAACAACCTATTGTAGGATTATGGTTTTAAATCCATCCTACTATTCATTTCTATTTTATGAGAGAATTCATCCCATTCACATTCACAGTTATGATTACTATCTTTATCTTTTTCTCTATCATATTCCCCCACCCTGTTTATTCTTTCAATTCTCCCTTCTCCCTTTCTCTCCTCAAAAGAGTTTTGACTACTGCCTCCCTCACTCTTCCTTCCCTTCTGTCAGCCCTGTGTTCTTTTCTTTCCTTTTCCCTTTACTACTTCTTCCCTCTCTTCTTACCGCCTTTTATTTCCCTTTTCCCCTCCTATTGCCTGTGGGGCAAATTGGATTTCTATACTTAACTGAGTATGTTATTCCCCTTTTTCTCTACTATAATATGTTTTTGTTCCTCTTCATGTGATGTAATTTACCCTTTTCTATGTTTTCCTTTCCTCTTCTCCCATTACAATCCCTTTGCACCCCTTACTTAGGTTTTGGTTTTTTTTATCACTTCAGTTAATTCATAGCCAAACCCTCTATGTGTGTGTATTCCTTTTAAATGTTGTAATCAAGATTTACAGGACTTATAATTATCTTCTTCCCATGTAGCGATGTGACCTTATTGAATAACATGTTTTTTAAAAACATTTAAAAATTTTTTCTGTTTACCTTTTTATGCTTCTCTTGAGTCTTGTATTTGAAGGTCAGATTTCCATTGAGCTCTCATCTTTTCATCAGGAAGGTTTGCAAGTCTGCTATTTCATTAAATGTACATTTTCTTCCCCCCGGAAGTTTATGCTCAGTTTTGCTGGGTAATTTATCCTTTGTTGTAATCCAAACTCCTTTGCCTTCTGGAATATCATATTCCAAGCCCTCTGATCCTTTAATATAGAAGCTGCTAGGTCCTGTATAATCCTGAATGATTGTTTTTACATAATATTTAAATTGTTTCTTTCTGGCTGCTTGCAATATTTTCTCTTTGACCTGATAATTCTGGAATTTGACTGCACTATTCCTTGGCATTTTAGGATCACTTTTGGGTGGTGAATGGTAGATTCTATGAATCACTATTTTACTCTCTGATTCGAGGCCCTCAGGGCAGTTTTCCTTGATAATTTTTTGAAAGATACCATCCAGGCTGTTTTTTTTTTTTTGCTCATGGCTTTCAAGTAGACCACTGCTTCTTAAATGATCTCTCTTAGGTTTTCCGGGTTGTTATGTTTCCAATGAGGTATTTTACATTTTTTTTATTTTTTCATTCGTTTAATTTTGTTTGACTGATTCTTGGTGTCTTTTTATCTAATTGTTTTCTTCAGTTAGCTTTGTACCTCCTTTTCCATTTGGTCAATTTTACTTTTTAAGGAGTTCTTTCTCTTTAGTGCATTTTTGTCCCTCCTTTTCCATTTGAGCAGTTGTGTTTTTTAAGGAGTTGCTTTCTTCAGTCAATTTTTGTCCTTCCTTTTCCAAGCTGTTGACTTTCTCGTGCATACCTCTCATTTCTTTTCCCAATTTTTCTTCCACCTCTCTTATTTGACTTTTGAAATCCTTCTTGAGCTCCTCCAAGAAGGCTTTTTGGGCTTGGGACCAATTCATATTTCTCTTTGATGTTTTCAGATGTAGGTATATTGACAATTTTATCACTTTCTATTTTTGTGTTTTTATTTTCCTTGTCACCATCTTTATGGTCAGTGTTCTTTTCTGGTTCTTGCTCATGATGTTTCCCGATTTCTTGGCTTTTGAAATTGAGCTCTCCTGCTAGGGGATAGGGGGCACTGTCCCAAGCTTCTCGTGATGGAGCCAGGGTCCTGGTCATTAGCTTTGTTTACTGGTTCCTGAGGTGCTGGCAGGTGGAATCTCTAGGGGTCTAGAAGCTTACCTGGTTCTTAGATGTGGTCCTAGTGGTTGTGTCTGGCATATGCTGACACAGATGGGGTCTGTCTATATTTCCCCAGGCTGCCCTGATGTAGTGTTGAGTGGGTGGGTTGGTGGGGGATTTTTCTGATGCTGGAGGATGTCTGCTCACCTGGAAACACGCCAAAGCAGGGAGAGGTCTAGCTACTGGAAGACGCCTACCTGCCTGGGTCTGCAGTGAAGTACTTGGAGGTCTGCTGCTGGAGGACACTTGCCCACCTGGAATTGCACCAGAACACAAGGGGATCTGGCAATTGGAGGATGCTTATTCATCCAGGTCTGGCCTGTGTTGTGTGGAGGTCTGCTGCTGGGCAATGCCTGTGCAACTGGGGCTGTTCTGGTGCACATGGTTGTTCTCCAGGCTGGAGTCTGATGGTTCTCCTGGCTATGCTGTGGGGGAGGGTTCTGGTGTTGATATTTGCTTACTCCACCACCCTGGGGCCCAGGATTTCCTGCTTGTTTGCTGAGGTGGGGCTTGCTGCTGGGATACTTCCTTTCCTGAAATGGACTTTTTTCCTTTTTCCTTAGTGAAATGGACCTTTCTTGCTCTGGCTCCAAATTTACCTGACTAAGAGACTGCTCTACGCTGTCTTTCTTCTGACTCCTCTCTTCCATAATTTTTTCTGGGGTGCTATTTTCTGGTTTTATAAGAGGTCAAAAAGTGAGAGTGATAGTTACTTCTGCTTTCTCTACCATCTTGGCCCCTGGAAGTCTTGTACGTAATGGTTTTCATTCCCAACATTTGGGGAGAACCCATTATGACATGCGTTGCATGTATATAGTAACCCTTTACATTGAGATACTAAGTTTCCTTGGATTAAATGATTGTTGTTGTTGTTTGTCCTTCATTCTTGAAGATGAGCAGGAGGGAGATGTGATGACCTGCAAGTGAATTGGATTTCAGTGAGGGAGGGCTATGCAAAGTCTGGGTCCAGTGGCAAGATATAGATGAGGAGGAGTGGACATGGCCCCAGATGCATAATTATTTTATAACATGAATGATTATATAAAAAGTGTAAAAAGGTAATCTGTTGCTACCATGTTAACATTTAGGAATTGTCTGACCTCATCCTCCTAGAGTCTTCAACTTCCTTTAAAACAGAGTTCATTGTACATAAGACCTTTCTGGATTCCCTCTTCACCGCTCATTGACATTCTGTCATTTTTGAAGGTATTTTATATTAGTGGTAGTAGCAGCTGGCATTTATATGGTGCTTTAAGATTTACAAAGTGATATGCATATGTTACCTTATCTGGTCCTCATAATGACTCTGTGAGGCTATTGTCATCTGCATTTTACAGTTTAGGAAACTGAAGCTGAGAGTGGTTAAGTGACTTTTGTTGGGTCACGCATTTAGTGTTTGAGACAAGATTTAAACTCAATTTTCTCTGACTCCCAAGTCTTACATACTGTTCACTTGATCATATAATTTATATTTAGATATTTGAATATCTTCCCCTCTCTCCACAGGAGATTTTAGGTTCCTTTAAGGGAGATAACTGTTTCATCTTTGCTTTGCATCAGTCCCTTACCATATTAACTGTTCATTCAGTGCTTGTTTGAATTGAATTGCAGCAAATGTGCATTTTTCCTCCTGAGACTTCAGCAAAATTAATTCATGAAAACTATGTAAAATAGAAGAATGAAAAAGGTTATGATAGCAAATAGGTATCTCTGCAATGTAGCACTAATATAATAGATTATATAATATGATTATATTGTGGAATAGATTATATTTAATAATTTTGTACTAATACTAAATTTTGTACTAATGTTATTATTATTCAAAATTATTAATTTGAAAAAATATAAAATACTTCTTGTGATTCCTATGGCTTCATTAGAGCTTCTTTTGAGTTTGTGGAACTTTTAAGCCTACTTTCTGAATTGGATCATGGTGAACTCTTAAGTCTGTGCACCTGGTGGCTTTTCCTCGATGAAATCCTATTTATCCTCTAAAAATGAAGGTATGTCTACTGTATCAGATCCATAAGCTACGTATGGGTTTCCACTTTTGTATTTCTTGAACTTAGAAAATGGCATTTATGGATTTTGGCTGGCAAATGTTTGTTGTTAAGTTGTGTCCATCTCTGTGACCTCATTTGGGATTTTCTTGCAAAGATACTAGAGTGACTTGCCGTTTCCTCTAGCTCATTGAGCTAGAGACCTCATTTTACAGAGGAGGAACTGAGGCAAACAGGGTCAAATGACTTGCTCAGGGTAACAGTGATTGTCAGAGGCTGGATTTGAACTCAGGAAGATGAGTCTTCCTAATTTTGAGTGCAATGATCTAGTCACTGCACCACCTAGCTGCCCCCGACAAATGTTACAGTGAAGTATCTGGTGGATGGTTGTGCAATTATATTGCATGCTAAATCTTGATGCTTGCTGTCACATTACTCATTTACTTTCCCCACGCTTTTTAATTAATTTCAACTGTGTTTATGAGGGACTCAACTCCTATATATTTATAGAAAATAATATTTCTCCAATTAATTGCCCTTTATTTGAGTTTTTCTTTTATTTGACATTTTATGTGTACATTCATGTAGTTTCTGTTCATGTCTAGTCAGGAAGATTCCCAAATATTTTATACATTCTGTAGTTATTTTAAATGAAATTTCTCTTTCTGTCTGTTGCTTCTGATTTTTATTGGTAATACTCTGAAATTTTGGTAATTTATGTGGCCTTATTTTGCATCCCACAACTTTGCTGAAATTGTTGTTTCAATAAATTTTTAGTTGACTTTCTTAGGGTTTGGTATACTTATTCTTGGGATTTCAAAGATTGAAGGGAGCTTGGACCTAGTTCATTCAGGCCAACCTGTAGAATGTGAGTCCTAGAGAACCAAGTGACTTATCTAAGGTCTCACAGCAAGCTAATAGTAGAACCAGAACTACATACAATCTAGATTTCCTAATGCCTAACCCAGTTGTTATTTCTAACATTTTATGTCGTCTCTAGCCTGGAAGTTTGTTTTTAATGAATTTAAGTAAGAGTTTCATTTTTGGGGTGTGTGCTAGTCTTGAGTTTTAAAATGCTGTTTCTTTTCTTTTAAAAATATTGATTCTTTTTTTTTTTAGAATATTTTTATTTTGAAATATAGGGTGTCTCAAACCACTTAGTTCAGTTTCAAACTTTAATAGCTTAAAACTGCACCAAAACTTTTAGAAATATATTTATATATATATATTTATGTGTACAAGCACATATATATACAAATGCACACATAAGCATGCATGCATATATTGACATATTTACATTCATAAATGTGTACATATCTTTGTAAATATATGCTTTTCTTACATATTCATAATTTCTCCTCTATCCAGAGAGATATTCCTTGTAATAAAGAGAAAAAGATATTTTGGCAAAACAAACACACTGACTGAATGTGAAAATATATACCGTGTTGCATATCTGTTGTCCTTTACGCTATGTGTAGAAGGAAGGAAGGTGTATCTCAATGTTGATACTGGCACAGTCTTCAGATTTTCTTTTTAAATGTGCATTCATTGGAGGGGTTGATAAAAGTCTCCCATAAAGTGATTTCCATCGCCAAAGGGTTATTACTGTGGATTCATAGATCTCCTTTGTTCCTAAACAGGATTGGAGAAACTCTGTCCAGGAGGAGTCGATGAAGAATTTTCAAACAGAAGGCAAGACAGAATAAGTTCCAGATATAATTCTTGGCAGTAGTTTCTAGTCTAACCTAAAGGTCAATGATAGTCTAAAGATAATGACCTTTAAGTGCTATATGCTACTTTTGGCTAAGTTGCCTTAAGTAAGTCTTAGTATCTATTCAGCAGCTTCTTTCTAAACATTTTGAATGTTCAGGTACTTTTTGTTAAAAATTAGGATGAATTTAAATATGCATTAACTAATTTTCTTATTAATAATTTTTTGCATATTTTTATTCATTTAACCTACTGGTGCTTTTCTTGCTTTTTATATACATTATTATCTTTCTAGTTATTCCAGAATTTCCTCTTAATATGGAATGATAATTAGGAGACAGTTGAAAATGAACAATACTTTTTCCCCCCAAAAGAATGGCAGGGATGCTACCATTTTGAATGTGGTCTTATTCCAGATCCTTAGGAAATAGTCTGTCACATTCCTTACCTTCGTTAGAATTTCTTGCCATGACAGCATTATATTTTCTACTACACTATCATAGCAACCCAGGTGAATGCAGTGGGAAAGCCATTTGAAGGGCCTTTTCTTTTGAACATGAAGTGTGAGGTCCTCCTGTGCTCCTTACTTTCTGACTAGTAACATCTTTAAGCAATATTATTGTATTTTCAGGGCTGCCTTGAGGCTAAAGTAAGGGTACAAGGACTTCTCATTATGGGAGGGTAGAGTATATGTAAGTGACTTTTTTAGTTCTAGGATATGAGTCTCTTGATTGATTGTAGGACAATGTGAAGAAAGCAGTGTGAAGTGTTTGATTTTTAGTGAGGGTTTTAGTCTATGGATATCCCTGAAATAAAAAGCAGAGACATCACCTTGCTGAAAAAGGTCTGTTTAGTCAAGAATATGGTTTTTCCAGTAGCAATATATGGCTGTGACAGTTGGACTATAAGGAAAGCTGAGCACCGCTGAATTGACACTTGCAAATTGTGATGCTGGAGAAAACTTTTGAGACCCCCTTAAAAAGCAAGGAGATCAAATCAAAGAATGCTTAAATTAATTTAGACTAATTACCAGAAGGTCAAATACTGAAGCTGAAGCTTAAATACTTTGGCCACTTAACAAGAAGATGGAACTCATTAAAAAATGTCCTGATGTTGGGAAAGTTTGGAGACAAAACAAAAAGGGGACAGCAGAGAATGAGAAGTAGAGAATAGTGTTATGGAAGCAATGAATATGAGCTTGCACAGACTTTGGGAGATAGTGGATAGGAGGGTCTGGCATGCTATGGCACATGGGTTCACAAACAGTTGGATCTGACTAAACAACTGAACAACAACATCCCTGAAGTTGTACCTCCTGCTTTAAAATGCAGCTTAATAAGATTGACTTAGGCATAAATGTTTATACACTTCATATAGCTTATACTGAAGTTCTGTGATTTTGAAGTGACCTCAGTCCACAAAGATTATATTTGCAGCAAACAAGCTGTTTGTCTCTGCCAAGCTAGAAGGGTGTTGAGTATGGGTTGGTGGTATTATATGTCAGTAGTCTGACAACCAACCTAGCTTAGTACAGCAAGCTTTATCCCTAGACTGACTGCAGAGGGATTTTTTTTTTAACCACAACAACTTATAAACTATAAGGGGAATGGGTAAGATCTCTATCAGAGAAGAAATTGGCTGTACTCATGTTATCAAAGAACCTCAGAGTATGGAAGCTTTTTCTAATAAACTTTGTGATAAGATGCTTCAATTTCATTCAGAAATGCCTTTCTATTAATTTTGAAACTCTGGAAATATGTCTGAGAGGAAAGTGCTAATGATTCTGACTGTTGGCATTGATTATCTTAGTGGGATCTTAGAAGAAGCAATTTTAAGACTTTTAAAATGTTTTTAATAATTGAATAGTGCTTACTTCACGCCAGATGAAGAGATGTCATATAGCAGAGATGTCAAACATGTGATCATGGGCCAATATGACCCACAGTAGCAGTGATGGAGGAACCAAACTAAAATGTAATTAAGAATTGCTTAATAAAAATAAATATACAACAGAATATTGTTGATGTGAATATGTAGTTTTCTACATTTATATGTTGGCTGAAGAGATCTTTATGTATGGTTTAGTGGCCCCTGTTTCTATTTGAGTTTGACACCACTGGTCTACAGCACACAGTATGAATAGTGAAAGAAAAGCACTTTTGTCTAAGAAAAATTTTTACTTTTTTCATAGTTTACCAGCCATATAGACTGAAAGATTTCTTTTTATAAACATGTGTGTGTATATGCAATATTCAAGCGTTCTAAAATCATAAGGGTTTAGAGCCCTGAATATTAGAGCAGGAAGTGACCATGGGGATCATTTAATCTAATTCTCTGAGTTTACAGATAAGGAAAATGATACTTTTGCAGGTGAAACGTCACATAGATCACATACCTGGTTATTGATAAAGGTAGAACTTGAACTGAGATCTTTTGGTTCTGTGTCTATTCTTCTTCCTACTAAAAAACGAATGAGAATAGAGATTCCTTTCATGTATATCTTGATGGGAGAAATAAAAGCAAATATACAGCATTTTAAGTGAGTTTTTTTCTTGGAAATGAGGTAAAAACTAGTTGAAATGTTTTCTCCTTTGACCCAGCATTGTTAACAAGAGTGTCATGGAACAAGTCAATAAACCTGTTCTGTGTCAGAAACTTTGCTACTTGCCTGTGATGCAGTGACAAAACCAGAATAGTCCCTGCCCACGGGGGGCTTGAGTCCTAGTGGGCATGTGTGAGACAAAAGACCCTTTCCCAAAATCAATTCAATAACTCAGAGGTTTCTTCACAGAAACAAAAAGATATTTATTACCTCCCGTGGGAAGGGGAGAGTCATCATCACCAGAAGCAGTCTGGTGAGAGAGGCCTGAGATACAGAATGTAAAGCTTGGTTATATACCCAAAAGACCACCCCTGCCCCCCTCCCTGTCCTCTCCTATGCTCCCATTAGTCAGGAACTTAGACTCACAAACTAACCACAAAAATCTGCTGACGTAGCCACCAAAATGTCAGCAATGTTAAAAGAGATATGAAAGCACAAGATACATGTCTAGCAGCATCAATATAGATATGAAAGCAGACAATATTGTATGAATCTTGGGGATTTTAGGACATGGTGACCTGTCCGGTGTTTTGTAACAGGATTTCCAATTTTATATTTGTATAGGTCAGATGGTGGTCAGTGGAAACAAGTCTGGGACATCTAGGACTGTGGTTAGATATGAAGGGTCTGTACTTTCCCCTCCTACACATTAGTTCAGCTTAGCAAAAACTTCAATTTATGACCAGGAAAGTAAGGCAAGGGTCCCAGGCTGCTAGCCCAGGCTGCTAAGTATTTGGCACAAATCTGTCTAGAGTTTAGAATACTACCTGAGAAGTTTACACTGTCCCACTGAGGGAGATACAAGAATACACACGAGAGTTTGCATAAAATGATTGTGAGAGGCATTGAGCACTTACAAACAGTAAGACAGAGCAGGATTAGGAAATGTCTTGGCTGGGAAGTAGGCTATTATGCTGGTGTTATTGAATGTACAGTGGAGAAATTTCAAGAAGAAAAAGAGCAGATAATGAAAAGTGGGAATAGAGAAAATACTCTCTATGTTGGCCTTCAAGGTTTTTTGTTAATTGAGAGCATTCAGATTTGATTTTAATAGATGTTTTAAGGATTTTTCACTCCTATCCAACCTTGTCTCTACTTTTTGAGATTTAAATTGATAAAAACATGAAAAGATCAGTTTTCACATAGCAAGGAAATACACTAAAAATTTGTAAGTGAAAATCATAATATTTTCATTATATGTTAGAGAAGCCTAATGTATATAAATGAGGAGCAGCCTAGCATAGTGGTGAGAGGGCCTTCCTTGGAGTCAAAAGAACATAGGTTCTTGGATTACCTTTGATGCATGTTAGTTTATTTGACCAAGGAATTCCAGTTCTTTCAATTCCCTCTGTCTTAGCCCTCAGATACTCTTAAGTTACAGGTAAGTTGCCAATTTGCCTCGATAACAGGAATATCCATACATTGATGAAAACAGAGGTTTAGATTTAAAAAGTTGTAATGCAAAGCACTCAGGAATCATTACCATTTCAATGTGACTTAGAGGCACTGATCTTCCCTCAGTTTTGGTGTCTCAGATAGAAATTCAAATAGTCATGTCATCTTGTGCATTAAAACATTAAAGTTTAACATATTTCTCCTGCCCCAATATCAGCATTGCATCTCTCTCTCTCTCTCTCTCTCTCTCTCTCTCTCTCTCTCTCTCTCTCTCCCCCATCACATAAGATAATGGATGTAAATTGCTTTGCAAACATTAATGTGCTATTTAAATGTGAACTACTTTAATGGTCATCAGCTGGGTTAGGTTCCATCCTATATAATGGGGCATTTAAATATTGCATCATACACCAAGACATTGACTGACAAAGACTTCTAGAAGGAATTAGTATTATTTATATCCTGGAATTTGTCAGAAAATCTTTCCCTTTAACTGACATGGGTAATCCAATTCAAGACACAGTGATTGAAATATGAACCTCACCTGCCAGTGTTTTTTTAGAACTTGAGAAGAGATAGCAACTGGAAAGAATCCAGAAGATAACCAGTCTGGCGAGGTTCTTGACATCATGCTTCATGAGGACTCTGAAAAAATTGAGAATGGTTATCCTAGAGGAGACTTGGGGTAGGAGTGTTGGACATGATAGCTGCTACTTGGAAGGGAGATTTGACATCATGTTTGACCCAGTGAGCAAATTTAGGAACTATGGATATAAGTTGCAGAAAGGCTTATATTGATTTGAGTAAAAACTCTTATACCTGGATGGTAATGAAGTTCCCCTTGTTCAGTATTTTCCAGTGAATCCTGGTTGGCCATTTTGGGGGCGTTATTGTAGAGGAAATTCTTGGTCAAGTATGAATTTTATTAGATGGCTTGTGAGGTCTCTCTTGATTCTATGAGCATGGCAGTATTTTGAAGAATCGGTCAGTTCATATTATTTAATTGGAAATTATAGATTATTATATTTTTTTGGGGGGGGAAGAGAGATTGTGACAACAGGATTGAGGGTTATGGGTTTTTTGGTTTCCTGATTTACTTCTTGACCTGAATGAATAAAGATTCATTATAGTCCTTATTTTTTCCCATGCAAGGATACAGGCTTAATTGGATTCACTTATTCACTTACATTTCTTCCAATATGGCATTTCTGTGAAGATATGACATTCTAAACTTCTGGATCAGAATAAAAATAGCTGCCTAGTAAGAGAAAGAGGAGCATTGGAAAGTAGTGTAGACAGGCATGTACTGATGCCCTCACTGGAGACTGCATTGTGGTTCAAACTGTTTTTGATTTCTTTTTTTTTTTAGCCTTTTAAATTAATTTATTTATTTTTAGTTTTCAACATTCATTTCCACAAGATTTTGAGTTACAATTTTTTCTCTCCCTGTCTTTCCCCTATACCCCACCACAAAATAGCAAGTCTACTGAATACCCCTTCCCCCAGTCTGTTCTCTCTTTTATCTTCCTTCTTCACCCACCTAATTTTCTAGTAAGGCAAGATGGATTTCTATACCCCAGTACCTGTATATCCTATTTCCCAGTTGTATGTAAAAAAACAATTTTAATTTTTTTCTCCTTTTTTTTTTTTTGGAGGGCAATTGGGGTTAAGTGACTTGCCCAAAGTCACATGGCTAGTTTTTGTGTCAAGTGTCTGAGACCGGATTAGAACTCAGGTCCTCTTGACTCCAGGGCCAGTGCTCTATTTGCTGTGCCACCTAGCCGCCCCCAAAAAACAATTTTTAAACATTTGTTTTTAAAACTTTGAATTCCAGATTTTCTTCCCCTCTTCCCTCCTCATCCACCCCCACTGGGAAAGACAAGCAATTCAATATAGATTGTACATGAGTAGTTACCCAAATAATTTCCATAGTAGTTAGATTGTGGAAGACTAGCTATATTTCCCTCCATCCCATCCTGCCTCCCATTTATTCCACTTTCTCCTTTGACCCTATCCCTTCTCAAAAATGCTTGCTTCTAACTACTCTCTCTCCAAATCTGCCCTCCCTTCTATCATCCCCCCTCTTAGTCCCTTCCCCCCTATTTTCCTGTAGGGTAAGATACCCAGTTGAGTGTGTTATTCCCTGCTTAGGCCAAATTCAATGAGAATCAGGTTGTCCCGTTGCCTTTCACCTTCCTGCTCTTCCCCTCCATTGTAACAGTTTTCTCTTGCCTCTTTTATATGAGATAATATACCCTAATCTATCTCTCCCTTTCTTCTTCTTCCAATAAATTCATCTCTCACCTCTTAATTTTATTTTTTAGATATCATCCCTTCATATTCTACTCATCCTGGATACATGAACATACAAATGCCTACATTCACATATATATATTTATAAACACATACATCCTTCTATACATGCGTTTATATGTATGTACACATATATACATATATTTTCCATCCAACTATCCTCATACTGAGAAAAGTCTTATGAGTTACAATTATTGTTTTTCCATGTAGGAATGTAAATAGTTCAACTTTAATAAGTTCCTTATGATTTCTTTTTCCTGTTTACTGTCTCATGCTTCTCTTGCTTCTTGTATTTGAATGTCAAATTTTATGTTCAACTCTGTTTTTTTCATCAAGAATGCTTGAAAGTCCTCTATTTCATTGAATGCCTGCTTATATTTTTCACTGTAGCATTATACTCAGTTTTGCTGGGTAGGTGATTCTTGGTTTTAGTCCTAGCTCGTTTGACCTCTGGAATATCATATTCCAAGCCCTTCGATCCCTTAATGTAGAAGCTGCTAGATCTTGTGTTGTTCACAATACTCAAATTGTTTTTTCCTGACTGCTTGCAGTATTTTCTCCTTGACCCGGGAACTCTGGAATTTGGCTATGATATTCCTAGGAGTTTTCTTTTTGGGATCTTTTTCAAGAGGCGATCGGTGAAGTCTTTCAATTTCTATTTTGCCCTCTGGTTCTAGAATATCAGGGAAATTTTGCTTGATAATTTCTTGAAAGATGGTGTCTAGACTGTTTTTTTGATCATGGCTTTCAGGTAGCCCAATAATTTTTAAATGATCTCTCCTGGATCTATTTTCCAGGTCAGTGGTTTTTCCAATGAGATATTTCACATTGCCTACTATTTTTTCATTTGTTTGGATCTGTTTTATAGTATCTTGATTTCTCATTAAGTCATTAGCTTCCAATTGCTCTAATCTAATTTTGAAGGCGGTATTCTCTTCAGTGAGTTTTTGAAATTTCTTTTCCATCTGACAAATTTGACTTTTTAAGGCTTTCTTCTCTTCATTGGCTTTTTGGGTCTCTTTTGCCGTTTCAGTCAGTCTATTTTTTAAGATGTTATTTTTTTCAGTGTATTTTTTGGTCTCCTTTAGCAGGGTGTTGACCTGCTTTTCATGATTTTCTTGCATCATTCTCATTTCTCTTCCCAATTTTTCCTCCACTTTTCTTACTTGATTTTCAAAATCCTTCTTGAGCTCCTCCATGGCCTATAACCAGTTCATATTTTTCTTGGAGGCTTTTGATGCCGGAGTTCTGACTTCGATGTCTTCCTCCCGCTCCATGCTTTGATCCTTTTGGTCCCCCCAAAAAGGATTCTATGATCTGTTTGTGCTTCCATTGCTTGTTCATATTGGCAGCCAATTACTTGGCTTTTGAACTCTTTGCCACGGTAGAACTCTACTTCCAAAATGGAGATAGCTATGTCCCAAATCACTAGGGTTTTTGCAGCTGCCGGAGCTATTAGATGGGAGCCTTCTCTACAACCCCCACAAGCTCTGGATCACTGGCCACACACCCCAGGACCACCACCCAAGACCATGATCCAGGTCCAAGCAGGTCAAATCCAGAATGATTACCCTCTGAATGATCGCTTGGTCCCCCTGCAATCTGCAGGCCAAGATCTCTGGATGTAGCCACGTGGCAGTGGCTGCAGCCACCATGCCTCCTCCACTTCTTGTTCCGGGGGTAGCAGCCAGAACACGCTGCCCCTGTTTGAAAAAAGTTCCACACTGACCTTTTACATTGTCTTTGGCATTTGTGGATTGAGAAGTTTGGAAATCTCTATAGCTGCTGATGATCTACTCTCCAGAAGTTTGCTCCAGCTAGGGCTAGTTGGGGCTACCCTGGGGATAAAACTGGGGAGGTGCCTGAGGGGGGATTGGGCTGGGCTTGGCCACCAGCACCCTGCGATGGACTTTCCCTGCAGTCCTGCTGGGCTTCCTTCATGGGAGATTTGTTTCTCTCTGTCCCTTTGTGGGTTCTGTAGCTCTAAAGCTTGTTTAGAGTCATTTTTTTTAATTTTAAAAGATATTTATTTTATTTTATTTTTTAAACATTTGTTTATTTTTAGTTTACATCTTTCATTTCCATGATATTTTGATTTACAAATTTTCTCCCCATCTTTCCCCTATCCACCCACCCAAAACAGCGATCCCACTGTATACCCCCTCCCCCAATCAGCTCTCTCCTATATCCCCCTCCGTCGCCCCTCTGACTTTCCAGTAGGGCAAGATGGATCTCACTACCCCAGTACCTGTATAGTTCCCGCCTTCCTATTCCACCCCCCCCTTGTTCTGTTTTCTACTTTGCCTCTGCCCCTTTAAAAAAGTGTGTGCTTCTAACAACCCTACCCCCAACCTGCCCTCCCCTCCATCTTCCCCCATCTCATCTCTTTTCCCCCTACTCTCCTATAGGCCAAGATGCCCAATTTAGAGTGTATGTCCTTCCTTCCCTAAGCCAACTTCAATGAGAGTAAGGTGGACCCATTCCCTTTTGCCTTCCTTACCCTCCATTGTAACAGTTATCCCTTGCCTCTTCTATATGAGAGGATTAACCCCGTTCTGTCTTTCCCTGTCTCCTCTCATATTATTACTCTCCCACCTCTCACTTTCACCTTTTAAAATATTATCCCATCCTATTCAATTGATCCTATGCCCTCTATGTACACAGACACAGACACACACACACACACACGCACACACACACATTTATATTTGCTTCAGCTATCCTCATACTGAGAAAAGTTTCATAAGTTATAATTATCATTTTTCCATGTTGGCATGTAAATAGTTCAACTTTAAGTTCCTTATGAATTCTTTTCCATGTTTACCTTCTCATGCTTCTTGTATTTGAATGTCAAATTTTCTATTCAGTTCTGTTTTTTTCATCAAGATTGCTTGGGAGTCCTCCACCTCATTGAATAACCATATTTTCCCCTTGAACGTTATACTCAGTTTTGCTGGGTAGGTAATTCTTGGTATGAATCCTACTATCCTTGATCTCCAGAATATTATATTCCTTGATCCCTTAATGTAGAAGCTGGTCAATCCTGGGTTATCT
>CM053583.1:110880476-110906437 GCA_028627135.1 Pseudochirops cupreus
GCTGGGCTGCCTTCAGTGGGAGATTTGTTTCTCTCTGTCACTTTTTGGGTTCTGTAGCTCTAAAATTTGTTTACAGTCATATTTTACAGGTATTGGTGGTGGTTGGTGTGGGAGCTTACACAATTTCCTGCTTCTACTCCACCATCTTGGTTTTGCTCCTCCTAAATCAGCAATTCTCAACCTATGGGTCACTACCCCTTTGGGGGTTGAACAACCCTTTCACAAGGGTTGCCTAAGACCACTGGAAAACACATATTTCTGATGGTGTTAGGAACTGAGACACCGCTCCTTTATCTGTCTCCAGGTGGGTCCGCCCACATGCAGATATGCCCACACACAAGTATTAAAGGGTTGCGGCATTAGGAAGGTTGAGAACTACTGCCCTAAATAGTTTCTTAAGAGAATAACTGCAGCTTGGGAACCAATGCTTTGTGGATGCAATCTCTTTATCATGTTCAGTCAATCTGTATATGTTCCCATTTTCCCAAGATTATAGGCTTTTAGGATTTAGCACTGGAATAGACCTAAAGGTTACCTAGTTAAACTCTTTCTTTTTATAGCTTATATAAGTGAGATTCAGAGGTGAAATGATTTGAGAAGGGTCATATTGCAGGGAAGGGAGAAAGGAATAACCATTTTTACAGTACCTACCATGTATCAAGCACTGACACCAAGCACTTTACAGTTATTATCTTATTCAACCCAGACAATAACGCTGTGAGAAAGGTGTTATTATTATCTTATTTTATAGTTGAAGAAACTGAGACAAATAGAAGTTAGGTGACTTGCCCAGAGTGACACAGCTAATAAGTGTCTGGGGCTGGATTTGAACTCAGGTCTTCCAAACTGCAAATCCAATGTTCTATCCACTGCACCACCAGTTGCCTGACAGCAGCAAATAGGATCACAAGATCATAGATCAAGAGCTAGAAATGACCCCAGTGACACTGTATTCCAACCCCCTCACTTTATTAGATGAAAAAACTGAGACTGAGTGACTTGCTCAAAGCCATATAAGTAGTAAATAGCAGTGGCAGGGTGTTAACTCAGGTCCTTTTATTCACCTTAAATTTGCACCCAAGACATCTAGGTGGTATAGTGTATCAAGTGCCTGGCCTGGAATCAGGAAGACTCCTCTTCATGAGTTCAAATCCAGCCTCAGATACTTACTAGTTCTGTGACCCTGGGCAAGTCACTTAAGTCATGAAGACACAACTGAAACAACTCAACAATAACAATTTGATCCTGGGTCCCCTTCTCCAAGTTCAATGCTCTTTCTTTACAAAACAAAACAGAACAAAAAACGTTTTAAATTTCTCTGAATCCTTATGTTTGGTTGCCAAAATAATAAAATATATTTTTCTTTACAAAATACTAGAGCATTTAATGATTTTTTTTCCACAGATAAAGTTGGATTTAAATCCCAAATAAATTTCACTATTGACAAGATACCTTAGGATGAAAGGTGGTAGAAGGTAGGAGGTAGAAAGAACACTGGATTAAGAGGCCAAGGGCTAGGATCTTTGCTCTACCACCTGTGTGACATGATGTTGAACAAGTCACATCACACCCTTTGGCTTCTGTTTCCTAAGCCATAAAGTAAGAGGATTAGGCTAGGTGATTTCTAAAGTAGTTTGACAGTAGTTTGTAGTTTGACATAAGAACTGGATATGTAAAGGATGGAGGCTTTATTTAGGGAAAGGATAGATTGGAAATTACCAGAATGGATTCTGCTAACAGCTCATTTAGAGTTATAATGGCATGGGCTAACCTTTATTAATTACAGTTTAGGAGATTTTCATGACCAGAAGGAATCCATCAGACCTGTTCAGAATAAACAAATGGAAAAGGGCCCTTTTTTCCTTCCTGTTAAATGGTTCAATTCTTTTGACTGGCTGTAACTTCAAAAAGACAGACTTCCAAGTGCAAGTCATCATTCATGAGTTGTCCACTGAAGGAAATTTCTATTGGAAGTTGTATGCATCTTTAAGCATTGAAAACTGAAGAACTATAAGCATCAGCATTACATGGACAAAACAGTTAAGTTAAAAAGTCAAGAAGAAGACTTAGAATACCATATAGTGTCGGGGATTTTTCTACTCTGAAGAATTTTGCATCAACATAGAGTTGCAAAGAGTAGGCTTTGTTGGGGAATCTGCTCTGGAATATTTATAAAAAGGCTTTTGTTTAACTTTGTAACTTATTTTGACTGTACTTAATGCTGATGCTTGCATTTACTTAATTCTGTATGTCTGTGTATATGCCTATTTGCCCTCCTCTCGAGGGGATACATATTTCCCAAACACTCCAGAATAGTTTTTGGCTAGCATTCCATTGTTCTAACTCTTGGTACTCTCCATTCAATTCAATTTAACAACTGCCTCCTGCACTCCCTTATGCCCAGTGAAGCAGAAGTTCACAAAGATAAAGATAGAGCTCCTAGAGAAGATAAGAATACAAATCACTATCGCATAAAAGATAATGTAAGAAAAGGGGAGTAAAACATGACCAAATGCGGGAAATGGGCAAGATCCCTTGGACCAAGTGGTGTTTTGGAATGGGTAACGAATAAATTGAGTAAGAATAATAACTTAGGGGCAGGTAGGTGGTGCAGTGAATAGAGCACTGGCCCTGGAGTCAGGAGGATCTGAGTTCAAATCTGTCTCAGACATTTGACACACTTATTAGCTGTGTGACCTTGGGCAAGTCACTTAACCCCAATTGTCTTGCCTTTCCCACTCTAAAAAAAAAAAGAATAATAGTTGATCCTTTGATGGTATTTTAAAGTTTGTAAAGCATTGTCTGTGAGAAAAGTCAGGAAGTCATTTGACCTACTGTGAAGTAGTCAGGTAGTGCTGTCATTTCTGTCTGAAGCATAATGGAAAGATTCCACAGACACAGCAGAAAGAGTACTAGCTTTGATACTTAATCATATGACTTCAGAAAAGTCATATGGGCCTCAACTTTCTTGTTTATAAATGAGAGCATTGGGCTAGATGACCTCTTAGGAACATTTCATCTAGCTCTAAACAGATCGTCCTATGATAACCATTTTATAGATTAGGAAACTGAGTCTCAGAGAAGCTAAATGAATTGCCCAAAGTCATAGATTTGAGTATCAGTGACAGGATCTGAACCCAAGCTTTCCTAACTCCAAGTCCAATGCTCTATCCATTCATGAGGTCAAGATAAGAACAGAGAAAAGTGGAAAATAACGAAGTTGTGGTTAGAGAAAAAAATAATTTAATAAAATGTCTTGGAAATAGAGGGTCTCTGAGTCTAAAGTATGGCCATAATCATGAGGAACTGAGGTGGAGTGGTAATGAGTCAAGAAGCATTTATTAAATACCCATCATGTGTGTATGGGTATTTAATAGACAGAAAAAAGTGAAATAATATCTGCTCTCGAGAAACTTTCATTCTATTGGGGAAGACAGTGTGAGTGTGTGTGTGTGAGTGTGTGTGTGTGTGTGTGTGTGTGTGAGAGAGAGAGAGACAGAGAGACAGAGAGAGAGACAGAGAGACAGACAGAGACAGAGACAGAGAGAGAGAAAGAGAGAGAGAGAGAGACTATTATTATTAATAACCAACAATTTGGAGAGATCCAGAGTTTCCTCCCTTTTTCTAAAGTCCTGATTTTAAAAGTTCAGACTCTTGAAGGACATTGCTGATAATGAGACTGGACTTACTTTCTTGTTCAGACCCCACCCAGGTGGGGTAGCTATTGTGTTCAACTCAGGTTTGGGTGGGGATAAATTCTTCGAATGGATTGCTCAAGGCTGAGGGTAACTTTAGAATTAAAGGATATAATCAAAGTTCAGGTCCAACCCCTCACTGAAATATTCATTCTCTAATTAATTGCTGACCAATCAGAGTTGATTGTAACCCTGGGGAAACACACCTCTTCCAAAAGGACATGCAAGCTATGATTGTCTTTGGTCTAAAAGAGAGAGGCCAAATAAACATTCTCTTACTAAAATGTTGACATTATTAATAAAATTATTAAATTACCCAGAAATTATGTCTTTCCAACCTTTTTAAACACCACAATGAGTGTGTGTGTGTGCACGCGCGTGTGTGTGTGTGTGTGTGTGTGTGTGTGCGTGTGTGTGTGTGTGTGTGTAGTAGAATAAATACAACAGAATCAAATATAAAGAGTTAAAGAAAGAGGGTACTACCACTTAGGGGGATGAGTGGGATCAGGAAAAGTTTTGCATTGAAGGTAAAAATTAATGTGCATCTTGAAGGAAGTGGGAGATCTTATGAGGTAAAAGTGAGAGGAAGTAATGAACAAATGTAGGAGTGGAAAAAGTCAAAGAAATTCAAGTTCAGCTTCTTAGAAGTTTCATCGAAGAGAGTGTTGAAGTTTTATTAAGGATGATGTCAAGAAAAAGGATAGAGGAGAAAACTGTGAGCCAGTTGTTAAAATTGCTGAAGAAAGTAGAAGAGAGGAATAAAAGGTTAATAAGGAACTGGGACTTTATGGAAAGGGTTGTAGAAATGTCTTCCTTCAAATAGGAATTCTTGAATGGGGCGGATGGGTCAATGATATGCAAGTAGAATCAGATACAAAGAGTTAACAGGCATCCTCCTCTTCACCTAGTGTGAAAGAAGGTGCCCGATCCTTTGATGAGTGCCACAGAGAAAGTGGCATCATATGAGGGAAGAGGTATTGTCTGAGGAAAGCCAGATTTCCATTCAAACACGGTAATGGAGGAAACCCCTTTGGAAGAAGTTAAAGACATAGAGTTTCTTCATACTAGAACAAGGATTCAGTCAAAGGGAGCAGATTTACTGGATAAGAATCAATTTAGAGCTAAAAGGAAGCTTGAAGTCTCTTTTAACAGATACAGAACTGAGACCCAAAGGCATTGACTTATCCAAGGTTACACAACTAACAACTGTCAAAGCCAAGTCCTCTAACTCCTAATGAGTGTGGAAGGAACACTGCCCTTCAGTTCTTTGCTCTGTCGTGCTGGGCTTAGAAGCTAAGATTTCTCCTTATTATTTCTAGTTGGGGTAACTTTGCCATTCCTCTCTTCCCTTGAAGGGGTATTGCTGCATTTTATTGATGGTGACAGCCAATTGAAAGAGCTATGGGAAATGGACCAGGCTTCCTCTCCAGGCAAAGGGAAACCCACATAAAAGCAGTAATCTTGGTCACATTAACAAAAAAAATGCAAAACAAGTAGGAAAAGGTTGGAAGAAATAATGAAAATGAATAAGGAAAAGCTAACACAGAGTCATTTGTTATTGTCTGTTGATGTCATTGTGCATTTTCCTCTTAGAGTGAAACCCTTTTTTTTTTTTGCTGTCCTTAGCAATATTTTAGCATCCTGTGCATATGCAGGGTCTGGGATTCAGAAACCCTGAGATCTTTTCCTGGCTCTGCCTTTAATTCATTCTGGAACCTTACAAAAGCCATCTGGTCTCTCAGTACTTCTGTCTCCTCTTCTGTACAAAATAGGGGATTAAATGCTGATCCATCAGTATAATACTGAGAAATTCTCAAGTAGAAGCATCATGTAATTACAAAGGAAATTGGTTAGGACAGATAGAATCTATAATGTTTTCATTTTCCAGAAGGGGGAGGGGAACCTTTTTGCATGAGGAAGGAGCAATATATTTAATATGAAAAACTGATATTTAAAAATTCTCTTAATAAAGAATTCTGAATAAAACAAAAATTGTTTTTCCCTGAATAAAATATCCTTGAATAATAAAAAACATTCTTCCTTTATAAGAAGGAATTTCATATTATTTATGCTTTCTTAACAGATCTATTTAAATAAAAACGGTTCATCTAAAAGGCAGCATGTCATAGTAGAAATGGCATTGAACTTAATGTCAAGAGATACAGGTCCAGATTCTGGTTCTGACAATTCTTAACTAGGTAACTCTGGTCAAGTTCCTTAAATTCTCTGGGCATCACTTCTCTCATCTGTAAAATTGGAGTTATAATACTTGCACTACCTACTTCATGAGGCGGGTGAAGGAAAAGTGCTTTGTAAATTGTAAAGTTCTATATAAGGCTATGAGAAGTATATACATATATACATATGTGTGTATATATGTATACATGTGTGTATGTGTGTCTATACATGTGCATGTCTGTATATACATATATGTATATATTCATACGTGTGTGTATGCATATACATATATATATAAAAGAAAGAGAGACAGACAGAGAGGCAGGCAGCTCGGGTGTTGTCTTTTGATTCCCGAAGACCAAGATTCAAAATGTAACTCTAACACATGCTGACTATGTGACACTGGATAACCAGTTAATCTTGGTGCCCCAGGTAACGACTCTGAATAAATATAAATTACAATCGGTGTTGATGACGTCATTAACAAATACTACGTGTCAGACACCATGTGAAGAAAGACAAAAGAAAAGCTCTGCTTTCCAGCAGCTTACAGTCCAATAGAGGAGAAAATATGAACAATTATGTACAAACAAGCTACGTATACATGATAAATTAGAGATCATCAATAGAGGGAAGGTATTATCATTAAGGAAAATTGTGAGTTTCCACAGTAGGAGTTCTCTATACTGACAAAATCACACACAGTTCATAGGATCACAGAAGTAGAACAAGAAGATACCTTAGAAACCATGGAGTCCAGTTGTCTTTTCTTATAGAGAAGGAAACTACAGCACAAAGAAGAATTACACAGAGAGTCGGATCAGAGGCAGAATTGAATCCCAGGGTTTCTTGACTCTAAGACCAGTTTCCTACTCACTATGTCATGTTGACACACTCTCTCTCCTTGCCTCTCCATCCTCCCTCCCTCCTTCTCTTCCTCTCTCCTCTCTCTCCTCTCTCTCTCTCTCTCTCTCTCTCTCTCTCTCTCTCTCTCTCTCTCTCTTTCTCTCTCTCTTTCTCCTATATATATAGGATATATATCCTATATATATATTATATATAGGAGAGAGAGAAAGAGAGAAGAAGGGAGAGAGGACAGAGAGGCAGGGAGAGAGTGTGTCAGCATGACATAGTGAGTAGGGAACTGGTCTTAGAGTCAAGAAGACCTGGGATTCAATTCTGCCTCTGATCCTACAATCTCTTTCCAAATATATGTGTGTGTGTGAACATGTATATAATGCATATATATGCATTATACATACATGCATATAAACATAGATATGATAGAGATCCTAGACAAGAAGAAAGACCTGAATTTAAATCTGACCCTAGACACATACTAGTTCTTTAACCCTTGGCAAGTCACTTAAACCCTCTGCTTTACTCAACAGTAAAGTGGTGATCATAATTGCAACTACATTACAGCGTTGTTGTGAAGATCAAATGAGGCAGTATCTGTAATTTGCTTAAGACAATTCCTGGCACATAATAGGCACTTAATAACTGCTTGTTTCTTTCTCCCTTCCCCCAAACATAGATGTGACATGTCTACATATACACAAATATGTAGGAGATAAGGGATTCTGTAACACTAGATATAGCTATAACATATACATATATATACACAAACATGTATGTATACACACACAGACAAATACATGTACTGTAGTCTATGACTTCTGAATAGATGTATGTGATAATCATGCCAATAGGCAGAAAGATCATAGCTAACTGAACCAATCAAAAGTTCTGGCACTATGTATATGAAAGTCACTAGAGAATCCTCAGTGACTCTTTGATAATGACCTAGTAGTAGGTTAAAGATGATATTGAGATATATGTTTCAGGGAAAGGTTGTGGTCTTATAAGTCAGGAATATATTATATTACACACTCCCAGTGAGGTCACTTTTCATTCTAATGGCAAAGAGAATCACAAGACAGGATAGTGTGGTAGAAAGAGTTCTGGATTTGACATCAAAGATCTTTGATTAAAATCCTGACTTGACAACTTATTACCCATGTGGCCTTGAACAAGTGACTTCCTCTCTCTGGGCCTCAGTTTACTCACTCATAAAAATGAGAAAACTGGACTATATGGCCTCTAAAATTCCTCCCAACTCCAATCTATGAATGATAGATCAACAAAGCTTGAAGACATATTTAAACTATTCATTTTAACTCACCTTTAATTCAACTTTCAATTTAAGAGTCATTAAGTGACTATGTGGGCTAGGCCCTGGGAAGCCCAAAACAAAAAGGAAATAATCCTTGCCCTGCTGGAGCTACAGAGCCCTAGGGAATATGGGAACATAGGATCATAGATTTAAAACTGAAGAAACTGCAATGTCATTTAGTTTTACCTCCATGATTTAGAGATGAGGAAGCTCAGTTTCAGAGAGGACAAGTTACTTGCCCAGGGTCACATAAATAACAAGTGGCACAAGCTGGGATTGAAACTCAGGTCCTTGACTCAAAAACCAGGGCCCTGCCAAGTCCCTCATATTTATAATGGTATGAGACTCCTTTTCTAAAGTCAACAACAGTTTACCTTCTGGGTGGAAGGGGGCAACATACATGGAGACATAAACTGACATAATTGATCTACTCAAAAACTGGTAGTTCTCCAATGGAAAAGGGTTTCTTCCTTTGGTGGCCCCTTGACAAAGCAGGGACTGTCTCAATTATTTTTATGTCCATAGTGGTGGTGGTGATGGCACTTTAAGGTTCACTTTGAATATTTTATCTCATTGGATCCTCCCAACAACCCTCAAAGTGCTGCTGTCATCATCATCGTCATCATCATCATCATCTCCTACATTATTATCCCAATAAATAAATGCATCTCACTTCCATGGTAGCTTTTCACCTTGAGCCACAAAATTACTAGATTGAGTCCATTGCAAAGAATTCTCATCAACACAGACTGGAACGTCATTCAAAGTCGATGCCTGGGATAGTGAAAGGTAAAGTGATTTACCCAGGATCCCACAGTTTGTGACCCTGGGATTTGGAAGGGCACTCCCTAATCCAGTGATTCTCAACCTTCCTAATTCTGTGACCCTTTAATACACTTCCTCATGTTGTGGTGACCCCCAACCATAAAATTATTTTCATTGCTACTTCATAACTGTAATTTTGCTGCTGTTATGGATCGTAATGTAAATATCTGACATGCAGGATGTATTTTCATTGTTACAAATTAAACATAACCCACAGGTTGAGAACCGCTGCAATCTGTGAGATCTCAGTTCCACTTGAGTTTTTGATACATTGCTACATAACGAGCAACAAATCAACAACTACATAAAAATTTTCAGTTTTTCCTGGCAGTATACACTATCATTTTTAATCTCCACTATAGGTGTTATTGTTATCTTCATTTCATATGTGAGGAAATTGAGACTGGTGGCATAGCCAGTCACAAAGCAAGTAATTGTCTGAAGCGGTATTAGACCTTTCCTTCCCGACTCCCAGTCCAGTGCTCTAGCCACTACATTGCACTGCTGCCACGATACCTGATCATCATAAACTACTACTTAATTATTCTGGAAAAACAGCACTAGCCTGCTCATTTTCATTCCCTCCCTTGTAGGAGATGATTGTATTTATAATTATTTTTCAGTTAAATTGGCTTGCTAAGATTTACTTTTCATAGTTACATAGTTCCCTAGTTATTGGAAATGAGCAGAGACTCAAAAGTCCATATTGAGACTTGAAGAAGGCCATTTATAATTTTTCTCCTTCCTAAGGTACACCAAAGAAATATTCTACACATCCCCCCTCCCACAACTCTCCCACGTTTCTCCCATCCCCACTTCAAGAGATGGTCCTGATTGTTAATGGTTGAATAGATCACTAACTTTGCAGTGGAGGAAGAGATGCATAATCTTGCTGATATCTCATCTGAAACACTTTGGAAAGCACTGGGAAAGAGACGATTGCCAGCTCAGTCACTGCTGATCATGTCCTTGGCTTCCCTATGTCTTACTTGGCAACTACTCTTCAGCAGTTGGCTAACACTGGGTTCTTCGTGAGTATTATTGCCTCGGCCATTACTGCTCCTGCTGTGCAGAAAGCTCCACAATAAAGTCAGCATGGCCTATCTCTCTGTTTCAGGTTACAATAGCTATATATAAATAGTCCAGCTCTCAAATCTTACTGTTGAGGACAAAGAACGGTTTGGCAAAGAGTTGGACTACAGGTAAAATAGGTAGACACCTATGTGGGTTGACCTACAAGGTTCTGAGAAGACCCCGGCCCAAAAATATTTTATCCATTCACGCCTGTTATGTTACTGCTATTCATTCTCCTATGTTAAGCAGTATCTTTGCTTCAGAAAAGGAGTTCTTAACCAGTGTCCATGATAAATAGAGATAGGTAGACAGATGTATGTATGTATATGTATATGTGTGTGCATATATATGTGTGTATATATATACAAGCACACATACACAAACACATATGTGTATGTGCACATACATGTATATTCACATAATACACATGCATGTGTATATATACATGCATTGTACAAACATATGTGTGTATATAAACATGTGTGTGCACACATTTGTCTATATGTATATATTTCAATGTGCACGTGTATAAATATGTAGAGAGAGGGGTAGATAGATAAGGAATAGATGATAGAGAGACAAATAGAAAGATGACAGAAGACAGAGAAAGATAGATATGGTAGATAAATGAGAGAAAAGATAAACACAGACAGACATTAATATATTTCAATATAAATGGGGTTCCTTTGCAATTATATGTATTTTATTTTATGCATTTAAAAACATTTTTAGAAGGGGCCCACAGGTTTTACAGGGTACTGAAAGGGTCCAGGACTCAAAGAGGGTTAAGAATTCCTGGTGTAGAGGCATGATCAAATCATGTATTTAGAGTTAAATGGGACTTCAGAGACTTTTTAGTCCAACCCCCTGATTTTCCAGATGCAGAAACCAAATCCAGGTGAGTTAAAATTCCTTGCCAAAGATCATACCACTAATAAATAAAAAGCAGGATTCGACCCCAGTATTTCTGCCTTGAGTCAGCAGCAACTGCTTCTTATAGCAGAATAAGTATGGTCCTTGGAGCCAGGAAAATCTGGATTCTAATCCTGCTTTTGACACTAGCTTGGAGACTTATTTTCCTCCTCTATAAGATGGAGGAAATAAAACCTTTAGTCGACATTCCATAAAGCTATTGTAAAGCTCAAAAAATGACTATAAAAGGTTTTATAAACCTTATGATGTATCAATGAGGGCTAATTTTAGAAGCACTTTTAAAATGTCAACCCTTGGGGAGAGATAAACACGTTGTTACACCCACCTCAGTTAATATAAATTGGTTGACTGGTTTTCTTAAGCCCAGAGACATCCATCTAGAAAGGAGTAAGGGTCCAATGGCAGGCAGAGCCCAGGATTTCACCTATGTCACCATTGCCTTTGGGTTGATTCTGCTTCACAATAAGAACCACCCATTAGATTAGATTCTAGCATTGGCACTATTTGACCTTGGACAGGTCACTAACCAACCTCTCTGGGACCCAGTTTCCAAGTCTATAAAATGAAGGGATCGGCCTAAAAGTTTGCTGAGATCACTTCCCATTTTAGATCTATGATCAAATTATTCTAGATTTTAGTCCTTTAATTCACTGGCTGACAAATCTATTTGATGTTTGATAGATTTGACCTGTACCTGAATTTGGTAGGATTTGAGTGGGTTGTGTTCTAAGATCTCTTTTATACCCTTTCACCCTCTGGAAAAGAGCAGAATTCCTCACCTGGCATTATGTTTTCTTCGTGTCATCCACAATGAAGAAACACAACCCTGAATGTGGCATGGATTTGAAATTAGCTTAAGGATTTCCTTTGCTTTTTATATTTAACAGCTGTCCTTGAGTCGGGT
Organism: Pseudochirops cupreus; assembly: GCA_028627135.1. NCBI lineage: Eukaryota > Metazoa > Chordata > Mammalia > Diprotodontia > Pseudocheiridae > Pseudochirops > Pseudochirops cupreus. The sequence continues at coordinate 110,892,262 of CM053583.1, forward strand.
AACTGATTAGAGATTCAAGCAGAGGTGGGGAGGGTAGAGTATATCTTTATATTTCATGACTTATCTCTAAGAGAACATCTGTCTCTGCTACTTATTTTTTCATTAAAATCAAATGCTTTTGGATGAGTCAAAGATTCAGTCCAGATATCCTAGAATAGGCCTGAGTCTAACCAAGAATCATCCTAAAAACCCAGGTAAGAATGGGATACAGAAAGAAAAGAAGTCCCCCAACTCTACAACCTCAGATCAAAAGGACAAAGGCATCTTTTTCATCCAGATGAATTATTAATCAGATTAACTGTAGCAGCAAATTGAATTTATTCATTAAATGTCTATTTCACAATTCAAAATTTAACATAACACTGTAGTAGAAAGAGTGTCTGAGACACTTGGCAGGACTAACTGTGCCATTAACTACACAGTCTTGGAACAAGTCACTTTACCTCAACAAAACCTCAGTTTTTCCATATGTAAAATAAAGGCGTTGGACTTGATGAATCCTTAAAGGTTCTTTGAAGCTACAGGAGTCAATGATTTAATGATTTCAGTGGGGGGGGGGGTGGGCAAAGAGAAAAGAGGAGAGTCAGGACCTGTCATTTTATTGATATATGAACTTCTTCTACCAATACAAATTGACAAATTTAGTCCATAACCTTCTGGAGTTTCCTAGGGTCACCAAGTTACCTAGGGGTCACACAGCCAGTATACATCAGGGACAGGACTTGAACCAAGATCTTTCCAGTCAAAAAATCATAAGTGTGACCCTAAAGGACCTTAAAGGCCAGATAGTTTTTCCATCACATTTTATGATCACAATTGGGCTCACCCAAGGTCGCACCAGTAAAAAGCATCAGAAATGTTGATTTGAACCAAAGTCTTCTGCCTTCAGAGTCTGTGGCCTTTCCACCATATCACACCATGACTTTTCCATCAGCCTGCCTTCCTTTATTCCATGCTTCCTCTCTAAAGCAAATATCACAGTTGCTGTTGTTGCTTGTTCATTTCAGTTGTGTCCAACTCTTCATGATCCTTTTTGGGGGTTTTCTTGCCTGAGATACTAGAGTCATTTTGACATGTCCTTCTCTAGCTCATTTTACATATGAGGAAACTGAAGCAAACGGAGATTAAGTGACTTGCCCAGGATCACACAGCCAGTAAGTGTCTGAGACTGAATTTGAACTCAGGGAGATGAGTCTTTCTGATTCCAAGCCTAGTGCTCTAGCCATTGTGCCACCTAGCTCCTTATCATATTCATTCTGAAGATGAGAAAACAGATGTAAAATCATTAAGTAACTTGCCCATGTCATCTCTCCTTCATATATAAAAATTATACCTCTTCTCCATCAATAGAACATACGCTTTATGGTATTTTTCCAGTAGGTGGGGATGAGTTAGCATAGAGAAGTTTACTCTGCTTTGCCAAATGCCCCTTGCCACCCACAAGCATGTATTTATAAGAAATTTGAGTGGCCTTTGGAGTAGTCTGTGCCAGTGAAACTGAATTAACTAAATTGAATCAGAGGAAAAAGGAAACTTTGGACTCCATGTCACAAGTATGGAGAGTTAATCAGCTGAACTAACCAGTAATGTACCCATAACACCTTACCATTCAATTGTGAGGGTAAGAACATTCCTTTCAAAAGGCATTTAGGACATGGTATCAAGATAAACATGAAGCAAACACCATTCCTCAACATCCTGAGAGTATAAGGCTAATATGAATGGCCATGAAAAGCTAAGCTCCATGTCAAATGCTGCATTCTATGGACTGTCCTCTCTACTACTTCCACGGTCTTCTGTTGTTGACAGCTCTAACCCCCAGTCATTATTAGTGTCCTAATAGACCATTCTGAACCACCTCTCCTCTGAGCTAATCCCCTTGGGTAATAATAAGAACCACAATTCTGAAGTGATATGCAACTTTGGGTGCGTTTTTTACATACTTTATGTGCATCGTCTTATTTCAGCTTCACATTATAGGTGCATACTATTATCATATTCATTTTGAAGATGGAAAAACAGATGTAAAGGCATTAAGTAACTTGTCCATGTCAATTAATCAACATAAATTTATTAAATGCCTAGTATATGCCAGACACTGACTTCAGGGCTAAGGATATAAAGAAAAGCCAAAATACTCCTGACTTCAAGGAACTCATATCCTAAGGGGGAATAAAACATATAAATAACTAGGCACATACATGTTGTATACATAGTAGATGGGAGATAATCTCAGAGCCAGCCACTGGAAGGTGAAGGAGGGTGGTCAGGAAAAACTTCCTGTAAAAGGTTAGATTTGAGCTGCCTCATGAAGGCAGCCAGAGAAACCAAGAGGCCAAAGTGAGGAGAGAAAGGATACTGGGCATGCAAGATAGTCAAGAGATAGCCAAAGCCAAGCACAAGTTGCTCTCCAGAGTCCTCTGTGAATAGTGCTGCTGAATAGAGCTGCTGTGAATAGCTCTAATGTTCTGATCACATGGTATAGTGAACTCTATTTATTCAACAATAAACTAAGGTAAAACATTCACAGAAACCAAAGTATAGCATTCACAATGATATAATGTAACTTATCACTAAAGCGGCCACATGGTTTTAAACAAGATACCATTCAGTAAGTACTTAACTCAATCATCCTTAAGGGGTACAAGGTACAGAGTACAGAGTTCTCCCACCTCTAGGCCACAGTAAATCATGATCTTCTCAGTCAGCATTAAGTACCCAAGGAGACCTCTTTTCATCTTGGCTCAAGGCTGGCTCTTCCATGGGTCCAGCTCTTGCCTGAATCTACCCAACTATCACCTGGATTCACAGGCAAGCAGCTCTCAGTTCCTTGTCCAGCTCCTCGTCCAATTCCTCATATAGCTCTTTCCATATTGAAGCTCACAGTGTCCAGTGCACCTCAAGTCCTTCGTAGTTTCTGTTTCTGGGAAGACAAAGCTTAACAGAGCCAAAACAACATTCACACATTTTACTGGTACCATCATCAATTCAATATCTGCCTGTGAAATCAACACAGACCCACAAACAAGGTCTGAGAACTCAATACAAATCGTCAATATAGTCCCAGGACCTCTGAAACCCTCCTCAAGGACTTCTGTAAACAGACAACAGGAAAATCCTCTTTCAGGGCTCCCAGTAAGGTCCCAGGGCTTCTGTACAAAGTATTACAAACACAAATCAACCCAGACAGAACATACAAACAGAGTGCCAGCCACCATGAGTGTTCCCTTCTCAGTTCTGCTCGATCCCACTTGTGCTCCTGCTTTTATATGGCCATTAGCTCCTCCCTGTTCCACCCACCTCTTATGTCCTTCCTGTTCCTGTATTGGACATGTCCCTCCCACTGTGGGTTTCACAAGTTCTGTTTCTTAACAAAGACTTGATATAATCATGGGAAAGGCTCAACTAAAACAAGGTGCTAAGCACTTGTTTGTTTGCCATTGCAAAGATGAAGTGTCATGTTTGGGAAGTAGGTAGCCTAGTGTAGCCAGATCAGTTGTGGAGCATGCAGAAAGGATTAGAGTGTAAAAATATTGGAAAGGTGGGGAAAGGCCAGGTGGTGAAAAACAAGCTCATTCAGTAAGTGCCTGTGGCAGAATTTAGACTAGCTCTTTCTGGTCCAGCACCTAGGTCTAGTATCCTATCCACTGCATCACATAGCTTCTCCTTGATAGTTTAGCACTTTTCCCTAGTCCTTCCTTCTCCTTGACATCAAGTGTGTCCCTTATCTTAGATACAGTGTGCTCTGTTATAAAGTATTTCTGTAAGCATGCCTCTTTATAACCCTAATTTGTAGATAAGCCTAAACATTCTGTCCTTAGGAAACAAACATACTAGATAACTGCTTCAAGTCATGTACTCCTTGGCATCCTACAATACCCAGAGTCAAATTCATTTGATTACTTATGTCTGGCTGGATCTACCTGTAAAGAGCTTAGGATCTACTTGTAAAGAGCACTATCATCATCACTAGCATTTATATATAACTTTGAAATTTGCAAAATGGTTTACAAACATAATTTCATTTTATCCTCACAACACCCCTGGATATAGATATTATGATTATTGCTTTAAATCAACAGATAAGGAAACTAAGGTAGATAGAGGTTATGTGACTTACCCAGGGTCGCAGGGCTAGGAAGTATCTGAAGTTAAATTTGAACTTAGGTATTCCTAATTCAAGACCTAACATAACCTAACTGCCTATAAAATGTAGTTGCTCCACTCTTTCTTGAATCATCTTTAGAACCAAGTCATATCTACAATGAGGAATTAGAATCCCTGGTTTTCCCATCATGCATTTGGGCTATATTAACAATGATGCTGGAAGGGCTAACCTGTTCACAATTTTCAAACCAGTAAGATGAACTCCTCTTTCTCTATTGTCAAAAAGTGGGTGCAGTCACTGGGTTTTCATGCTTAAGGAAAAGAATGTGATTCCAAAAATACTGTAAACACTGGTACTAGTGTTACAATGTCATTTAAACTCAAATGTTCTGATCTCAAAGACCAGTGACCTTCCTACTATACCATATCCATGTGACAGAAAAGAGTAGGCAAATACAAAGGAACTTTAGCCTCCTAATTAGACTTATAACTGGAAGATCTCTAAAAGAGTATTGTAGATAAACAGAGTAAGTTTCATAGTACTTTTAAAAGTTAATCCTATTTGTAGTTGTTACATGTCCTTTGATGCTAGCCTAGAGAACTATCCCCAATCTATTTTCAGGAAAGAAGTCATCCTTATGCCAGATGTAAAAGAACATTTATTGAGTTATGATAAAAAAAAACTGTTTTTTTGAGCCCCAAATCCTGTTATAATACCAATCACATTGAAAATATACTATAAATGGAATTTCAGAGTCAATATTATTAAAGGTCTACCAATAAATAAAGTTTCAGAACAAAATTCACTTTTTTTAATGTAAGTATCTTTTTATCTTAGATACAGCTGGGTCCTGGTTAGTACAAATAACCAATTCCCTGAAAGAATGTGTTTTTGCAGTTTTCACTGTATATTTCCATTGAGTTAGAACCAATTACCACTTTTAACATAATAATAATTTCAAATAATGTGAATTTGAATACATTGAACCACTCCAAGGATTCATTATTTGTACTAGTCAGGACATACATCAAGGGTACATAAATGATGACAGGTTAAGTAATTTGTCCATGGTCACACAGTTAGTTTCAGAGGTGTGATTTGAACCTAAGTCTTCCTGACTCCTGGTCCAGAATGCTATTTACTATTCCAAGGTACTTCTAGTACAGAGAACTAGAAAAAAAAATAGAGTAATTTTTCAGTACAATTAAAATATGATAGGTACATGTCTTTTATACCTAAGGTTATATAGCAAAGTCTTCAGTCTTAAAGATTCTCTGCCCCACTCTCTCATTCTGGTCATGGCCCAAACCATCTATATCCAGCACAGCTATTTCAAAACCATAGCTACTCCACTAAAGAGCTATGCATCTATATAGCCAATGCAATACCCATAGCAGCTGCTATGAATATGCAGATGTATTTCCAAGGTTGAATTGCAAAATATAACAAACTCTCTTCCTCAAAGACAAAACCAAGATATTTATTCAGATACCAGAAACCAATTCCCCTATGGTAACAAAGAAGTTTATACACATTACCAATCCAGGGAGCTCTGACATCCCCAAACCTTCCCTCTGTTAGGTCTCCCCAGAAACAAGCTCCCCTAGGCAAAATTCCTCATACTAGCTACTCTGCCTCAGCTCTGTCTCACTCTCTCTTTTCCTGCTCTACCCTTCCTGCTCTACCCTTTTGGCAAGCTCCTCCTACCTTGGGCTCCACGGTATGGGAGCTGTGCACTGGGCCAAAGTTCAAAGCAGGTCACATGGACCTCTTAAGGGCCAGGGAAGATCTTCAAACTCCTTTAACATTACAGTATCCCAGTGGCTGATTAGGTAACTTACATTCCCACACACACACTTTCCAAGGCTGAGAACAAAGTAGCAGGACCATATTGCTTCCTAGAAACTCTGTCCAGCAGCTTTACATCATGGAAACCTACCCAATCTGCTTTGTGGATGTCATCCAACCCTGAACACTCTGTATAACCTTGGGAAGGACAGATTCTCTTCAGTCTGACTGATCCAGCCACCGTCGGTTTTCCCCTGGTCTCACTGAGACCTACAGATTCATAAGCAGTTGGCTGGGAAGAGGAAAAGTCCTATCTAAATCCATACCTGATGTTTGCAACTTCCTACTTATAACTACATTGGAAAGGACAGGATTCCACCCAGGAAATAACGATAATATTTGGAGGAAACCTGATGACTTAGGAAGACATAGCTAGCCAGAATTCTGATCAGATATAACCTAGGTAATGAGCCACTCCTCAAACTACAGAGATAAGAGTTCTGCAAGCAAAAGCCCACTCTGAAAAGAACAAGGGATAATCATACCTAGAAAGGAGAAAATGGAAGCCTTAACCTATGTGTGGCCAGTGACCTGGGGCAGTGGGACTAGGGGGATTCTAACACATCCATAGACATGGGATTGCATTGAGAAGAGTAATTAAGAACTCTCAACTTTAAAATCAGCCCTCAAGGCATACAATAAAAAAAATTAGCCAAGCTTCATGGTTGGCAAGATGACTCTCTGGGACTTCAACAGAGACAAATAGGCAAAAGGACTCTGTTGACATATTTTGAATGATGGAGACATGGACCTACCTTACTGTTACACTATCAAGAAGGAACCTCCTATTTCTTCCTCCTGTCAACTAAGGACCATAAAAGGAACTCATTTTGGGGGGATTTGTTTTTGTTTTTGCTACCAGAGGGTTGAAAAAAAGAGATGAAAGGTATACGTAGAACGTCCTATTGCATCATTTGGGGAAAAAGAGTGCCAATAGTCTACTCTCAGTCTACAAAAAAAGAACTCAGGGGAGAACACAGTAGAACCTTAAAAATCATAATTTTTCAAAGAATTGGTTTGATCCCCTCACTTAACATATAAATGCATCCATCAATCAGTTTTTTAGCACCTGGGATATATAAACAAGACCATCCCTGACCTTGAAGATCTTACAATCTACCCCTGGGAGAAAACATTTCTAGAAGGAGAAATACACAAAATAGATCTAACTTGGGATAAGACAAAAATATACAAAATATAAAAGATAATTGAGAGGAAAAGAAGAAAGAACTAGCAGATAGAGGTATTGAGAAAGGCTCTGTATAGAAAGCAGTACTTGAAAGAAAGTGAGGAATCTAAGTGGATTTTTGTTGTTTTAGTCATTTTAATTGAGTCCAACTTTTCATGAGGCCATTTGGGGTTTTTCTTGGCAAAGACACTGGAGTGTTTTGCCATTTCCTTCTCTGGCTGATTTTATAGATGAGGAAACTACAGCAAACACAAGTTAAGTGATTTGTCCAGAGTCACACAGTAAATGTCAGCAATGGTATTTGAACTCAGATCTTCCCAACTTTAGGCCTGGCACTTTATCCACTGCACCACCTACCTGTCCCATCAAAGTTGATAGAGAATGGTTAAACAATGAACCCCAAATCACACACATAGCTAATGGCAGAGCTGGAACTAGAACTCAGGCATTTTACCTTCTAGTCCAACACTCTAAAGATGGATGCTGGTGCCTCTTATGATCTTCTTTCTCCCTCCTCCCCCCCACCACTCCATCTCCATCCTCAATTCAAACCCTCTTCCTAGGCTTCTGGTACTGGGTAGGAACAATTTGACAAGCTAAGGCAAAGACAGAAGAAACAGAGCCAGAGATGTATTATAGCTGATTAAAAACTTTTCCCCCATGGACAGCCCGGAATAGTCCCTGTCCTTTCTTTTCACCTTGGTCAGAGAAGGAGGAGGAGAACTGGTCTAACAAAGTCACACTGCAGCTTTGAGAACCCAGCAGACATCCGAGACTGCTGAGCAGTACACTTCAAGTAGCTCAGCCAGGGAAGGGATAGGGAGGAGAAAGCCTGGCACAGAGCCCAGGATTCCAGCTGACAGGTGCACATTTCCAGAAGGACAAAAAGAAATTATTTACCTTATGTGTTTGACTTTCTTTTCTTTCTTCTTCCTAATGCAGATTTTACTGATGATGCCACAGGTCTTGCAAAAATCTTCATATCAGAAATGTTAAAGCATAGAAAGGTAGTTTACCTGTAGTTGCATAACTGGGATTGGACCTTTAAAAATGAACTTGGTGCTTTAGACTGTGATAGCATCCATGCTACCTTGAATCCATAACTCAAACCTGGGGCATGACAGAGTCTGTTTAGATAAGTAGACACTTGGGATAATAGACCAGGGTAGAAAGTTACATAATGGAGCTGGAGTTTTGGGGGTCCAGTTCTGACCAGACAGACCCCTATGCTTGAGCAAGGTAAAATTAAAGGGTGAGATTGAACTTTAGAGTAAGAGGCCATTCCTTGATGGATCTGAACATGTATTAGACAGCTTAAGGTACCTAATGTGATAAAAAAAGAGACTGTCACTAGACATAGCTAATAGGGGCATGGAGAACAGCTGGAGAAATTATGTACTGCTATGACAAGAGGAGGACTTAAATGAGTCAGGAGAGCTGTATTCTTCTAGCTAGCTATGTGGCCCCTGCCAGGGCTAGTTTTGTGACCTTGGAGAAAATCACTTTTTTTCCTTGTCTAGAACATTAAAAGATTAGATGAGAAGACCTCTAAAATCCCTTCTAACTCTAAGACCCATCTTCTAAAGATCTCTATTCTTCCCTAGAAAATTTAGTTCATTTTAGGTCATACAGTAAAAACCTGGTGATTTGAAAATGTTAATGTGAAAATGTTAAATCTAAGATCCAATTTGCTACCAAATAGTGACTTAGGCATAAGGGGAAGCTGACTCAATGAGCTTGGCAGGAAACCAAGAGACTTGGCTTTGCCTCTAACTCTGTGCGACCTTGGACAAAGAAAGCATTGCTCTTCCCTGAATCTATTTTCTCTTTTTGTTAAATGAAGATGTTGAACTGGATGGTTTTAAAGGTCAATTCCAGTTCTAATATGTTGTGATTCTAAGTTTATGTATGTGTATACACACACATATACACACATATATATGTATATATGTACATGTTTTTTTTCTGTCACATTAATCTGGCCTGGGAACAATAAGAGAAATAAGCAAGTGCATTTTAATAATCTGTGAAGGTTAAAAACAAAAAAACAGGACGAGTCTTCTGATGATGATATGATACAACCAGAACTAACAGCCTCTGAATTTATACTAATGCATGACCTCATGACAAATTGAACAACACCAGGGCACGAGTTAGCTGGTTTTACTATCTGGAACTCAATTTCTGCAGTTTCAACTATTTCAATTCTATATAACAGAGAGGTCAGTCCTGTCCATAGAAATTAGGAGCACTGCTGCTCCAAGAAAGGTACACAGGATTGGAAGAAATCCCTTGGGATTAGGTGTTGTTTAAAGCAATGTGTTTCAATGCTGAGGCAATTTTTCTGCCTTCCAAATGGTCCCTCAAGAGCAGCATTTCAACTCCTATACTGAATCTTCATAGAGAAAATTTCTTTAAGACAACAGTACTGCATTCAACAAAAGACCTGCATTCAAGTCCCAGTTCTTAAAAATTAGTAGGATCTTGAGAAAGACATTTACTCAAGCCCCATTTTCCTCACTGGTACCATAGAATAACTGGTAATACTTGCTCTATCTATTTTTCCCATTTCAGATGTAAGAAAACTGATGCTTAAAAAGGAGATATCTTACCCATGATCATGTAGGTGATAACTGCCTGCGCTGACATTCAAACCCATGTCTCCTGACTACAAATCTAGCATTCTTTCCCTTATTCCGCTATACCAGTCCTTCTCAAGTTTAGCGACCTGTACTTATTTAGCATTTATTTTTCAGGGTATTAAATGTCATTACATTATTCCATGAATATTTATTTGGTTTTTCTAAACAATATTCCTTGTCATGTCACTAGCTCAGTTTTACTGATTCACATGAATGAGGTGCTTTAGCCAGGGTTCTCTAAGAAGAGTAGGTCAAGGTCATAATCACAGAATCACAGAATTTTAGATACAACGAAGTCTCACTTTAACCCCAATGTTTAGAGTTTAGGATTTAGAGAATGTGCTATAGTTGTGATTGTATTCTCTGTTCCTTAAACTCCTTTGGACAGGGTCCAAGACTGACCTTCTATCATGCTAAATTCCCTACCAGAATGCTAGGCATTACAAAAAGAATATTGCCTCTTGGCATGACTTACTCCGAACTTAGAAGAATATGTTGCCAAGTAACAAAATTAAGCCATATTTCAAATGAAGTAGAATACACACACACACACACATACACACACACACAAAACACACACACACACACACACACACACACACACACACAAAACACACACACACACACACACACACTGCCATTTTAAGAACTGACCTTATGTATCTAATACTTTATATACAGAGGTAAATCTTAGGTAGCCAGAATATGAAGGTACATGTCAGTATCCCTCCTAAAAGGGTCAGGGAATCTTAAATCAATCACAGATTGTGCACAAAAAAAACCAAAAACAGTTTCTACTAAACCTGAATAGGGGTATAAAGATCTCTAAGACTGAACTCTCAGATCCCAAAGTAAAAATCAGCACTCTTATAGTCTAGGCAGAAAGAATCTCATCTGCTCTACTGTCTATTAAAATGCGACAGTAAAAGAGAAATGATTGGACATTCATATTATCCAAGGAAAGAGCTGTTTATGCTAGAAGAGTTACATTGAACTTCTAATCTATAAATTCAGGGAGGGGGGTAGGGCAGTGAAGAGTGTAATTAAGATTCACATTTTAAATTTATGTGTAGTTTGTTTCAAAGACAAAATAAATACTTTAAAAGAAATTTTACCAAGTCGTTAAGAGTTAAATAGTTCTTTGGAAGGCCATTTGTCCTCTCCACGTGTCTTTTACAGAACTCAGTCACTTCTTATCATCCTAATAGCAGTTCCTATTGATGAAGGCAAAAATAACAGCAGAGACCTAAAGACAATTCAAAAGAGAAGAACTTTTACTGGGAAGGACTTTTGGAAATAAAATAAAGTTTCACTCTCATCTTCATGATTGGAAAATAAAACAGGCTAGAGGTAGGTGTCAAGAAGTAAACATTTAATTTGTTTAATTCCTATTGAGAGAATGTTTTCCTTGTAAACACATATGTGCTGGAAGAACTTAAACCAAGTTTGGTGTGATCCACAATTTACCATTCCTTTAGGAGTGTGTGCTATGTTTATAATGATTCATGGAAGATGGAAAAGGCCACACTGCAATGAACCCCAACATTTGCTACAGTTTTACAAAAATATTGAAAAGTAAAAGTCATCTGGGGTAAGAAACCTATCTTTTCCCCTTATTGGTTAGGGCTTTGTTAAACTTTCCAATATGGAATAAGACACCATGATTCCTTTCTTTGGACTCCTTCCAATTTGCCCTAGATAGACATTTTGTTTATTTTTTCCCTTCCCTATCCATATGGTCTCTTTAATCTCTCCAGCTTACATATCCTCTCATATTATATGGACATTTTTCTCAGGGACAATTGACCATACCCCAGTCCCAGGTCAATCTTAAACCAACTTAAACTTGAAAAATGCTGCAAATGTGCAATCATCTTTTTATCATACTATGTTATGGAAATGCTTGTTTTCTTCCATAAATTTTTTTGAAAAATTTTAAAAGAAAAATGCTTCTAGTAAGTGCTACATTTACTAGTGTCCAAAATAGATCAATAAAGGAGGTCAAAATAAAATGAAAGTTTCTTCTCCCGGTATTTCTGTTCTAATTCTAAATCCTTACTTCCAAAACTTTCTGGAAAGCACTTCGTCGGAATTTTGACGCTTGCAAAATGGACTCATATTTCAATATTACTAGGCTCTTGCATTTCAATCAGTGTGAAAACTCCCTCTCTGAATAAAGATCACAATCCCTTTTACAGTTTAGTAGATGTTCCTTTAGAAGTGCTGTGACTGAAAATTTTATCTCCCCATAGCTGATAAATTCAATGAGTCTCTCAAGTGTAATTAGCTTTGTCTTCAGACAACAAACATTTAGCCCAATGCTGGGCCCGCACTCAAGGCCTTTCAAGCTGAATTAGAACAACCTATTGGCATAAGCTGGAACACAGAGGGTCATCTCACAGTCACAATGAGGTATCAGAGAAGATGGAGGTTCAGGATGAACACCAAAGCAAAATTCCTTACTCTTAGGTAGCAAGTACCCAGGGTTTGTCCACCCCATACAATTTATTATATGACAGGTAGAGGCAATGTTGTTCCCTTTATATTTATGAGAGGAAAAACCAGTGCACAGAGAGTTATGATGACCTGCCTAAGATTGCACGGAAGTGAAGAACAGACTAAAACTAAAGTGCTTCATCTTGCAGCCAAATTTTCCAGCAGAAAATGAAGTGCAACAAGACAAATAATAATAACTTCTATTTCCATAGTGTTTAAGGTTTGCAAAATATTTTCTCCAAAGCAACCTCCTGAGGGAGATTGTGCAAGTATGCCTGTCTCCATTTTATAGATTAGGAACCTCAGGCTCTGAAAAGTGAAGTCACTTAATCATGCTCACACAGTAACGGCAGATTCCAGCTGTGTGTCAGTGAGAGAGAGAAAGAGAGAGAGGACAGAATGGCAGGAAAAGAGACGTAAGAGAGAATGTGATAAAAGAGAAAAATGAGAAAGGAGGAGAGAGAGAAAGATAGAGGGAGGGAGAGAGGGAAGGGAAAAGAGAAAGGGGGAGGGGAGAGAGATGAGAAAGATGAGCAAGTGGGGAAAAGGGTGAAAGAAAGAGGGATGTGGACAAAGAGAAGAGGAGAGGGGAAGGGAAAGAGAGGAGAAGGGAGAAAAAGAGAGTCAGAGAGAGATACAGAGAAGGAAGGGAACAGGAACAAGAGAAAGGGAGAGGGAGAAAGAGATTAAGAGAGGAAGTATCGGTTAGCATATGTCCTCAGGCACTGCTCTGGGGATACAAATACACATCTGTAAGACAGTTTGTTTGCAAAAAGCTTACATTCTACATAGCATAAAATGCACCTGGAGAGGAGATAAGACAGGATACTGACAATGCAAAGAAGGCTGAAAAGGAGAAAAAAAAGATCAAGGCTCACCTACCAGAGCCTGGTGACCCAGGGGGAATATACAAGATTGGGACTAGGGCTGATGATATAAAGCGGGCCAGGAAGTGAACTCAGGTTTCCTGACTCTAGTCCAGCACTCTTTCCTCTGTGCTTGCTTCTCAGGCAGAGTGAAGAAGAGAGAAAGAGACAAATGTTCTTTTTTTTAATTAACTTTTGTGTTTCTTTTTAGTTTAAATCATTCATTTCCACAAGATTTTGAGTTACAAATGTTCTCCCTGTCTTTCCCCTACCCATCACCCCAAAACAGTGATCCCACTGAATACCCCCTCCCCAAATCTGCTCTCTCCTATATCCTCCTCCATCTCCTCTCTGACTTTGTAGTAGGGCAAGATGGATTTCCATAACCTAGTGCCTGTATATCTTATTGCCCAATTGCATGTAAATAATAATAACAATTTTTTTAAACATTTGATTTTAAAACTTTAAATTCCAGATTCTTTCCCTTCCTCCCTTGTCTCCCACCCTTACTGGGAAGATAAGCATTTCAATATAGATTGGACATGTATAGTTAAACAAAACATTTCCCTAGTGGATATATTGTGAAAGACTGACTCTGTGTCCCTCCATCCTATACCCCCAACTTGTTCTATTCTCTTCTTTGTCCCTGTTCCTTTACAAAAGTGTGTGCTTCTAACTACCCTCCCCCCACAACCTGCCTTCCCCTCCATCATCCCCCCCTCTCATCGCCTTCCCCTCTACTTTCCTGTAGAGCAAGATACCCAATTCAGAGTGTATGTCATTCACTCCCTAAGCCAAATTCAATGAGAGTAAGGTTGACCCATTCCTTTTTGCCTTCCTGTTCTTCTCCTCCATTGTAACAGTTATCCCTTGCCTCTGCTATATGAGATAATTTACACCATACTGTCTCTCCCCATGTCCTCTCATTATATTCCTCTCTCACCTCTCAATTTCACCTGTTAAATATCATCTCTTCCTATTCAACTGATCCTGTGCCCTCTGTCTATGTATACCTGTATACATATAT
>CM053583.1:110906937-110954753 GCA_028627135.1 Pseudochirops cupreus
ACACACACACATATACATATATATATGTATATATATATATATATGCATACATACACATATGTCTATATAGGAGGGTTTACATATGTGTATGAACACATATCTGAGTATGTGTGTATATGGGTACATAGAGGGCACAGGATCAATTGAATAGGAAGGGACCATACTCTAAAAGGTGACATTCTGAGGTGGGAGAGGATTAGAATGAGAAGAGACAGGGAGACACAGAATGGGGTTAGTCATCTCATATAGAAGAGGCAAGGGGTAATTGTTACAATGGAGGGGAAGAACAGGAAGGCAAAAGGGAAAGAGTCAACCTTACTCTCATTCAATTTGGCTTAGGGAAGGAACGACATAAACTCTAAACTGGGTATCTTGCCACACAGGAGAGTAGGGGGAATAGGGATGAGAGGTGGGATGATGGAGGGGAGGGCAGGGTCAGGGGGGAGGGTTGCTGGAAGTACACACTTCTGTAAAGGGACAGGAACAGGTTAGAGAATAGAACAGGGGGTGGGGGAGCTGGATAGGAAGGAGGGACATATAATCAGTCTTTCACAATATGCCCACTGTGGAGATGTTCTGGGTAATTACACATGTACAGCCTGTATTTAATTACTTGTCCTTCCAGCGGGGGTGGGTGATGAGGGAGGAAGGGAAAGAATCTAGAATTTAAAGTTCTATAATCAAATGTTAAAAATATATATGTATATATGTATATATTACTAGTATTATTATTATTATTATTATTAACTACATCCAACTGGGAATTAAGATATACAGGCACTGGGGTAGGGAGATCCATCCTGTCCTACAGAAAGTCAGAGGGGCGAGGGGGAGGACATAGGAGAGAGGAGAAGGGTTACACAGTGGGATGGCTGTCTTGAGGTGTTGGTTAGGGGAAAGATGGGGAGAAATTTTGTAACTCAAAATCTCCTGGAACTGAATGATGTAAACAAGAAAATAAATTAATTAATTTATTTTTTAAAAAATGAATCAAATGCACAGTGGTAAGCAAGAAATGAACTTTCTGGATCATGGTAGATTCTAAATCTGGTAGATTCTGATAGATCCTGAATTATACAAAAAGGGTTAATAAATAATGACCTTCCCTTTGGTTTTTCTTATGCACCTCTCAGAATTACAGTCTTACTTGTATAATAAATGGCTCCCTAGGTCAGAGAAGAGGGAGTAAGCTGTAGAAAAGAGAGTAAAAAGACAGTCCAGGGAGCAGAGTACAGGTGCTTGTAATGGTAACAGTAATTTGAAGATCTTCCCTGCCCTTGTATTTGCAAACAAATAGTACTTAGTACGTTGTTCCAAGTTTATAATTGTGTCAAGTATTAAGACCCAGAACTTGTGAATTCCACAGTGGGATGGATTGGCTGATGTAACAGAAAGGGGCTGGAACAGAGAGGAGCTGATACTTTATATAAAGAAAAGCCCAAGCTAGAGAGTCAGAACTTCTGGGAGCAAGCAGGTGAAGACTGAGGAGCTGAGAACTGAGAAGAGAACTGAGAACTGAGAAGAACTGAAAAGAGGATTGAAAAGAACTGAGAAATGAGAACAGAGAAGATTTTGAGAACAGAACTCACGGTGGCAGAACTTCTTCTGAGAGCTGCTAAGAACTTTTGAGAGCCAGTCAGAGCTGCCAAGAACTTCTGAGAGCCAGCCAGAACTGCCAGGAATGCAAACTGAGAAATGAGAAGGAAGGAGAACTGGGAGGAAGCATGACTGTGGTGCTGGTACTTCGTCTTTCTGTTTTGATGTTACTTTGTCTCAGACCTTGTTGTTGGGTCTATGTTGATTTCTCAGGAAGAAAATGAATTGATGAGAATGACAGAAATGTGAATGAATGTTATTGTGGCTTTGTTAAGCTTTGTCTTTCCAGAAGCAGAAACTGTGAAGAATTTGAGGTGGACTAGACACTGTGAGTTTCAATATAGAACATGAGCTGGACAACAATAAGCTGGACAAGGAACTGAGAGTTGTCTGCCTTTGAACCCAGGTGGCAGTTGGATAGATTTGTGCAGGAGCTGGGACCATGGAAGAGGAACCATGGAAGCTGAGAGCCTGTCTCAAGTCAAGATGAAAAGACCTCTCCTTGGGCACTTAATGCAAACTGAGAAAATCATGATTTACTGTGGTCTAGAGTGGAGGACGCTGACCTCTTTATTTAGATGATAGAATTAAATACTCCAAGTAAGAAGAAAGAGGACTTTTTGATTGAAGAGATTAAGACAATGTGACCTAGGAGTGGAGAACTTTGATCTTTGTACTTGGTGTCAATTAAGGAGGTTTGTCTCCTTAAGGATGATTGAATTAAGGACTTACTAAATGATTGTGTTACTAAATGAATGTTATCTTTTGCTTAAAACTATGTGACCACTTTGGTGAAAACTATGTGGCCATTTTAGTGATAAGCTGTTATGCCATAACATTGTGAATGCTATACTTTGATTTCTGTGAATATTTTGTCTTAGTTTGTTACTGAATAAATAGAGAGTTCACCATACTGTGTAATAAGAACCTTGAAAGCTATTCACAACAGCAGTCCTCTGGAAAACTGCTCATGCTTAGCTTTACAGCACTGGGTCAGAAAAAAGGGAATGGAAAAGAGGGAGTGAAAGGAGATCAAAAATACAGAAAGAGAAGGGGAGAAAATAGAAGATTCAGACATAATTCCCCCTCTCCCCAGGTGACCTCCATGAACCCATGTAGTTAACACACCCTCTCAAAAAAAAACCCACAGTAGAACATAGCTATCCTCTCTACTTTTAGAAAGTGCCAAAGGAAGGGAGGCTCTTTTATTAGTGCAGTTTTCTGAGAAAAAGAGCCAGTTGCCTCCTGAGACTGATCTGTTCTAATCCTCAAGCGTTCTATGATAGTAATCAATTGACAAGTATTCCCCACTTTCATTTTTACTTCCCACATAATATGATGCCCAAGGGGAAAAAAATAGCCTTTTGACACCAAATACAATGAAAGCATCCAAAACATCAAGCCTTCAATGGAGTTGTTAGAAGCTGATTTAAGGAATTAGGATTGGGGTCAGCCTCAGTAAGGAACTCAGTTCACACTTAGCAGTCAGAGGTTAATGTATTAATAGAAAGTCTGAGTTTGAAGGCTTCACTTAAAGCTATGTACACCCAAAGGAACATGAATAGACAGGTTTATAAAATAAAGTTTATAAAATAAACTTTCCACTGCATTTAACTTTTTTTAAATTTGCTTACCTAAAGTGGCTTCACTTCATTCAGACAAGTATTTTGATGATACAAAAATTCATAAAGTCTTAGAGTTAGTCAAGTAGACTCAGGGCTCCTAAACTTTTTTGTGTGTTGTGGAGCCCTTTGGCAGTCTCATGAAGACTGTGGACCCTTTCCTCATCTTTTGTTTTTCAAAAAAAATCATAATGAAAGGAAATGCTAAATATCAGTTAGAAATTAGTTAAAATAAGGATGCAATTTTTCCCATTCCAGTTCATGGACTTCCTAAAAATCTATCCATGTACCCGCCATGTATCCCAAGTTACAGGTTATCCCATCAAAGAGTCATCTGATCTCTGATGCAACACTTTCAAAGGAGTTGCAAATTTACTTCACATGGCAGCCCATCCCATTGCTGGATACCTCAAATGGTTAAAAAAATTCTATCTCATACTGAGCATCCTGGAGGAGGGTATACATAGTGACAAGGCAACTGGAGAAGAGATGGCCAGGGAGTAAAACGAAGTATAGCTAGAGGCAGCCTGGTCTGATGTAGTGGGCCACATGAGACCCTTAGTTCAGAACAGTCAGAGGCCTAAGGACAAGAGTTCCAGAAATAAAAGGATTGAGAGGCTCCATGGACATGAGAGGATGAAAAAATCACCTTTGCATCCAAGTCCTTCAGTTTTTTGCCCAAGAATTCAGTCACTATACATTGGATAGAAACTCCAAAGAGTTAAATTTAAGATTGCTCTAAGTAACAAAAAGAAGAATGAGAAAAAGCCTGGCCATTACAGCTATCCAAACATAAAATGGCCTGAACTGAGTAGTTCCTCTCTCATTTTAGGTCTTCGAGCAGAGGTTAGGTGGCCACTTCTCAACATTAAGTTGAAGGGATTTTTGTTGAGACATAGGTTGGACTAAATAGTCTCTGAGGTCCCTAAGGGCTCTGATATTCCATGATGCTTTAGTCTCCTGTCATTCTGTCTCTGGACTTTTCTTTAAAACAGGATTTGGCCTAGCCTTGAACCTTTGTCATAAATTTGGGGTAAAGACTCATTTTCTTATTACTAAATGGACAGTGACTTACATGCCAAGACAGAAATTGTTGACGGGAAGTCCTTTGCCAGGTAGCTTTCATCTTTATATAAGGCCATTGAATAAAATAATTGAAGAGGCCATTGACTGTTTTTAGCAGTATGTATGTTACTGGTGATGGACTCTTCTTTTACACAGGGTGGGCAGAGGAAATTGCAGCCTATAGAATTCAAGGGGAAGCTGCTGAAAAACCAACCTTCCACAAGCAAAAAGCTCCTCTTCTTCTCCCATACCTGCAATATTATCACACATCTGCCATAGCATTATCTTCTGTTTTGTCCTAAAACTCCTACTCTCTGAGTTCCTTCTCAAGATTAGATGGGTAAAGAGGTGGAGTTAAGATGGTAGAAAGGAAGCAGTAACTTTTCTAAGCTCCTCCAAGAACTCTGTCACTAAACTTTAAAAACTGAATTTGAATGGATTTTAGAATGACAGAATCAATTGAGAGACGGAGTGTGGCAAATTCCCAGCTCAGGAAAGTGCCCACAGAGGTCTGGACAGGGGGAATGCAGAGCACACAGGGGCTGTACCAGCGTGGACCTGAGGGCAGACTACAGCAGAGTGAGAAGGAGCCCCAGGCAGTGGCCTCACCCACCCCAAGGGCGATTTGCAGCCATCTCACCATAGGAGAGAGGATCTTTGGAGCTGGGAAAGAGAAAACACAGGGCCTGCAGCAGGGACAGCAGCTTCTACTGGGGCTACCATTCCACAGTCTGGATGTTTAAAAAATACATATGTGAACTTCCAGAAGTCAAGATGGCAGAACAGAACCTAGTTGTGCTGATCCCCCCCTCCCTGACCCAGAAAACCAAGAGATAAATGTCCCACACAGAGTAAAATCCTGAATTAGTGGAAAGAGACTCAGGCTTTGGAGTCACTGAGGAAGGGGGAAGTGAGGCAGTACAGAGTCTAAGCCCAGGGGGGTGGAGCCAGTAAGCACTAACAACACAAGCCCAGGGGTGCCTTAGCACCACCTGAGGAATAAGCAGACATCAGCCCTGCCTGCCTCCAGCTACTGAACCTGCCGAAGCTGTAGCCCAGAGACACAGAGGTCGAAATGTGAAATGGCCGGACCACCCCTCCCCTGTGAGCCTCAGGGTAACTCAGGGGAAACACTAAGAATCCTGGCCTTGGCCTCAGTCTACACACTCAGAAGCTACAGCTCACAAAGTTAACAACCAAACCCCTACCTCCCAGTCTGAGAAGCCCAATATTTCCGTACCCCAGAAGCAGATATCCACTCTAAAAATCCAGGACACAGGCAATCACAATGGGGAAGAAAGAACCTGTGAGATCTAGAACCATAAAATCTTTTTGTAATGAGCAAGAACAATCAAATTCAGAGGACAACATGGACTCTATACTGACACTGGAGACTACAGAAGGAAATGTGAATTGGTCTCAAGCTCAAAAAGCATTTTTGGAGGAGCTCAAGAAAGATTTTAAAAACTAAATTAGAGAGGTAGGAGATAAATTTAAATCTACAGTGACCAAATTGGAAAAAAATCTCACTGAAGAAAACAAATCTTTAAAAAGTAAAATCGGAGAACTAGGATGAGAGGTCCAAAATCTAGCTGGAGAAAATACCTCTCTAAAAATGAAAACTGAACATATGGAAGAGGAGCTTCAAAAACTAATTGAGGAAAATAATTCACTAAAAATTAGAATCAGTCAAATTGAAGCTAAGGACTCTGATGCAGCAAGAGTCAGTCAAATGAAATATAAAGATTGAAAAATTAGAAGACAGTGTAAAATATCTCACTGGAAAAACAACTGACCTGGAAAACAGATCCAGGAGAAATAACCTAAGAATTATCAGCCTACCAGAAAGCCATGATGAAAAAAAGCAGCCTGGACAACATCTTCCAAGAGATTCTCAAAGAAATCTGTCCTGAGGTCCTAGAATCAGTAGATAAAATGGTTATTGAAAGAATTCATCAATCTCCTCCTGAAAGAGATCCCAAATTGAAAACTTAAAGAAATATAGTAGCCAAATTCGAGAACTACAGGGTCAAGGAGAAAATACTGTATGCAGCCAAAAAGAAATAATTCAAATAGTGTGGAACTGAAGTCAGGATTACACAGGATTTAGCAGCTTCTACATTGAAAGATCAGAGGGATTGAAATTTGATATTTTGTAAAGCAAAAGAGTTAGGACTGCAACCAAGGATCAACTACTCAGCAAAACTAGCATAATCTTTCAGGCAAGGAGACGGTTATTTAATGAAATAAAGGACTTCCAGACTTTCTTGATGAAAAAGCCAGAGCTCAGAGGAAATTTCAATCTCTACTTACAAGACCCAAGAAAGACATAAGGTAAACAAAGAAAAGACACACTCACACATACATATACATGCACACAAGCACACACACATGCACATAACTGGGCACTCAATAAGAGCAAACTGTTTACATACCAATATGAGATGCAGATACTTATCAATATTGAAATTTGTATAATTATTGCAACATTTAAAAGGGATGTACATAGATAGAGGATGTGGGTATAAATGAACTAATCTGAAGATTTTAAAAAAACCTTATTAAGGGGAACAAAGGGATTGTAATGGGAGAAAAGGAAAGGATGAGGCAGAAAATGGTAAATTATGCTACATGAAGAGTTATAAAAACATACTAAAGTGGAGGGGAAGGAAGGACAGAGATGAGCATCATATGAACGTTATTCTCATTCTCAAAGAGGGATTAATACAATCAGTTAAGTTTAGATCCTAACATGAAAAGACACAAAAACTCATTATAATAGAGGGAAAAGGGGGAGTGAAGAGCACTGCATGAAATTTATTAGCATTGGTTTGGGTTCAAGGAGGGAACAACACACTCCATTAAGAATAAAAATTTATTGTGCCCTACAGGCAGTAGGAGGGGTAAGGGGGGGGGGTGGAAGAAGGGGGAGGGTGGTTAAAAGGGAGGAAAAGAATAGTTAGGGGAAAGGGTAGGTAACAAGGGGGGGGCACAGAGAGGGAATACTGAGGGAGGTGGTGGTCAAAAGGAAAACTCTTAAGGAGGGGAAGGGAGAAGGTAGATACAAAAATATAAACATGGGAGGGAATAGGATGGAGGGAAAGTCACAGATACTAATCATAACTATGAATGTGAATGATACGAACTCTTCCATAAAATAGAGGCAGATAGCAGAATGGATTAAAAACCACCATCCTACAACACGTTATCTACAGGAAACACATTTGAAACAAGGGGATACGCACAGGGTAAAGGTAAAAGGATAGAGTAGAATATATTATGCTTCCGCTAAAGTTAAAAAGCAGGGGTAGCAATCCTTATCTCAGATAAAGCAAAAGCAAAAATAGATCTAAATAAAAGAGAGAAGGAAGGAAACTACATCCTGCTAAAAGGCATCATTGAGAATAAAGCAAGATCATTACTTAACATATATGCACCAAGCAGTATAGCATCCAAACTCCTAAAGGAAAAGTCAAGGGAGTTGGAGGGAGAAATAGATAGCAAAGCTATACTAGTGGGGGATCTCAAACTCCCTCTCTCTGAACTTGATAAATCTAACCTCAAAATAAACAAGAAAGAAGTTAAAGAGGTAAATAGAATTTTAGAGAGGCTAGACATGAAAGCTCTCTGGAGAAAACTGAATGGGGATAAAAAGGAATATACCTTCTTCTCAGTGGTACATGGCACATACACAAAAATCAACCATGTACTAGGGCATAAAAAGCTCACAATTCAGTGCAGTAAGGCAGAAATATAAATGCACCATTCTCAGATCATGATGCAATAAAAATTATATTCAATTAAGGGTGATGGAAAATAGACACAAAAAATTAATTGAAAACTAAATAATTTAATCCTAAAGAATGAGTGGGTCAAACAAGAAATTACAGAAACAATCAGTAACTTCATTCAAGAGAACAACAATAATGAGACATCATACCAACTCTTGTAGGATGCAGCAAAGGCAATTCTTAGGGGAAGTTTTATATCCTTGAATGCATACATGAATAAATTAGAGAAAATGGAGGTCAATGAATTGGGCATGCAATTGAAAAAGCTAGAAAAAGAACAAATTGAAAATCCCCAATTAAATACTAAATTAGAAATAATGAAAACCAAAGGAGAGATTAATAAAATTGAAATTAATAAAACTATTGAATTAATAAATAAAACTCAGAGCTGGTTTTATGAAAAAAACAATAAAATTGATAGACCTTTAGTCAATATGATAAAAAAAAAAAAAGAAGAAAACCAAATTTCAAGTATCAAAAATGAAAAGGGTGAATCTACCTCCAATGAAGAGGAAATTAAATCAATAATTAGGAATTGTTTTGCCCAATTGTATGCATATAAATTTGACAATCTTAGTGAAATGGACGAATATTTATAAAAATATAAGTTACCCAGATTAACTGAAGAGGGCCAGATGGGTTTACTAGTGAATTCTATCAAACATTTAAAGAACAATTGATCCCTATACTCTACAAACTATTTGGGAAAATTGGTAAAGAAAGAGTCCTACCAAATTCTTTTTATGATACAAATATGGTACTGATACCTAAATCAGGAAGAGACAAAACAGAGAAAGAAAATTATAGACCAATCTCCCTCATCAATATAAATGCAAAATTTTTAAATAAAACATTAGCAAAAATACTACAGCAACTTATCACAAGAACAATACATTTTGATAAGGTAGGATTTGTTCCAGGAATGCAAGGATGGTTCAATATTAGACAAACCATAAGTATCACTGATCATATCAACAACAAATCTAGCAGAAACCATATGATTATCTCAATAGATGCAGAAAAAGCTTTTGACAAAATACAACATCCATTCCTATTAAAAACACTAGAAAGTATAGGAATAAATGGAGTTTTCCTTAGAATAATAGGTAGCATCTATTTAAAGACATCTGCAAGTATTACATGTAATGGGGATAAACTAGAAGCATTTCCAATTAAAATCAGGGGTGAAACAAGGATGTCCACTATCACCCCTCTTATTCAATCTGGTACTAGAAATATTAGCAGTAGCAATTAGAGAAGAAAAAGAAATCAAAGGAATCAAATTAGGCAAAGAAGAGACGAAGCTGTCATTCTTTGCAGCTGATGTGATGATATACTTGGAGAATCCTAGAGAATCAAGTAAAAAACTTCTTGAGACAATAAATAAATTTAGCAAAGTTGCAGGATATAAAATAAACCCACATAAATCCTCAGCATTCCTATATATTTCCAACGAAGTCCAATAGCAAGAGATAGTAAGAGAAACCCCATTTAAAGTTACTATAGACATTATAAAACATTTGGGACTCTACCTCCCAAAATAAACCCAGGACCTATATGAATACAACTACAAATCACTGTTCACACAAATAAAATCAGATCTAACTAATTGGAAAAACATCAACTGCCTGTGGCTGAGTTGAGCTAATATAATAAAAGTGACTACTTTACCTAAATTAAATTACATATTTAGTGCCATACCAATCAATCTGCCAAAAAATTACTTTATAGAGCTAGAAAAAATAGTGACAAAATTCATCTGGAAGAACAAAAGGTCCATTATATCAAGGCAATTAATGAAAAGAAATGCTAGGGAAGGTGGCCTAATTGTACCAGATTTTAATCTGTATTATAAAGTAGTAGTCATAAAAACTACTTGGTGCTGGCTGAGGAATAGAGTGGTGGATCAGTGGAATAGATTGGGTACACAAGACTCAGTAGTCAATGACTATAGTAATCTACTGTTTGATAAACCAAAAGACCCCAGTTTTCGGGATAAGAACTCACTATTTGACAAACACTTCTGGGAAAACTGGAATATAGGGTGGCAGAAACTGGGCATAGAACATTATCTAACCCCATACACCAAAATCAAGTCTAAATGTGTGCACGATCTAGGTATAAAGGCTGATACCGTAAGCAATCTGGAGAAGCAAGGAATAGTTTACTGTCAGATTTATGGAGTAGGGAAGACTTTATGACCAAACAAGAATTTGAGAGCATTATAAAATGCAAAATGTATAATCTTGATTACATTAAATTGAAAAGTTTCTGTACAAATAAAGCCAATGTAACCAAGATTAAGAGGGAAGTGGGAAATTGGGAAAGAATTTTGACGACCAGTGTCTCTGATAAAGGCCTTATTTCTAAAATATACAGGGAATTGAGTCAAATCTATAAGAATACAAGTCATTCCCCAACTGATAAATGGTCAAAGGATATGAACAGGAAATATTCAGAGGTAGAAATTAAAGATATCTATAAGAATATGAAAAAATGCTCTAAATCACTACTGATTAGAGAAAGGTAAATCAAAACAACTCTGGAACACTAATGCATTGTTGGTTGAGTTGTGAACTGATTCAATTATTCTGGAGAGCAATCTGGAACTATGCCCAAAGGGCTATAAATAATTGCATAGCCTTTGACCCAGTAATAAAAATTCTGGGGTTGTATCCCAAAGAGATCAAAGAAGTGGGAGGAAGATCCATATGTACAAAAATATTTATTGCAGCTCTTTTTGTGGTGGCAAAAAATTGGAAATTAAGGAGATGCCCATCAATTGGGGAATGGCTAAACAAGTTGTGGTATATGAATGTAATGGAATATTATTGTCCTATAAGACGTGAGGAGCAAATGGACTTCATATTTACCTGGAGAGGCTTATATGAACTGATACTAAGTGAGAAGAGCAGAACCAGGAAAAATTTGTACACAATCATAGACACAATGTATATATGATGACCAATTTTGATCAACTGAACTCTTCTCAGCAATGCAAGGTTATAAGGCAACTCTAAAAGACTCTGGATGGAAGGAGATGTCTACATTCAGAGAAAGATCTAGAAAGAACAGAGTTTAAATGGAGACTGAAGCAAATTACACGCTCTCTTTCTTTTCTATGTGTGGTTTTGTTTCCTCTTTCCCGTTGTTCATTCCATTGATTACAACCCTTCTATACAAGGAGACTAATGTCCAATGTGAAAGTATTTGCAGATCCTATACTTGAATGCAAGCCACCATGATGGAATGGGGGGAGGGAGGGGAGAAAATTTGAAACTCAAGGGACTGTGGAACTGAATATCATAAACTAAAAGTAAGTAAACCAACACATTTTTTAAAAAAAGATTAGATGGGTAAAGTAGGTTCTGTTTCCAGAAGGTCAGGGTTAAAAGTAAGCATTTTACCTTTTAGAGAATAGAGGATCCTGACTATAGAAAGGAGGTGGAGTTAGTATATTAGCATAAATTCTGGGCCATCCGGTGGAAGGTAGAGGAAAAAATGCAGCCCCCCAGGAGTAAGTCCCTAACCTTCAGAGAAAAGAAAAAGGAAGGAGAAGAGAAAAGAGGAAGGGGGAAGGGAAACAGAAAATCAAGTGGAGAAGAGGTGTTTAGAAGACACTTAGGAACTTGTAGATCTAGAGCTAAAGGGGATTTTGGAGGCTATGTAGCCTGATCCCTTCATTTAACAGAGGAGGAAACTAAAACCCAGAGAGGAGAAGTGACTGGCACAAAGTCATACAAGGAGAAAGAATCAGCATGGAAGCTGACACTCGAGCCTATATTCTTTCCACTGCTCCAAACTGACTCCTCTAATAGGATGGGATATGTAAGAGGGACAATGACCATTAGGGTTGCATCATTGGCAAATGATAAATTTAAATATTGAAAATAAGAACTAATATGAAGCTCATTTTTAAGAATAGGAGGAGGAAAACAATGAAGGTAGAAGGACAGAAACAGTGGAACGAACTAAGGCAAATTTTTTATTTTTCATTTTCATTCACCATTTTGCACAGACCACCCTTGGTCTTATGTGTTCAAGGTCAGTGTTCTTTTTTCAGGAAGGATGAAATAATTGCCACTTCTGTCTCCCACCCCCTAAAAAGTGCATATTCCAGAATAACAAGAGACTGGCAGGGTTTGATATAATTTGCATTACTAAATGGTGGGGTAAGAAAGTCATAAGGACAAACTTAATGAGAATTCAGTTTGCACACCATCTCATAAATATTTTTCATCCATAAGTAATGTAAGAAAACTGAGTGATCAATGGTGTCAAATCCTTCAGGGAGCTCCATACCTTCAGGGAGTTACAGCTCTGTAACCATAAGTTACAAAGTGGCATTCATGAGAATGCCACTAACCAATCAATATAGTGATGTCTTGGCTCTAGAAAGGGAGATCAATTTAAAACAATGCAGCAAATATTCCTCCAAAGATCTAGATGTTGTTATTCCAAGGAGGCAAAAGTTTTCTCTACTATGCCCTGGTTACTTTCCTGATGGAAACAGATATGCTCCTTCTGTAGGCATTCTGGGGGATACTAAGGACACTTTTAGAAAACTAATGATACTCAAGAATGTCTATCTCTTTGTTTCACAAGGATAAATGAATTCTTTGCATCACCATATTTGTTTCGCATGTCATCAGATCATTCATTGTGGCCATCTCCTTGCCATCCATCCTCTGGACCATCAGATCTCCTGAGACCATGCCTTGGAGTACTGAATCTACTTAGTACTGAAATCGCCACCCTGAAGAACATGCTGTCCTGATTGATGGGTGAGCCAATGCAAGCACACAGTTCATTATATTAAGCTACCCTCAGACTCCTGAACATACTTCACATCCCATCTTACCATCCACATTGGCCATCATGACCATCATTGCCCCATATGTATACTTCTCACTCTTTGTTTTCCACGTCTTGCTTTTGAGAATCATTATGAAAGCAATACTACTATTACTTCTGAAAGAGGCATATCACTTAATTTCCCTTGTGGCTCCATTCACCATCCCTATTGATTCCAAAACCAAAATATCAGTCCCTAGATGCCAAACTCTCCACTATCCATACTAAAATGTAAGCACCTTGAAGGGAAGGACTCTCTTGTTTTTGTGTTTGTAAATTCCCACATTTAGCATAGTATTTAGCACAACATAATAAACAAATTAATAAATTTGTTTCGTTTGGCCATTTGTTTAACTAATTTACCTAGCCTTCAATATCTATGTAAAATGAATTAGGACTGTGAAAAGATAAGTTGAAAAAGATAAAGATTAAAGGAGTATATGACAAAAATCTTTAAAAATCATGAAAAGGTTTGAACAAGATGGATTCCAAATCCCAAAATATTAGAACAAGCTTGAATGAGGTAGTTTTGGAACAAAGAAATAAGAACTCATTTCCCACAAGAAGTTGAGTAATCCAAAAGTGTAAATGATAGAGCCAAACTAAAACTTATCATCCAGGAAACTAATTTGTTATTAAAAATAAGTTAAGAGATATTTCAGGTTAAAATCCAAATTTCCATAGAAGGCATCATATCCTAGTTCACAGGGCAATGGAAAGAATACTACATTTAAAATCAGAAGACAAAGGTTTAAATTCCAGCTACACCATTCACTGGTGTGGCCCTAGGAAAATCATTTCATCTTCCTGGACCTTAGTTTGTTCATCTGTAAAATGAAGAACTAAAGAACCTCTGGTGGCATCTTCTAGTTCTAAATTTATGATCTAATGTCCACCAAGCATGTCCTTGGTGCTAGCCATTATCAAAGACTGGGCATAGTATGGCATCATGTATGTGTGTGTGTGTGTATTATCATGACAAACCTTCATGCTCAAGGCATGGTTCATGTTCTGGCTACCCCCCAAACCATCCTTAATGCTCTAACTTTTCTGCTATGCCTCCTGTCACTTGTCTGTGCTCATCAAAAGATAGAAAAAGAAAAAAAAAACCTTCTAAGATTCTAGTTCTAGTTGTTCCCCAAAGAACTTTCTTCATTCTAATAAGGCTCAAAAGATCTATGAACTCCTTTTTATCAAGACTTCCTCTATCATTACAGATCACAAGCCATCCATGACTTTTCTCATCATCTGTATTTCTTAGATCTTCCAGTGAGGATATTTTAAGTCCTATCTTCCTCCCCACAATGACATTGTGAGTCTTGAGATAGTTTCTGTAAAGTATTGTTGAACAGCTAAAGAAAAGGTAACCGAAATATGTGGTTCTTGCTCTATTGCAGATTTTATCTTCCATCCCAGAACTATAGCATTCACCACACAATCCCACAGCCTACTATCCATTTGATTTCATTGGAAGAAACCTTGAGTTGTGTACTAGTAACCTAGATTCTTGATGTATAGTCCTTGCCAGCTTAGTATAGTAAAGAGTTATCAAACACACAGTCCTTGGGAATATTAATGAATGTGACAAGAAATAGATTAAAATGTAATTGGGAAATATTTAACAAAATAAATAAAAATAAAATAAAACATATATGACATTACATTTTATAAATAAATCAATATGCAGCCCAGAGAGATCCTTATGGACCTTTGCATCCCCCCATTTTTGAGTTTGACACCACTGGTATAGGGGATAGTATATTGGACAAGGGACTCAGGAGGACCTGGGTTCAGACCTCACCTCTGACACTCAATTTGTGATCATGGAAAGGTCATCCAACCTTTCCATGCCTCAGTTTTCTCATTGGTAGGTAGGGATAATAATTCTTAAAGCATTTACCTCTCCAAGGTTTGTGAGGACCAAATGATATAATAGATGTAAAGTACTTTTGAAGCACTTTTTAAAGCAATCAATCAAGAAGCAGTTTATTGCTAACTTATTCTACGCCACACACTGTACTACATGAATGTCAGTTGTTATCATTAAAATAACTGAGGCACATACCTATTGTACCAACTTGCAGAGGCAATTTCAATTCTACCATTGATGATAGGAGTTGATAGTGGACCATATAGCTTGTAAAGACCTTCAAGGAGATCATTCTTATAGCATTTACCTCTCAGATGTTTTCTGAAGTTCAAATGAGTTAATAGGCATAAAGAGCTTTTCCAACTTTAAAGAATTCTATAAATCAATCAACAGGAATTTATTAAACACCTCTATGTGCCAGGCACTATTTAAATGTCAGTTATTAAAATAACTGTCACATACCTATTGTACCAGCTTACAGAAGCAAATGCAATTCCACCTTTTGTAAGGGGGCATTGACAGTGGACAGTAATTCTTTCCTCTGTCAAGCTTTAAAGACCTTCACAATCTAGTCACAACCTATCTTTCCAGCCTCACTATACCTTACATCTTTTCCTACACTCTGCATTCAAATTAAGCTGTCCCTCATTGCATTTCCCATCTCCTTCCCTTTTTGTTGGCTTTCCTCTATGCCTGGAATGCACTCCATATTCATCTCTACCTCACAGAATCTCTCCCTTCACAACCCAGATCAAATCTTACCTTCTACAGGACACCTTTCCTGATACTGCCAACTGTTACTCTCTTCCCTTTTGCCTACCTTCATATCGATTTGTAGTTTTTTCTATGAAGATAGTAATTTACATAATTATGTCACTCTAGGTTAGAATGTAAGTTGCTTGAGATTCTTCTTGGAGGGCTTCTCCTAAAGAGTGTTAACTTTAGCATAAAGTATAAAAGATAGAGTTCATCTGATTCTATAAAAGAGGTCAATAATCAGAAGCTGACAAGCATGACCTAAGTCTCTGAGGAAATAGGATGCCTGGTCAAATCCTGATGAATTGTACTTGATGGATAGAGTCAGCAAAACAATGAATAATCAAAAAAATATATTGGATATATGTGTTTATTGTTAATAAAAATACCATTTTGCCTCCTAATTAATTTTTGCTGACTCTATTTTTAACATTAGTTTGTCTTCCCAGAGCTCACAATCACTGATAACTGGAATTGACAAGGAATATCCAAAGCCTATTGGATGGAAAAAGAAAGCCAGCCTGGAGTTAGACATTTTCAGCCAGTAATTCATATGAGTAATTTACATATGGATACTTGAGAATTAACCATATGAGATTTGTACTGACCTCTGAGTTGACATAGAGTAGAAAAACAGGCAGAAAAAAAAATGTGTCCTGAAATCAGTGATTTAAAAAAAAATCTTAACTGCTACATCTGTATTTAAAATTTCTATCATTTTGAATAGCCCTTCTATAGAAGGACTGGATACTAAATGAACAAAAGCAGTATTTTGGTAGGCAAACTGCAAGAGTTTAGTTCATCTTAGTCTATGACAATAACTGAGAAACAAGAACAAGACAAATCACCAGGGAGAAAAAGGATGTTATTTGGGCAGAGGTCTACAAATGTACTCATAGTCCCTGACTGGCATGAATTCCAGTGGGAAACAGTAATTAGATATTTTCACACTCCAACCATCTGGAACTATAGAAAGCTTCTCAACCTGATTTGTGTTGGAAGAATTGTGGTCAAGAAAGAAACATATGCACGTATGTTTTGGATGAATTCCAAAACGTGACTTTTTTGGATCCCCAAATAATGTAACCATAGAAGAAAAATTTGAAGAGTTAACTGTGTCCTTTGCCCTAGAGCTATTTCTTGGAAACCTGTCTGAAGAACTCATCAGAGTGAACAAAAAATTGTGTATACACAGAATTTCCAGTCTCACAGCCAATAAACAATGCATCACATTTTTGCCTTTGTATTTTCATCTTCAAATCTTAAAATATTCTACCAAAAATTATTATTCCCCTATTCCTGCCTCTCTAAGCTGTCAGTGCAGGGGTGGAATTCAAGTACCTTTCTTTTTAAAGAACTATTGGAATGCATGGTCAGCAGTGATTTACCTCAAACAGATAATTAATGGATGAATTGTGCTATATTACACTTACTTATGATGTGGTCACTGCTTTGAGAAAAGCTCCTGTCTCTACAATTTCAGTCATGTTGCTCCAATTTAGTTCAAGAACGAAATTAAGAAAAAATGATAGTTTGAGAGGTTTGGAGGGTTTTTTGGGGGGCAAACTAAATATACATATACATATATATAGTCAATTATGTATTCATGTCCCGTGTTTGAGGAATCCATAGAGAACTGTAAATATTATTCAGTGTCACTGTGGTATGCAAAAGACCCAGTCGGCTATAAAAATGAAGGATGATAGAAAACTCTTCACTCAACTTCTCCACTTATCATTTTGTTTCTTAATGAATTCAACTAAGTGCAATGAAATTAACAAAGTCAGCAACTTGGGTGTTACGTTGTGTTTGAAGACAACCTAAATATTTAAGAAAAAACTCACTTGGGCCAAGCATTAAAATCTCTTTTTTTGAGGTAGAATTCAGCATTTCATTTCCTCACTCTACCTTGGCATAATATACCCCCATGCCTAGACTGCACTTACCCCTCACTTCTGTCTCTTAGAATTAGGGATGTGCTGGAGTCAGTCAGAACCTATCAGTGTGAGAATTTACACCTCAGAAATCAGCAAATGCCTGGTAAAACTTCTATGAAACTGATGAGCAGGACCAGGAGAACATTGTACATAGTACCAAAGACTTAGCTACTGTGATCAACATAATCATCCAAGGCAATTCCAGAGGACTCGTGATGAAAAAAATGCTACCCCCCTCCAGAGAAAGAAATGATGAACTGGGAGTGCAGAGTAAAGTATAATTTTTTCACTTTCTTTATTTTTCTTAATTTTTTTGCAACATGACTAATCTGGAAATATGTTTTGCGTGATTTCATATGTATAATTGCTATCATATTGCTTGCCTTTGCAATCAGCAGGGGAGAGGCAGGAGGGAACCTTGAAATTTTTGTTAAATTAACGTTAAAAATAAATAATATCTTTTTAGAAAAAGAAATTAGCAAATTATAAACCAGGGGTTGGTTTATTCTTATATTGATTGTGCAGTCTTAAGAAAGTGATGGAAAAATGTTATTAATTAATATTAAAAGTGTGTCGTGGATACATTTTTATTTCAGAGTCAGTTGATAAGCATTTACCAGCACACTAGAATCTTTTTAGCATCCTTCAAGGTCTAATCCAGATGCTATAGCTAATACTAAGCCTTTCCTGATTCTCTGAGATGTTAGTGGCCTATCCTTCCACCAATTATATTGCACCTATTTATGTGGTTTTTAAAATTTATTTTTAATTTATGGAACAAAGCAAACATTTCCATAACATAGTGTAATTTTAAAAATATATAATTGCACATGACACTTCAAGTCTACTATGTATAATTTGCTATTCCTTTTAAATATACAAGGAGTCTATTATGTACATTTCTTTTTTTTATTCCCCCCACCCTACAGATGGCCACCATTAGACAAAATAGGGGTAGATATGTAAAATTGTTCTGTACATGCTTTTATTTATCAAGTTTTTCTCTAGATGCAGAAGGCATCTTTCTTCATATGTCCTTTAATTATTTATGAATTAATGAGCTGTATCCGCCAGTAGAATGTACACTCCTTGAGGGCAGGATGTGTTTTTTTCTTTTTTATTTGCAACCAGAGCACCAGTAGTGACTTACTTGCACATAATGGTCACTTAATAAATGTTTTCTGAATTTATCACCAAAAATGAACGCTAAAAGAAACATCATTCTGGGGAAAACAGCAAAACAATATGGTGCCAGAATTGAAAGGAAAGATTCTCACCTTCTTCCCTTACCCTTGGCCTAGGATTGTTCCAATTAGGTTTTCAAGTCCACTGAGAAAATGTCTTGCATACAGAAGCAACAGAAATCTGGAAGAAACTGCTAAAATAGACAGATCACAAATTAGAATAAGTAAATAGCCAGTACCTCAGTTTGAACAAAAGAGAAGGAAATGAGAAATACTGTAAAACATTTCTCTTTCCTTAAGTGTTTCCAAAGGCTAAAATTGCACTGTTTTTGCACTATTCCTATGAATCAGCATACCCTGTAGCAGAAATTCATGTTCATTGGCAAAAGCTTTCACGTAACACAATAATCGTTCGTTTTTACTCAATACTTTTTTGGAGGCCAGAGGCAGGGCAATTGAGGTTAAGTGACTTGCCCAAGGTCACACAGCTAGTAAGTATCAAGTGTCTGAGGGGATTTGAACTCAGGTCCTCCTGACTCCAGGGTCAGTACTCTATTCAGTGCACCACCTAGCTGCCCCTATTCAGTATTTTTTTAGTCAATAAGCTATAAGATCCCTTCCATCAAAAGGTTTATGATCGAGTCTGGGAAACAAAACAAATACTCATGTATTCATAATAGATGTTGCTATGAAATAATAGAGGCCTAACTTTTCCTACATTCCCTCCTCCCTTTAGGTAAAAAGTGAACGGGGTTCAGCATGAGAAATCAGCTCATACTCTCAGTAACACCATGGCTTCCATCAACTCAGTCTTCCAGGAGAAGTGAGCTCCAAGTTCAAGGTTTAAGGTCCAACTTAGCAGAGTTATAAGATAATTCATAAAACAAAACTGTGACTCAAAAGCCCCACAGAAAGGTCTTTTAAACTCCCATGCCTGAAATACAAGATTGTGGCATAGTCTGTGAAATATAAACAAGAACAAGGACAAACCTTCAAGATTGTATCCTCTGGCCTCAAATAACAACATACCTTCAGACAAAGGAAACAAACTCGTTAACAAAAGAGAACCCGGCTTACAAACCACCATCAGGCATGGGGTAGCACAGCAAGACACAATTCACCTCCACCCAAATGGACAGGGGAAGAATAGAATGAGAGAA
The DNA here is from genome assembly GCA_028627135.1 of Pseudochirops cupreus. Taxonomy (NCBI): domain Eukaryota; kingdom Metazoa; phylum Chordata; class Mammalia; order Diprotodontia; family Pseudocheiridae; genus Pseudochirops; species Pseudochirops cupreus. Next base: position 110,926,773 of record CM053583.1, read on the forward strand.
CACAGAACAAGGGGAGAAAGTGGAAAGTGGATCATTTTACCCGTTCTACACTCAGGAAACAAGCAAGTTCTGAGCAGATAGACCAGTCCTTTAGGTTATCGAGTAGCCAGAGGGGACCCCCAACTGCTCACAATTTCATTCAGTTTCTGGGGCTGGCATATGCCTTCCCTAGATCCCCCTTTGCCTTTTTTGTTGTTGTTATTCACTGGTTTTTCAGTCATGTGTGACTCTTCTTCACCCCTTTGAGGTTTACCTGGCAAATATACTGGAATGGTTTCCCATTTCCTTCTCCAGCTCATTTTACAAAGGAGGAAACTGAGGCAAATAGGGTAAAGTGACTTGGGTCACACAGCTAGGAAGTATCTGAGACTCACAAAGATTTGAACTCACAAAGATGAGCCTCTCTGACTCCAGGCCCGGCACTCTATCCACTTCACCTAACCCTTTATATTCTTACAAAGTTTTGAAGTTTTCCGAGTTCCCTATCCTGTTATACTCCTACCTCACATCATCCTTCAGTCCCTCCTCCCAACCGGAATTGCACTTCCCATAGCCTTTCCTACAGATATGTCTCCACATGAAATTTCATGATTTATCCCACTGATTTTCACAGCCATATTCATTTTATTGGATATTTTCTACAATCAATGAGGGCCTTCTGCAAATATTCTATTTTCCTGTGGCTAGAAACAAGAGAGAACACAGAAGCAAGAAAAGGCCTTGGCGCAAATCATTTTAGAATGGCCCCTGAACTGTAGTCTGTCTTCTGGGTGATGGATAAAGGTTGCCAGTTCATTTTTGCAGGGAAGAACAATGTAGAATATCACCATGCCTATGTTTGTACTTTCATCAATGATGTTAGTTTCTCAAAGGTCCAACTATTCCTTTAATTCATATAACAACAATCCAGCAAACATTAATTAACTGCCTAAGGCACTAAACTAAAAATGATATAAAAACATTTTTAAAAGTAAAACATCTCTTGGATGTTTAAAAAGAGCTTTCCTCAAAACAATTCTGAGATGATAGAAGCATCATCCTCATTTTATGGATGAGGAAGTTCAGGCCAAATAAATTAAAGGATTTACCCATTATCACTGCTAATATCAGAGCCCAGCAACTAGGTGGCACAGTGGATAGAGCAGTGGGCCTGGAGCTAAGAAGACTCATCTTCCTGAGTTCAAATCTATCCTCAGATACTTACTAAGCTGTCACTTAATGCTGTTTGCCTCAGTTCCTCATGTGTAAAATGGGCTGAAGAGGGAAATGAAACACATAGACAAATAGTCAATATACAATTAGAAAATTGTCACATGCATACAAGTAGATTGAAAGGTTTTTAAATGGAGGACAAATTAAGGACGCTACAAATGCCAAGAGCATGCAAGATTCTCAGAATGCCTGCCATCTAGAAAATAATAAATATATATAGAAAGTAACATTTAAAAAGTACCATCAACCTGTGTCTGGGTTGTAGACCACAAAATAATTATCTTTACAGTTTTTACATTGACACCTTGATTTTCTAGACATGAGGAAGCTACTATTATCTATTGGAATTTTGTATATTTTATAAAGAATTTCTTTAAGGAACACACAGATAATTTTTCAGCCCCCTACGGATTTCAGTGATGACAAAGATAAATGAGATGAAGTCCCCTATAAGGCAATCTTGCCAAGGTGTTAGAGGAGAAATACTATGCAAACTGAAGGTATTAAAAATATTAAAGGGCAAGAAGTCTTGCATTAAAATGACTATTCTCTGCACATCAGGAATAAAAAAAAGTTCTTGTTCTTCTACTGCAGAAGAGAAGGGGCGTGTGTATAGAGAAAGAGGATGGCTCAGAGAATTTTCCTTCACAGAGACACAAGCTGTAAAATGAGGCATACATTTCAATTTCTTTTCACGTCATTGGTTTATCAACCATTAAAACTAAAAGGGACCCTTGAGGTCACCTAATCCAAATAAACTTCTTTGTGTTACCTAGATAAGGAAACTGAGAGCCAGGGAAGGTAAGTAACTTGTTCTAGGTCACATAGCTGATGAGTAGCAGAGCTGCACCTTGAACTCAGGACTTTTGTTCCCACTGATCTCTACTCTTAGACCTCCCAAGGTGACAACTCAAAGGAGACCCAATGCTCAGGAAATAACAGTTTAACATCACCACATGACAACATACCAACCACAAGTATGTGAGTGACCACATGCTAAGTAAGTTGTAGAGCTTTGTTCCTCTCCCTGAAACAATTTCATGTTTATTAAATAACTTCACATACTCTAAGAAGAGGAAATGAAAAGAGAACATCTGGGAGGTATCAAACATTCAAGGGGGAATAAAGAGGAAGCGTGTTAAAAGGCTATCTGAGCTCATGTCAAGTAGAAAATTGAAAGACCTAATCCCAAGCTTGCTCAGAACTACTAAGAATACGAAGAGACGACTCATGCTAAGTACTAATAATAATAATACATACTAATAATACTAAGAGAAGGATTTTTCAACTTTCGAAGTAGCTAATCTGCTTTTGTTCTTGAATTTCGAGAAGTATATGTTTACATAACCAACATGTTGTGAAGCACTGCTACCCTCCTCCAGAGGAGTCCGATAGAGTGAATGTCTTTAAAATTCATCTGGAGGTAATGCAGTGTTCCACTGGAACCCAGGGAAAAGGTTATTTAAGTTGTTTTTTAAAAACATAGGTGTTGTACTGCCCTCTGGTGACTAATGAATAGATGACATGTTGTACCATGGGAAATTAATGGGTACCATCTTCTCAAGAGCAGCTCTGGGTTAAAAGAATGCTCCAGACTAGAAGCCTCCAAATTGTTTTGATCACACACTGCAACATTAAAAAAAAATTGAGCGTGCACTCCAAGTATATGTAGATCAATATATGTTTTACTTATTTCCTATTTTATACATACAATATACATATTATATACTATATAGGTTATATATTTAACTATAGAAATATTTTCGATATACTATATGTGTTTATATACATATACAAATACATATATACATGTGTATATATAAATATGCATACACAAATGTGTGTGTGTGTGTACATGTGTGTATGTAAACATATGTACAGTCAGGAAGTAAGGAAGATCTTCCTGAGTTCAAATTTGGCCTCGGACACTAACTGTGTGACCCTGGTTAAGGCACTCCACCATATTTACCTCAGTTTCCTCATCTGTAAAATGAACTAGAGAAGAAAATGGAAAACTCCTCCAGCATCTTTGCCAAGAAAACTCCAAAAGGGGTTGTGAAGATTGAGACATGGCAGGAATGACTCAACAGCAAAATATATACATGTAAATAATTATGAATATTATAAAAACAGAAAACAAATAATATTTTAAAAATAAAATAAGATTTTCATCCAGAGGCAATAGCGATCCACTAAAGTCTGTTAAATAAGGAAGTAGTGTGGTAAGACAAAGCTATACCAGCTGCCTTCTCAGGAGGTTTAAGCAGCTAAATACCTTGAGAGTTGTAGTCTTTTCCCAGTCCCAGAAGACAGAGATATCACAGGCTGGGAACTAGAAGGCAGTTTCCACTGTTGAAACAGTTTTAAATCTCTCTAAAAAAGAGTCAGAGAGAGCCTGGGAAGGAAACAAAGAGCACTGGGTACCGTATGAGTGAACAGCAACAGCAGTAGTAAATGCACACAAGGCACAAAAACTGACCATTTGCCCGATCATGGTTGATGCCTTTTTTTTTCTTTCCCTGACTCAATTATTAAAAGACTTCACTAAGGAGTGACTGAACCATGACAATCAAAGAGGGGGAAAACCTCAAACAAGGTAGATGTATTCCACGCTCAGATTCTCCCTTTTGTTTTATCCCCATATGTGAATGAATATTAGGACTAAGAGAACTTTGTTCTTTTAGATTTGCCTATTAAATTGTTTTAAATTTCAGACAGAGCAACTAAGTGGTGCAGTGGATAGAGTGTCAGGACTAGAGTCGGGAAGATTGAGTTGAAATCTGGCCCTCAGACTTTTACTAACTGTGTGACCCTGGGCAAGTCATTTAACCCTGTTTGCCTTAGTTCTTCATCTATTAAATGAACTGGAGAATAAAATGGCAAACCACTACAGTATCATTGCCAAGAAAGCCCCCAAAATGGGGTCACAAAGAGTTGGACACAACTGAGCAACATTCACTTGTTTGTATTTTAGCCATAAATTTTCTAAATAAATATAAGCTAGTTCTAGTAAAATACTGAATTAGCATTTTTGCTCTAGATAGTGTGGATAAGTTGGAAAGCCTGTGAATATTTGACAACACCAAATTTAGCCTTCTGAGAAGGCTTATTTCCAACAGGTATCCAGAGATTTTTGATGAATTTTTAAAAATATTCACACATACACACACACACATATCTTTCTAACTTTGCAGAGAAAAGTAGTTGTGTAGAGTTGTAACCTTTGCCCTAAACTGAAAATATCACAAGCGAATCTCTTTATTTCCCAGCATATGGTCACTCTAAAAAATAAGTGACTTTGGGTTTTCTCTACTACTAACTTTTCCCAACTCAGCCAAATATGAAAAAGGGAAAAACAATAGTGGTGATGACTTAAAAGGAAAGTCATCCCTGAGTTAGCTCCAGCAGATAGAAGCAATAGTGGTCAGGGAGAATGGGAGAACTGGTTCCACCTACTCCCCCAAAGTGGGCATAGGGGCAAAGGTTTATTTATTGTTTTGTTGTCTTATACTTAAGAAAGTGTTGATAATGCCAATCAAACTTACATGTGCGTGTCATACATACTTTTTTTTTTGAGAACTGGTTGTTAAACATTTACTATCACACCCCTAATCAGGGCCCATCTGTCTTTTCCCAGGATATCAGACACATGAAAAGTTATCTAACATAGAGAATGGAAAATGTGCTCTTGCTCTCCTTTCCTACCAACAGAAAAGAAATAATAGCTTCATTGCATGTAACTTTGATGCCTGCACCTTCGCAGCACCAACCAAAACGGGACAGCATAGAATGAATGTGGACCAGGCAGAGATTGCATTCATATGTTTATCGCATGCTAAGCAAATCTAAAATAAGCATCTCGGGGTTAGGGTTTATATACTGTAGCTTAAGCACTTACATCATGCTTTCTCAACGGAAACGTCACGTAGTTTGCTACATGAGGTAGCAACTTGCAACTTTGCAGGAGGCTACTCCTGTGGGATACTTCCTTGCTTTCTTATCTCATTCATCACTACTTTACCTATATCGCTCAAGGGGCCAGGGTTCCAGGAGCAGCCAGAATGTTCCAAGCCTCCCTTGCATGGGGGATGAGTAAGGAAGGGTCAACATTCTGAGATATAGGGGACCCTGGTGGTGTGAACAAGGCTCAAGGCGGTCCTTGGCCTGGATTCACACCTGTGGCAGACCCCTCAGAGCTGACCCTCGACATCACCCCTATATAACTTTATCTTATTAACCATCAGGAACAGATGGATCCAAGAATGGAGGAAGGTTCCAGCTTTACAACTACAGAAGAATGCTGATCCAAAGCAGCCAGAGGAGGATCAGTAACTGAGTGCAGTGATCAAGATCTTCCCAGTGCTGGGCTGACACTGGAGTGAGGAGAACCAGGTTTAAATCTCCACTTCGTTATTTCTTTACTATGTGACTTGAGAGAAATCACTTCACCTGTATAAGACTGTTCTTCTTCTATAAAACGAGGAAATTGAGTTAGATCCTCTCCATTCTAAATCCATAGTCCAATGATCTGTCTCTTAGAAGAAGAATTGGTCTTTGACTTCAAGGACAAGGTAGGGATGGGTGTCCTGAGAAGCAGATCTGTCATCAACCAGGGTTATTACAAGTGGATATTACCTTATTGTTGTTGTTTTTTAAAAGTACCAAAGTTCTACATAGTTTTTATTTTATTTTTCTTTTCTTATTGTTAAAATACATTTTATTGATATCTTTTGTTTTTACATTGACCAAATTTCTTCTTGCCCTCTTCCTTAAAGTCATCCCATATAACAAATCATATTTTTAAGACAAAACAAGAAGAGGACAAGAATCTGCAAAATAGAGAAATCATTGAAAAAACCTGAGAGTAAATGCAAGGTTCCGCACTTGTGGATTTCACACTTCTGCAAAGGAGTGAGAGATGACTCCTACATAGTTTCTTCTGGTCCATGTTTGCTCTTTGTAATATTGCAACATTCACTTTTGATTGTTTCATGGTTATTTCTGTTTTTGTAGTCATTCTTTTCCTGGCTCTGCTTACTCATTTAGTAATATTCCATTACATTCATGAACCACAATTTGTTTAGTCACTTTCCAATCAATGGGCATCTGTTTTATCCACATAGCTTTTAAATAATAATTATAATAATAATAGCTAACATTTATATAGCTCTTAACTACATGCTGTGCTAAATAGCTTTATAATTATTTTCTCATTTGATCCTCACATCAATACTGGGAGGTAGGTGTTATTATTATTATTATTATTCCTATTTTATAGTTGAGGGAACTGAGGCAGACAGAGGTCAAGCGATTTGTCTAGGGACACACAGCTGGTGTCTGAGGTTGGATTTGAACTTAGGTTTTCCTGATTCCAGACCCAGCATTGTAACCATTGAGCCACCCACTCTTCTGGGCTTAGGCCTATCTAGCACCCAAAGAACTTCTTACATACCGCAAACTCAGGAATGTTTATTGATAAACTGGTTGTCTGTTACTTCATCTTGATAACAATGCAGGAAAATAGATATGAATAGAAATAATGCCTTAAGGTTTCATCATGGCACCATTGGCACTTGGGGCCAATTTTTATAGTAATTTGGGAGCAGGACAGATTCTTCATCTGTAACCTCTACCATTTCATTCTATACCAGTGATTCTCAACCTTCCTAATGCCACGACCCTTTAATACTCGTATGTGGGCATATCTGCATGTGGGCAGACCCGCCTGGGGACAGACAGAGGAGCGGTGTCTCAGTTCCTAAGACCACCAGAAATATGTATTTTCCTGTGGTCTTAGGCAACCCCATTCGACTCCCAAAGGGGTCACGACCCCCAGGTTGAGAATTGCTGTTCTATACCATTGTACCACTGATGCAGAGAGAGAGCATTCTCAGTAAATGTCCTTCATCCATCAGTCATAAGGTCACAGAGCAGCTAAGGACTGTAGGTACCATCCAATTCCACTTTTTCACGTTACAAATGAAGAAATCGAGGACCAGAGATGTGAAGACATTTGTCAAGGTCACACAAGTTGCAAGCTCGCTATTACCTCCAGGATCAAATTCTAAATCCTCTGTTTGGATTTTAAAGTCCTTTACAACCTGGCCAATTTCCACCTTTGTAGTCTTCTTACACTTTTCTCCCTTCCTGTTCTCTGCAACCCAATGACACAGTCTTCCTTGCTCTTCCTCCAATGACACACTCCATCTCCAGCTACAGGCATTTTCCCTGATGGTTCTCCATGTTTGGAATTCTTTCCCTCCTTATTTTCATCTCCTGGCTTCCCATTCTTCCTGCAGGTTCTAGCAGAAATCCCACCTTCTGCAAAAAGCTTTTTCCAACACTCCCCCCGCTTAATTCTAGTGTTTTCCCTCTAAGATTGCCTCCATTTTATCCTCTATGAGTATTTGTCCTACAAAACTAACAAACAACCATTTGTACAGGGCTCGTTGCCTGTCATCTCCTCCATTAGATAAATGGCTCCTTGGGAGCATGGATTGGTTTTTACACTTCTTTGTAACCCCCTGCACTTTGCACAGTGCCTGATACATAAATGATTATTGACATCGCTTTGCATTTCAGGGACCATTTTCTCTAGATATTGTGTTCCTTCTGACCACAGATGATTTCTAAGGTAACTGTCTCCTTAGCACAGTTTCTTGACATGTAATAAGCACTTAATATATGCAAGCTGGTTGGCATGATTTCCCCACTATTATATACAACTTAAGGCAGCTAGGTGGCACAGTGGACAAAGACTTATCTTCCTAAGTCCAAATCTAGGTTGAGCCACTTACTAGACATGTGACCTTGGGAAAGTCACTTCACCCTGTTTGCCTCAGTTTCCCCATTTGTAAAATGAGCTGTCGAAGGTAATGGCTAACCATTCTAATATCTTTGTCAAGAAAACCCCAAATGGGGCCATGAAGAGTGACTGAAATGTCTGAACAACAACAAACAAAACAACTTAAAGTATTCTTTTTTAAAATGGTTAGGAAGGCAAAAAAGAATAAGATAGTCAAGGTGCTGGTTTGTCTAGAGAATCAGTTAGCAATGAAGAAGTGTTTGTTTAGAGAACATTGTGAGGTAAGACTGGGAAGGTAGATTAAAACTAGATGGCAGAGATCCTTGAGTGCCCGGTTAAGGAGTTTGTACATTATCCTTCATGAGATAAGAAACAATTAGAGATTTTAAAATAAGAGAGGGGTATTGGTCAAGAGTATTGAAAATCTAATAGGAAGTAATAACCAAATATCTATCGATAAATTCTTTGAAAATTGTCTCTAAGAAAATTTCACAATATTCTCATGAATTAATAGTAAGAAACAGTGAACCAAAAGAATTTATAGCCCTTGCAAGGTACATAACAATAAACTAGGCAGGTGATCTTAGCCCCATCTTAGAAGTGAATAAGCCAGGACACAACAGGTCACATTTATAAGCGGATTCCTCCTACAAATTTTGAAAATATTTATGGTGCTTTTTGAACCAGGTGATACCTAATCAAAAATTGATATTTTTCTTACTATTGATCATCCTTTCATTTTTCCATATGAGTCTGACCCCTGGCAGGGACAGAAAGAAAAAGCCTCTCCCTGAAAATACTTGTTTATCTGGGTTTTGGATATGCCAGAGAAGGGAATGTCAGGGCTAAAGTTGATTTCCTTTTGTCTAAGGATGGTCAAGGATGCTTTCCTTTTATCTGAGGGCTTGAATGGCCCAAAAAGACTCTTATTGAAGTAGTATCTATTTCTGGGTGACTCCATTTCTAGGCAAAGACTCCGTTTTAGAGCATGGTAGCTGAGCATGATACAAGAACACTCTCCAGGATTAAAGTTAAATTGTAAAAGGAAGACCCTACAACTGGTATATGTGGCTAGATTTGAACTTGGGTCTTCCTGACTCCTACCAGTGCTCCATCCATTGGGTCACCTGGCTACCTGATGTATCTATAGTTATTGAGTGGATCCCACTCAATATGTATGCTTAGATTTACACTTCCCCCCCCCCCCCCCCAAATGAGGGAAGAAACAGATGGTTGATAGGGATCTTTGGTATAATATTGTCAAGGCTGCTTTGCTTTGCAGAAATTAAGCCAAAACATTTTTGGCTTTTTCTACTATGAGTTATGTTGGTTGGCTTATGTCCCTGATTCCTCACAAAGGTGTTGGTTTTCCCCATTTGCTTGCACAATTATAATACCTGTGTTTCTATAATGAAGTCAATGGGCATGAATTTGACAAAAATATATTCTAGGTTAGTCTATACAGGCTTTTAATAAAGCTACTTTTTTTTTCATTGCATATTAATTAAGGGCTCCAATTTAAACCTGAGATAGATCGGGTCTCTGATTAAAAATTAATTACTAAAACTCATTGTTTATGAAATGTGTGGGTGTAGATGCCTGGGGAGAGTGAGGAAGGATGTGGGTGTGCTCCTAAGTGAGTAAGTGAGTGTATGTGACTGGTGATTCACTTTAAAGACTATTAAAACTCCACAAGTCAGAAGTTTCAGGTGGACTGAATACTGGAGGTTAAATCCCTTACCTCATTTCACCCCCAATCAATGCCTAATATAATCCAATGTCATTTCTCTAACAAAGATAAACAAATTTAAGTTTAAGAAATGTTCATCTACCTAGCATAAATGAAAGCTAGAAACATCACAACATAATGGCATTTGGGACTTTTTCCCTTTTGTATCTCTAGTACCTAGAAAGTGTCTGACACATGGTAGAGACTGAATAAATTCATGAGCGAATGAATCCTAAAAAGTTTATACCTCCTTTCTATCCACTGCCTCTTGATATAGAGCATTGTAAGGTAAAAGGGAAATAATGAAGTGAAGGGGGAAAAAAACCCCACAGAATTGAAAGCAAGACAAGGAAACAAATGTACCCAGAGATAATTCACCGGATTAGGAAGAAGGGGATATAACATTTTTATTTTTCTCTTGACTCTTGTATTTATATTTCAAAGTTCTTTTTCACCTCTTTTTTCATCAGGAATATTTTAAAATACCCCTCTCTTCATCAATGGGGTTGGTATAGAAGGAGAAAAAATAGAAAATAAATAAATAGAGAAGGGCACCACAGATATAGAAAGTTGCAACAGTTTCAGAAGTTTTATTTATAAGTTAATAGTAAATATTATTTATTGGTTTTATTTAACTCCTTTACTTTGCTACAAGAGACCCCTGGGGATAGGATTTCTATAATGGAAAAAACAAACCACAATAATAAAACTTCAAAAATAGATTTTAAAAAGGAAGGGGCTGGGCAGAATAGTAATAGAAAAAAGAATGGAACAAAAGGGAACAAAATAGTCCAAAATGTAAATCACCTGAATTAAAATAAGAGCCTGCCAAGATGAATGAACTAGTCAAACCAAGACATGGAGTGTGTTACAGAATGGGTCCTCAAAGTACGCAGGATGATTTTGGGGTGAAGAAGGGTGGGGAGGTGATTGCTGAAAGAAAGAAAGAAAAAAAGAGTCCCACAAACAAGTTCCCATGGAAACCCTATGCAAGAGGAAGAGAATCATCCCCAGAGTTGTTTAGAGGCACACTTCCTGATTTCTTTTGGTCTTAAAGCATCCCTGAGGGCTGCTGTTTAATTTTGTGGTAGTAAAATGTTTGTAGCTGTCTGTGAGGGTAAAGAAAAGTGCCAAGGTGGTGAAATTGAGCACTGCACATATAAATGCCACGTGTTGTTTTTAATTAAGAGAAACAATTTATAGAATGCTTTTCTAATAAAATACCAAAATAGCAATTCAGAAAAGAAGACCACAAGCCATCATAACTGCTAGACCACTGAATTTAACAATGCAGCTGGAAAGGGAGAGAAGCACAGTACTGGGAGTCCTTGGTTTCAAAAGGAACTCAAATTGACAATTCTCCTGAACAACTTCAGTAAAAGTAAAGGGTGGATCATAGCATCAGGGAGATGAGAGATTAGCCCATCCCTTTAAGGGGGCTAATCATCAAAGATGGGCTACTCCACCCTGGGACCTCTCCCCCCCAACACACACATACACCCACAAACCCCCAACCCACAGTCCATCCTCTGGCAATTTTTAGTTATCCATTTTTCTTTGCCACTTCTCCTATATCTAGGCATAGGGCCAAGACAGAGCTTCCTAAGTTTTAAGAAGCCATAATATAGCTGGGTTAGAAAGAGAGATTAGACCAGGTGATTTCATTGCCATAGAGAATTCCCAAGTGAGGTGCTTTCTCCCCAGTGGAGTTTCAGAGAACTACTAAAGCATTAAGAGATTAAATGACTTGAGGGAAAGGGGAAGGGAGGTGGAGTGGCAAGCCAAACAGCTCCTAAGTGACTTGAGGCAGAATTCAAACTCGGGACTTCTTATCCTCAAGTACAGTCATCTAGCTACTGTGCTATTCCTCTCCATAAAATCTAGTCACACTGTGCCTCTCCTTTCCCCCATAGAGAAGAGAGGAACTTGTGAGGCATCCAGGAGAGTACTTAAACACACACACACACACACACACACACACACGCGCACACACACACACACACACACACACACACACACACACACACACACACACAGAGTAGCTTTACCAACAATTTTGGACAGGCCAGGTTTTCCTGGATTTATTATATAGGTTGCTTTGCTTATAATTAAGGTACGTTGGTAATGGGAACTTGAAGATCTTCCCTGCCCCTTTATAGGCCTAAAGAATTTGAAGATCTTCCCTGCCCCTTAATAGGGAGGAGTTTGCTGAATGAGTAGAATAGGAAGGGTGGAAGAGAGCTCAGAGGAAGCTAGGAGTCAGAGAAGTTAGAATGGAGGGAGGAGAGAAGACACAGGCAAAGAGACAGTAGACTTGTGAGTGTTTGTTTGTGGAAAGGCTTTGGAATGGTGTTGCTCTCTACAGTGTCTTTGTGTATAGATTTCTTTGTTTCTATGATGAATTTGGGAGTTGGCTGATTTTGCATGAGAATCTTTCTGTTAATTTAGGTAAAAAGAAGTGAAAAACTAGCAAAAGGAATATGCATGCAGCCCTTGCACAGACTGGGCCTAGTTGCCCTGATGACTACCAGGAGAATGCGTGGGAGGAGAATGAAACAAAGTTAGATAAGGAGGCTTTTATGAGGGCAGACTTTTGCCTCATACAGAAAAGAAAGCGGGAGAACCAGGGGGGAAACACAGTCTTCAGGGAGATAACTAAGGATTTTACTCAGCAGGAGGTCACTGATATATTAAGTTGATTCACCCAAAGGATGAGAGAATCCTTAGTATCTTGAATGGTGAGAATAAGTGATTAAGGGGCCAGAGGAATATTGGTAGATAGTATGGATTGCTTGAAATTCATAGGTATTAGTCAGAACTCTTTTGCACAGCAAGCTTTTAGGGATTACCATATGCAAGGAGGTAACAATGGAGCTAATCTGTTAGCTTTAGCTGCCAAGGGATGCAATAAAATGTATCCCACTGATTCTATGTAGCCTAGTGGAGATAGATGCTGGTATTCACTTAGAGACTGTATCAGAAAGTTAAAGTAGGAGGTAATGAAAACTACTATCATGATGGGAGACACCGAGGCTTATCACAATACTCCCTTAGCAGTTTCTCATAGAAATATCATAGTGAAGACAGTTCTTCCTGCTTATAAGCCCCTAGGGCACCCTCTTTTGGAGGAGTTGGATAAGATTTCACAGTTAACTGATTTGGGGGAAGGGGGAAAAGATAAATATCCTCAAGAGAAAGAAGAGCAAATAGCCAGAGAATTCAAAGTCAGGACAGATTGATAAGAAAAGATTGTTTACTGCTCTATTGGAAGCAGGGGTAGATTTTGGAAGAATAGATAACATTCTAACGAAAGTATACCTCTAGCCAGAATGATGACCCCAAAACTGCAAATTAGAAAACAGTAAACAACAATGAATTAGGCTATGATACTGGGTTCATGGACTCCAGAAGCATGGCTGAACCTGTATCTACCCTGCTTCTGGTTATTGCCTCCTTGTTTCTTTTTGGCTTTTTGTCTGTTAAACTTGTTTGCTAGATTTGTTTCCTATGGCTTAGTACCCTCCACCTGCAGATGCCTGATCACTTAAGCTGGATGTCACCCCCTATAACTGTGATGTGTCACCCCTGAACCTGGCATTGACCAAGCTCCAGATACCAGCTAAAGAATGGCCCTTTCAAATGACCCACCTTGGGGCAGGGACAGCTCTATGTTCAATTTTAGCAGGAAGTAGCTATGGAATAAGAGATCTTCACCCCTCACCCCAAGATTTTGGGCCCCATTCATTCAAGAGAGGAATGATGGGGTACTTGTGTTCAAGCCCCACCCTAAGATATTGTTTTATGTGCTTACTTTCTGTTATGCCTGTTATATTATTGTAAAGTTTTGCTGACACCAGTGAAGCCTAAAGTCCCATTGACCTATGTAAGTGATGTGAAAGATCTTGGGGTCAAATGTAGTGGTAATGGGAATTTGAAGATTTTCCCTGCCCCTTAATAGGCTGAATGTAATTACATGGAGTCTGTGGTGGGAGGAGTTTGCTGAATGGGTGGAGCAGAGCCTAGAGGAAGCTAAGAGTCAGAGCAGTTAGGATGGAGGGAGGAGAGATGATACAGGCAAGGAGACAGCTAGGCTTGGGAGTGTTTATGGGAAGGCTTTGGGATGATGTTGTTCTCTGCAGTGTTATTGTGTATAGATTTCCTTGTTATGATGAATTTGGTTTTCTGGTGTTGGGATTTAGCTTTCTGGTGTCTAAATAAATGTTTCATTTCTGTCTTTTATGTGGATAGTCTGTTATATTTTGTGATTCAGAACTATTCCAGAATATTCATAGTCATTGTTGGTGCGGTGAATATTGCTTTGGTGATACATAAGGTTAGATAAGAAATTGTGTGGTCAAAAGAAATTGTCACTGGTATCCTTGCATGCTTTTTGCATGTACCGTTGTTAGTTAACAAATCTTGCAGAGTTAGGAGCTCCTCAGCTCCAGACTCTAGCAGATTCTCTCTGGATCCAGACAGACAAAAGGACAAAAGTGGAGACATGAGAAGGAGTTAATTTACATTTTCTTCCCTGATGGTGGCAGGTTAGGAGGAGGTGGGGTGAGGGGGATCCCTACAGCATCTGCCTAACTACCTTCTCAATCACAGCAGGTAAAGAGAAGCACAGAATTCCACTTTTACATTCCACATTTCCTGACCAGTGGTCCTTTGATTTATAGGAAAACAAAGAAGAAAATATGCCAAGCATGAGCTGCTGGTGCAAGCCAAGTGGGGGTGTTTACAAGCTAAATTCAAATTCAAATAATTTACATTATCTTGGTTATATACTCATGCAAAGCACAATGAGACTGTTTATGGCTATGATCCTGGGAACTTGTATCAAATTGGATCCATGCTACCTCACATAGAGTTGACTTTTAGTGGGTAACACTATTTCTATTCCTGCAAATGAATCATTTTCAGAGCATGAGACTGATCTACTTCCCAACCCCTACCTTCACTGTGGTTCTGTTTGGAAAGACACAAGGGGAAACAAACAACTGGTTCCTTTTTTTAATTAGGAATTGTCTACTTGTCTCCCCCAATCCCATTTGTACCCCTCTGTGACCTGAAGCAGTGTCAAGAGAGCTGTGACAGAAAGACAAATTAAAAGGTAAAGAGAAAAAAATGAAAAATATCATCATCAGAGCAGTCAGTGGAATGACACACAGTCAGGGAGCCTGAGTCTATATTCTAAGAGAATGTTTGAATCTTAATCACAGTTTCCAGGGAAAACTACACCTCTGAGTTCATCTACCTACTTGTAATAACAGTCCGTATATATGTACCACTGCCCATTGAGTTACCCAATGGATGGAATCACCATTTGGGAATCCTTTCCCCATTTCCTTCTCTCACAAGCCTTAGGCCATCCACACCCCATGTAGAGACCAGGTGAGAAAAATAAGCATTTATATACCATTTACTAATGTGCCAGGAATTGTGCTAAATGCTTTTTTTTCTTTCAAATAGTTAATTTGATCCTTGCTTTTTTTTTCTTTCAAATAGTTAATTTGATCCTTGCATCCTCCTAGGAGGTGGGTGTTATTATTATCCCCATTTTACAGTTGAGGAAATTGAAGTAGGCAGAGGTTAAGTGACTTGTCCAAGGTTACAGAGATAGTAAGTGTCAACCTGAAAGTTTGGTTAAAAGAGGCAAACAGGCTAGGTGATATGTAAATTCATATTGTTTATTCCCTTAAAGATAGCCAAAACTAGTGAACATATACTTATATGGAGCTAGCATGTGAATTCTGACTGTCTGATAAAAGAATGACCAGCCTTAACTATGTTTTAGAACAATCCCAACCCAAAGTCTCTATGTTACTCAAATTTATGATCTCCATATATGTTTAACCATATTATTAGAAAGAAATTTTCTTAATTGAATAGATGGTTAAATACAATAAGACAAGAGAGTTGACAAAGTATCAATTGAAATTACAACCCAGGATACCTGTGTTTTCTTTACCATTAATATGCCATACATAGTATAGATCCATAAAATATTAAGATAAGAAAAAGTCCCATTATTCAAGATCATGTCTTAGGTTAAGGGTCTCATCCTTAATGGCCATAAAAAAAAAGGAAAAAATGCTCTCAAGTCAGCGCCATCTGGTCTTGTTGACATAAGAAGAGGTATTCTCTGAGTCTACTCAGAGAATAAAGGGATATGTTAGGTCAAGGCTCTTCTTCTGGTTGATTAGTTCAGACTCTGGTCCTTATTGAGGTTCAAATGAAATAAAATGATTATCATAAGTGTCTGAGACTAGATTTGAATTCAGGCTTCCTGACTCCTAACCCAGTGCTCTGTGCACCATGAACTTTTGGAGAAAGCTCTTCTCCATTTCTTTTCCTTCCTCTTCTCCCCTCCACTGACCTCTACCTTCCTCTCATTCAGAGCAGCCTGGGCAATACAGCTACTCACTCCAACTTGAATTAGCTAGGGCTCACACCAACAAAATTTCTTCTGTTCAGAAAGACCACCAGACCTTACCATCTGCCCTGCTACTATTCCCTAAAGTCTTCTGATGTTCAGAATCTGCCCCATCACTCCACTTACCCGACCTTCAAGCACTGCTACCATCTCACATGCTGATGCACCCTAAAGACCCTCTAGTCTTGCCATCCAAGGACCATCCCTAGCAAACCTGCAGGACTTCTAGGAAATTCTCTCTGCAACTAAGCTGTCTTAGATTGTGAACTTCTTGAAAACAGAGATTATCTTGCTTTTTAAGTGTGTATCCCTAGCTAAACACAGTAAATGTTTAATAAATGTTTTTTTCATTCCTCACAGAAATTTGATAAAAAATAGTAAAGAGATTAGTATGCATTTTACAAATGAGGAAACTGAGGTCAAATAAATTAAGCTAGTGAGCAAATTAAACTAGCTAGTAAGTGAGTGTAGTGCCAAAGCAATATTCACAGAGCCTATGGTTGCTAAAAATATACGGTGCTCAATTACAAAATATAACAGACTCTCCATATAGAAGACAGAAGCAAAACATTTATGCAGACACCAAAAAACACCAAATCCCCAAACCAGTAAACCAATTCCATCATAGTAGCAAAGAAGTTAATAAGCCACAACAGCATAGAGAGCCATAGCATCCTTTAGCCTTCCCACAAACCAACATTTACTCACAAGCCTAACTGTCTGTTTGCCTGCCATCCTCTCTACTCCTTCCATCTAGCTGTTCTGACTCCCAGCTTCCTGTGGGCTCTGCTCTACCCTTCAGCAAATTCCTCTCACTACAGGCTCCATGTGATTACATCCAGCCTATTAGGGGACATAGTTTATTTTCAAAGCAGGGAAGGTCTTCAAATTCCCTTAGGTTTATTAAGGGGCAGGGAAGATCTTCAAATTCCCATTACCATTACAGCCGGGAAGTAAACTCAGATCTCCTGACTCCAAAATCAAAACCTTTCCCAATACCCATCAAGCTGCTGCTCCTACTGTATTGAAAGGCCAATATTCTAAATAGCATCTTAGTAATAAGAGAGGACAAAGTCCTTCAGCTATTAATGCATTCATGAAGTGCCTACTGTGTATCAGTCACTGGTGAAGCATACATATATAATGAATGAAACAATCACTTCATTCAAGATGCTGACGGTGAAAATGAAAGTAGGGCAAAATCTAGAAATCTAGCTCCTGGACCCCTTTTTTTCTGTACTACAGAAAGAAGATCTAATTTTTCTGTCAAGACAGAAGGTCCAATTCTTGACTGTGTATCCCCACTGACTCACAATGTTAAAAGCCACAAAAAGCATTTGTGTGGGACTGTGCATAGATGTCTGCATAGGATGCCAGTCAATTGTTTACTGCACTGTTATAAAGGCCAGGCCATTTTCTTCAACTGTGATCGATTTTCCCTGTGGAACTTTTTGTCAGGGCTCTTTTAAACATCTTCAAGACAAGGTAAGAGAAGCTAGGGTTCATGCAACAAGATGGGAAGCACCAATATAAACAGATCATTAATAGAATACCAGAATCCAGTTGGCAGAAAGAATTACAGGCTACTTTTGGATAAGACATCTGCTTCTCCGAGACTTCAGAGTGCACAGCTCATAAGCAAACTACAAATTCAGCTGTCAACTTATTGACCTTTTGTTTGAGCACATGCCATTGCCTGGGAAATGTGTCAAATGGCAGCTCAGGCACATTTGCTGAGAACTTGGGAGAATCCAACTGTTGGTGTGCCGCAGTAAAAAAAAAGAGTCTAAAAATGGGGCAAATTCATTCAACATTTATGGGCCTAATTTATGCAAGGCACTGTGTTCAATACTGAATTCACAACTTGGAAAGCAGCACGTGCCCTCAAGGAGTTTACATTCTACTAAGGGATTACACCCTATACTCAAAAAAAGTATATGTATATTTATTATTATTATTATTATTATAAACTTTTGTGGGGAACTGCCAATGATCAGCATTTAAAAATATCATAAAAAACCTCGAGCAACTGGTCTGCAATATATTGTCTTAGGGAACAAGGTTGTTGTTCATTTATTTTTAGTCATGTCTGACTCTTCATGACCCCATTTGGCGTTTTCTTGGCAAAGATACTGAAATGGTTTGTCATTTCCTTCTCCAGTTCATTTTACAAATGAGGAAACTAAGGCAAACAGGATGAAGTGACTTTCCCAGGATCACACAGCTAGTAAATATCTGAGGTTAGATTTGAACTCACAAAGATGTATCATTCTGGCTCCAAGTCCTGTGCTCTATGCATTATGACAGCACCTAGCTACTCCACCTGAGAGGGCACTGATAGGCTAAGTATATTGCCCAGAGTTACACAGTTCTTACTCACTGGAGTCAGGACTTGAACCCAGGTCTTCCTAAAATCTCTCATTATACCATGTTGTTGTTAATCTCATTACACTAATATTGCTTATTTTACTAATTAGGGTTCTGTATCTATTTTTGATTCACATCAGAAATTTTACCAGTGTTGAGAATTCATGTTGATAAAACACTCTTTCACATATTAAAAAGTGTGTGTGTGTGTGTGTGTGCGCGCGCGCGCGCGCACGCACGTGTGTGTAGAATCATTTGAGGAAGATCAGGAAAGTCTTTGTAGAAGTAGGAGTTGAAAACTAAGGTGAGCCTTGAAGGAAACAGGAAATCTGAGGCTTGAAAACTGTCATTTGTGATTTGCATTTCTTAAGGGCAAGCATTCCCCTTGAAACCCTGAGAAGTGTTTTGTGGTCTATCAGGATCTTTGAGCCAGAAAGAAGAAGGGACAGATTGAGAGATAGTGGTGGGGACCTCAATAGCAAGAGCAGCAGCAATTGGTCGGCCTTACCAGCCCTGCCCAGGACTTAACAAGTTGGTCCTGAAAGAATCAGTGTCACAGGGCAACAAGGGAAAGAAGAAAACCAAAAGAAAGATGAGCTTCAGCAGGGAAGGGAAGCATCAAGAAGGGCAATGGTCCCTTGGTACATCTCCTAGTACAAGACTCCCGCTGATGCTATTAGTTTTATGTACTTCTTTGAGGACTAAGGGAAGTTCTATGAAAAGATCTGCTCTTTCCCCAACTTCTCCTTCCCCAAGCTTGTCCATTAACAGAAACTGCAATGTGTTTTGCTCATTTCTTTGCCCCAAATATTTCTGGTAACCTGAATTTAGCCTTGAGAGAGGCAGAGGGTAGCTAAGAGATAAACATAAACTTAAAACCAAAAGTCAACTCTCTGCCTAAATGATAGGGATTTTCCCAAGCAAGAGGCTTTGAACCAGGCCTGGGGAACTGCAGTTTAAGCAGTTGTGATTGTGCTCCTAACTTTTGATTTAATATTAACTACAGAAAGCAACAGGGCAGGGAACAAGGTAGACCTGAGGAATCATTATTTTGTTAATTGCTGTACCAGGATATGTATGGTTGATTAAATCTCCAGAAACAAAAGACGTTGGTTGAAAAGGAGAGGTCTTGGCAACCTATATCCCCTTCAGTGGCACTGGAATCCACTGGTGTTACATAGGCACAAGCCCACAGGCTAGAGATAGAATGCTGATTTCTGTGTAAAACAAGTGAACTGAGTGCATGAAGGGAAGTAATATGAAATAATCTGGAATGGCTTTAAAAGTCAAGCTGAAGGAAGAATTGATGATTTTTTTTCCCTGGAGGCAAGTGGCAGCCTTAGAAGCTTTTGGAGCAGGAAAGTGATATAGACAGATCTATAGTTTAGGAAAATTGTTTCAGCAGCTCTGTGAAATATGGAGCTGGAAGGGACCCAGAGAAACCATCTAATTCAAATTCTTCATGGAACAGAGAAAGAAATTGAGGTCCAGAGAAATCAGTGATTTTCTAAGATTACTCAGATAGTTAAACAGAGCTCAAATTCCCTGACTCTAAATCTGGTGCACTTTCCAGATTACAGCACTGACTATGGAGATCTGGAGAAGTATGTGAAGGATGAACCTGCCCAGGGGCTAAAGAATACTTCAGAGACCAGGAGTTTCATGACATCCCTCCAAGTCGCAATATTGGTGGATGCTCATGAAATGAGGAGGTCCCTGAAAGGATGATGCAGTTGCCTCATAGGGCAGGGTTGGTTTAATCAGTCAGGTTCTAGTATTCTATAAACATCATCCCAGACCACTTTTCCATGTTAAGTATCCCTGCAAATTAGCACAACAGGTCCACCTAGTATCTTGAACTGAAGTCCCTTAGTCAGTAAGTCAACAAACATTTATTAAGAGTTTACTATGAACCTGGCACTGTGCTAAGCACTGGGGAAATAAAGAAAGGCAAAAGTATCTCTTCTCTCAAGAAGCTCACGTTTTTATTGGGGGAGAAAATACACATGTGAGATATATGCCCTGTGAGTGCAAATGTGCTCAAGATGAGTCCCCTCCCCCACACCATGTCCCCATGCACTCCCTGCCCTGCCCCTTTCACACCTCCTTCTGTGTATTGTTTTCCACTATAGATTATGAGCTCCTGGAGGGTAGAGATTGTCTTTCTATTCATTGTATCCCCATCATTTAGCACAATGCTTGGCACATACCAGGCGCCTAATAAGTGATTGTTGGAAGGGATTATGTGTTCAGTAGAGTCTGACTCTTCATGACCCCATTCTTGGCAGAGATACTGGAATAGCTTGCCATTTCCTTCTCCAGCTCATTTTACAGATGAGGAAACTGAGGCAAATAGAGCCAAGTAACTTGCCCAAGGGCACGTAACTAATTAGTAAGCATCTGAGGACAGATACAAGTTTAGGGAAATGAGTTTTCTTGACTCCAGGCCCACACTCTATCCACTTCACCACCTTTCTGGATTGGACTGGATCAAATAGAAGGTAATTTTAGAGGGAAAGCACTAGCATGAGGGGAACTGAGAAAGCTGTCCTTTAGAAGGTTATTGGTGGTGGTTGTCCTTCATTCTTGAGGAGGACCAAATGTTAACATTAGGTTAGAGTCAAATTAGAGTGTGTCCAGCTAGTGGGTGATCAGACCAATACAAGCTCGGCAGGCTCAACCACAGGTGGAGCTGATAGACCATCTGAGGTGGATTCTCTAAATTTTCACATCTCACCTTTCTTTTGAGCTGTTTTTTGCTTTGCTCAGAGGGCACACCTTCTTTGATGTGGTTATGCCATGCTGGGTGGTCCTTTGTTAGCATCTCCCATGTCACAATCAATTCAAAAGGTGGTATTTGAGCCTTGAAGAAAGTCAGGAGGTGAAAATGAAGAGGGAGAGCATTCCAGATAAAGGCGACAACCAGGGCAAAGGCACAAAGTCAGGAAATACAGTCTCATGTGTGAAGGAAGAAGAGGGACTTCATGATATAAACCCACTCTCTCAGAAATAGTTGGACAACCGTATGTTTAACCAGTGACCACAGTCCTAGGATACAAAGTCATACACTGGTAAAATGTAGGGCAGGACACCAAACAGTAGGAAGTCAATCAGTAACAGAATCCCTTCTGGGAAACCAGTTTGCCCAAGACAATTACACACCTTGTACTGTAAATAATCCAGCAAACTGGGCTCCAAACACCTTCAAGATAATAACCAGCACCAAGGGAATCCTCAACTGGTTTTTATGATGTTTGACAATGTATGGAAACATGGCTGCCACCTTTTGTTTCTATTTTTTTCCTAAAGCACCCTCACTTCTAGTTCTAATGCGAGGCACCTTTGCCCAATTCATTTTGATAGGGCAAGAATTTAATATGTGGCACCAGCTCTCACCCCGAGACTTGCTATTCAAGGTGGTCCCCTTGTGTGAGTGTGCAGTAGCAGACATCCTATCTATGGGTCTTGCTTTGTCTTCTCTCTTCTTCCTTCCATTTCCTTTTCCTTTCTACTTCTCTCTTCTGTCTTCCTCCTCTCTTCTCTTAGCCTCTGCTCATTTTTCAAGAAGTTCCAAAGGAGAGTTGTCTACTTAGCAATTAGTACTTTATTTCTGGCTTCTATTTCTTCTAACAGAGTCTCTGAAGCAGATGTCAATTTCTCATCATCTGTACTTGCCAAATATTTCTTGTCCTCTAGGTCATTAGCACTTTCTTTTTTTCCCACAGATTGTTGGAAAGATGTGAATTGCAGTCTGTCAAGATACTCCTAGCCTTTATGATCAGTGAAAACATAACCATCAAAGTGTTTCATGTAAAAACTCAAATATAATAAAACAACATCCTCCTGGTTTTCACATCTGATATATGCAGTTGATACCAACTAGAATCATTAGCAAACCTCCAAGGGCACAAATAGCATTAATTGGGCCTTTAAACACTTCTAAGAGGTATATGAATTCAATTAAACCAATCAATCAATATTTATTAAGCATGCCAGACACTGCGCTAAGCACAGTATTAAGCAACTAGTATTTAATGAGTTTCTACAAAGAGCAGAGCGTTATGATACTAGGCACCCAGTCAGACACAGAAGTATACTGGAAACTTACAACCCAGTTGTGAAGTCAGGGCATTGGAATGTTAAATATCAAACAGAATAATATATGCTTAAGGGCCAATGTAAGTAGTATACACATTAAGCATTGCTGGAATCCCTAACTTCCAGGCTCAACCTAGAAATCACCTCCTCTATGAAACTTCCTCTAAATCCCTAGAGGAAAGCATTTCAATCCCCTCATATTTCTCATTGAATTTTGCCTGGATCTCTCCTTTGTCCTTATCTACAATTTGGCAAACATTTATTAAATGTTTAATGCACTTACCATGTTCAAGGCACAGTCTTGAGCACTGGGGCTTTGTATTCTTTCTATCCCTGTCCTTATCACATCCAAACTGCAAACTCTTTGAGAGGCATGCTGCAGGGCAAAGGGCCCTGAAACTGAACTTGTGTCAGGAAGACCTGAATCTGAATCCCACCTTTGCCATTTACCAGCTGTGTGATCTTAGGTGAGTCCTTTACCCTCTATCTTTACTTTTCAGACTCAAAAATTCAAATCCTGCCTGATACTATCTTTCAGTATAACTCCTGGCATGTCACCTAACCTATCCTAGCTTTAGTTTCCCCAACTCTGAAATGCAGATAGTAATTCTTGAAAGAGTGGTGATAAGGAGGGCTCTCTGCCAACCAGAAAATGCTATATAAATATGAGTTATTTTGAGGAACGGGGTCTGAGTCACATGTGTCCTAGTATTCTCTAGGCCTTGCAACATATTAGGTGCTTTATAACTGCTTGGTGAGTTGAATTTAATTGCTGTGGGAATTGAACTGGACAAAAGATCAAAGAGATGGTCAGGGCTAAGCGAGGACAAGAGGCTTCTTGAGAGAGGAATTGAAATCCTAAGAGTATTTGAACACAAGGAGAGGAGCATGGGCGTGCTGGTCAATTGTTTAACAATTGGCTTTATGAAGGAACAAATGCAAATGGCACGCTTTTCGGTTTAAACAGCAATACTAACAATCTCCATTCTTTTCTTAAATCTAGACGATCAACAGAACAATGAATCAAACTCTGATTTGTGGCACAATTTCTGAAGTGTAAATGCTCACACTGAAGACTGAACAATCAGTCCTCAAGAAGCACACCCTTGGACTGGAGGGGGTGATGCCAACTGAGACGGGTAGGAACATGAATAAGACGGAGAGGAAGGCAATGAGCTCTGTTAGTGGGAGGACCATTTTTTCTATCAAAACTAGCTCCCATTCCTGACTTACCTATTTCTTCGAATGACTCATTTCCCCAGTCACTCAAGGTCAAAACCTTCTAAATTTTCTGATTCACACCTTTCATTAATCTCCTGTATCTGATCTGTCAGGACCCTGCAGGTAAAGTAGGCAGCTGACTGGGTACAAGGGGAGTAGCCTAGAAGCTACAGACAACTGTAGGAGGAGATACCACCAGGGGCAACCACGTATCTCAAGGCCCTCTAGGCCCTAATTACATCATGAAAATCTTGTCTTTTGTTATAGGAATTAGGGGGAAACTAGGGCAGATATTTTTGATTACAGGGAGATCTCTTCCTAGTCTCTAAAAAATAGAATATGCCCAAGTAGAGCCAAAAGATGTATTAGCTTTTCCAGTTATAAAATGCCTGAGGAATGTGGTTCAGAAGAGATCTTCTCCATGTCCCTGGCCAGTCACCCTAACCTAGCCCTTCCTTTCCCTTTGTCCTAAGACTCTCTGATGCTTAAAATGGGTCTCTAGAAATTTTGCTGTCACACACGGCTGAGGCAACCCATGGAGTATATCCACTCAAAGCAGCTGGGTAGAAAAAGGGAAATCTTAGCCTTGGGTCATGTTGGGAGTGGTGGTGTAAGTATTTAGGCTTGGGCAATCCTTCTATCTGATCTGTCAGGACCCTATTGTTATGGAATAAAATCCAGAATTTTTGTCTCTTAATGTGTATGACTTACCTGTTTAGGATGAAGGCTGGCATGTACCTGGATGGAAAGGACAAGTTCCTAAAAGGGGGGGGGGATAAAATTGCTGATGGTTATACTGATTGTAGATATCAGGTGTTACATCTGAAAATTAAGGTAAACTGAGAGACAATGGTTTGAGCTCGAGCAGTAACCAATGAATTGGGTCAATGACCTCACTCTGGGGCCAAAGACCCTGAACTAGGGCTCACCAGTCTTAATATAGTTTTGGGGAGTACAGAGTTAGATAGGTAGGAAAGACAATACAATTGGTTACAAGGTAGATAGCATCATAGGAGTGGGAACAACATGATTGGCTATTTTTTTGTTTTTTGCTTTTTGGAGGAGGGAAGGCAGGGCAATTGGGGTTAAGTGACTTGTCCAAGGTCACACAGCTAGTAAGCGTTAAGTATCTTGAAGCCAGATTTGTACTCAGATCCTCCTGACTCCAGGGCCAATGCTCTATTCACTGAACCCCCTAGCCTCCCCCATGATTGGTTATTTTAAAGAAAGCATATTATTAGCACACCCGCTGGGGGCTAGTGACCACCTCTCTCTGACAACAAAGAAATGTTAGCTGCTTTATGAGACCCATCAGCATCTTGTAGACCCAAGTTAGGGTTTATGGGGCTAAACAAACAAATATCCATGAGATATCCTAGGGGATACTTGCATAAGTGAGAACAACATTTCTTTTAGACTCGGTTTAAGCCAGCTCAGCTGGGTGCCTGAGCTCAGCTTAAGCCAGGTGAATGCAGACCCACTTGCAAAATTAATGTAGCATAAAATCAGTTATTGCAGAATCAATACAGAAGAAATCAGAGATAATATTCATTTTGATCTTTCCTAGCATAGCTAGGTTGAGCATAGCTCAACCAGTATCTCCCTCTCCAGCCTTCTCTCTCCCTCTCTCTCAGCTGTTTTAGGGTATGGTACCCACCACTGTCCTAAAATAATAAGGGAAACCTTAGCCTTTCTCTTAGTCCAGCCAGGCGTTTATAAATCTTTCCTATATGGCCCACAACTCTAACAAGTACTAGACCAAAATTTCCCTTTATTGATAACAGCCTATAGAGTAGGGACTATTATTCTGGGGTATAAAAACTGCATAGATGGGTAGGTAGATAGACAGATATACATATACACATATGTGCACATACCTGATTTTGTATACAAAATATATACGTATGTATATAGTATATGTGCATGTGTATATACATATACATATATTGCACTATATAAATGTTAGCCATTATGATTATGATATATCCATATAGAACTGTATTTCAATGTAATTGTTTTCCTTTGTAATCTTACACGTTTTATTTCATGCATGTAAAAGCATTACTCTGAGAAGGATTCTCTAGGCTTCACCAGACTGCTGAAGGGGTCCAAAACAAAGAAAAGGTTGAAAGACTTCCCCGGAGGTTAGGTCTTAGTGCCACCTTTACAAAGTGATACATTCTCCCTCCTTTAAAACTGCCTCTTCATTCATACAGAGACTCAATCAGAAGTCGGCTTTTTTGTTTCTGCTTTTTGAAAAACAACGTTTCTTCTCCTCTGTCTGAACTATGTCATAGATCCCTTTGACAGTTTAGAGAAGTCTGTGAAATGCCTCTTATAGTAATGCTTTTAAATGTATAAAATAAAATACAAAAGATTACAAAGGAACTTATTATATCGAAATACAAAAAGTCTATATGATTTTAAGCTACTAAAAACAAAATAGCACTAAGAATTTTGAGACATCTTACATAGTTATTCAAAAAAATTGTTCATGGACTTCGGGTCAAGAACCCCTGTTGGCTAATCCAAGTTGTTTCTTGCCAGTGCTTAGGTTTATGTCTTACTCCTTATGTCCTTTTAAATCTGCTTAGAAGATGAGGGTCTTTCAAGAAAGATGGCAGAATTCTAGAAAAATTATGAAACCTTACATGAAGATTAAAGACTGAAAGGCCAAAAGGTATCCTTTGAATCTCTCTCAAAAGATTCTTTGAATCTCTCTCAAAAGTCACAATAGAAACACCAAAAAGAAGGAAAACACCACAAAAACTTAAAAGAAAATTCAAAAATTACCCAAAGAGTGAAGGGAGAGGATATAAGAGAGAACAGATTGGAGTAAGGGTATTCAGTAGGCTTGCTATTTTGGGGTGGAGGGTAGGGGAAAGACGGAGAGAGAAAAAATTGTAACTCAAAATCTATGGAAATGAATGTTGAAATCTAAATATACTTTTTTAAAAAATACCAAAGAAATGAACAAACCAAAGAAGGGCTCCAATCTAATGAAAAACAATTATGTAATAAAAGAGTATCTTAGTATTTCAAGGAGTAATTTTTTTTTAACAATGTAGAAATTCCCTCCACATATACACCTCACAATTTTTCAACAACTTAGATCAGCAGTTCTCAACCTGTGGGTCGCGACCCCTTTGGGGGTCAAATGACCCTTTCATAGCGGTCACAGGGGTCACCTAAGACCATCGGAAAACAGATATTTCCGATAGTCTTAGGAACCGAGACACTGCTCCTCTATCAGTCTCCAGGCGGGTCTGCCCACATGCAGATACGCCCACATATGAGTATTAAAGGGTCACGGCATTGGGAAGGTTGAGAACCAGTGAGCTAGGAGATAGCAGGGCCTAAGTCTGCCTGCCTCTACCACTCTGTAATTGCCTTCCTTAGACAGCCACTGACTTAGATGATCTTTCAGAATCACTAGCGACCTCCAAGCACATAGGCATGGGCCTAGAAAAAAATAGCAGAGGAACTGCATGTTAAGACACAACAGCAGAATCAGGACACAATAAAACAAATAACAAATCTAATGAAGGAAAGAAATTTAGAATTATAATGGAGAAGCAGAAGAGAAGTGGGGGAAGATGAAAAAGTGATGAGGTTTGAGAGGTTCAGGGCTCCCTCAAGGACTGAAGCATAGGAGAGGGATATCTGTAATGAATTCACAGACTCAAGCATTCTTTAAATCAAGGTGGCAAAGGTTTATTGTAACACTGTGTAACGCCACGCACCAGCAGATTCCCAAAGGAACGCTACTGTAAACAGCTTTTAGAGTTCAGATTACAAAATACAGTGAACACTCTGTTTATTCCATTACAAATCAAGACAAACATTCACAATATAGCACAATATAATTTTCACAACATTACATTTTATAACATTACATCTTGTCACAGAAAATGGCCACACAGTTTTCACTACAGTGGCCACAATATTCAGAACAAGGAACAATAGAATCAAACTTCCACTCATGGGGCAATTCAATCATTAACAAGAACAAGAAACAATAGAATACTCAAACTTCCACTCATGGGGCAACCATTAACTTAATCAGTCACTAATCTGGATTTACAATTACTAAATATATTGATCACAAATACA
>CM053583.1:110964240-110987031 GCA_028627135.1 Pseudochirops cupreus
TAAACTCTAAACTGGGTATCTTGCCACACAGGAGAGTAGGAGGATGGGGATAAGAGGTGGGATGACCAAGGGGAGGGCAGGGTCAGGGGGGAGGGTTGATGGAAGTACACACTTCTGTAAAGGGACAGGGACAGGGACAGGGTAGAGAATAGATAAGGGGGGGGACAGGATAGGAAGGAGGGACATGTAATCAATCTCTCACAATATGCCCACTGTAGAGGTTCTGCATAATTACACATGTACAGCCTGTATTTAATTGCTTGTCCTTCCAGTGGGGGTGGGTGATGAGGGAGGAAGGGAAAGAATCTAGAGTTTAAAGTTCTATAATCAAATGTTAAAAATATATATGTATGTATGTATATATATATATATGTATATATATATATATATATATATATAAATTATTATTATTAACTACATCCAATTGGAAATCAAGATACACAGGCACTGTGGTAGGGAGATCCATCCTGCCCTACTGGAAAGTCAGAGGGGCGAGAGGGAGGACATAGGAGACAGCAGATTGGGGAAGGGGTTACACAGTGGGATGGCTGTTTTGAGGTGTTGGGTAGAGGAAAGATAGGGAGAAAATTTGTGTACTGGTAATGGAATTTGGATATGCCCCTGTACTGGCTTGGTTTGGGGGTTAAGTGTTAAAACCCAGAGCTTGTGAATCCCATTTGTGGGATGGACTTGTTGACATGAAGAGAGGGGCTGAACTGGGAGGAGCCGTGAATTGGGAGAGAGGCCCAAGCCTAGAGAAGGCCAGAAGGACTTTAGGAGAGCAGTATCCAGTATTGTGGAGTCTGAGTTGCTGAGACAAAGACTGCTAAGAGCCTGTTGGAACTGCCACCCGAAACTGCCAAGGACTGAGGAGGCATGGTTGTGATGCTGGTATTTTGTCTGTCTGTTTTGATGTTGTTTTGCCAGATTCACCTGCTGGTGAAGGACAGTGCTGCTGTTGTGGAGGTCCTGGAACCTGGCTGTTGGTTCAGAAGCCCTGAAGGAGGATTTCCTTGTGGTACCTGCAAAGAAATCCTGGAAGAGGGCCTTGCTGATGTTTTCAGGGGTTCTGGGACTGTTCCACAGGCAGAGAGTGACTTGATGAGGACATTGGCTATGGCTTTGTTGAGCCTTGTCTCCCCAGGAACTGAGATTGCTGAGGGCTTGCCTCAAGTGAAAATGAAAGAAGACCCTTTCCTTGGGTATTCAACGCTGAGCTTAACTTTGTTGTAGCTTAAGGGTGGATGGCCTTTTGTGCTCTCCTGCCCTTTTTGAGATTCAGGGGTGGGAAGCCTTTGAGTTTTTTGTGCTCTGTGATTGACCAAATCAATGTACTTTGTTTATGGTTGGAGACTAATCTCCATTTGAGAAGAGACTTTTGACTGACTAAATGAATATACAGTCTAGGGGTGGAGTAGTACCTGCATTGAATTGAGAACTTAACTTGCTAAAGGAACAAGTTACACTGCATTTTGACTTTCTCTGTTCTGTGAATGTTTGCTGAATAAATGGGGTTTACTATGCTGGTAATCCGAACCTTGGAAGTTGCCTTTGCTTCGCATTACAATTTGTAACTCAAAATCTCATGGAAATGAATGTTGTAAACAAGAAAATAAATAAATTTAATTTAAAAAAAAATAAAGGGAGTGGCTGAGGGGTTCAGGCAGAATCTTTGGACTTTGGCTGCCCTTACTTTGAGGCAGCCTTTATTTCCCACTTTAGGAATGAAGAGCTGGAAAGAATCTCAAATATAATCTAGTACAATCCTCTCCTTTTATAGATGAAGAAACCTGGACAGAGGTTAAATGACTTGGCCAATTTTACTCAAGCAGCAAGTTGCAAAATTATGATTCAAGTCCAGGTCCTTGGATTCCAAATGTAGGGTTCTTTTCATTGAGTATATTAAGCTGTTGACCTCTGTAGCTCAGGGCTTAAGAGAAGAAATAGCTGGAACTGAAGAAAGCAAAGGATGACAAGAGGGTGAGGAGACTAAAGACAGAAAAAAGACAGAAAGTCCATGGAATGGAGTCTGCACATTTCTGAGGAGAGGTTGCTGGAGAGCTGAGCAACAAAATTCCCATATTGCTAAAAGATGAGACTAAATGAGGAGAGTACCTCCTCAGCAACTCAAATATGAATTTGAGTTGCTAATATTATTATTGAAAATAGAGGGGAGTCAAGATGGCAGCATAGAAGCAGGAAAATTCCATGGCTCCCCCAATAACCACCTCAAATATCTATAAAATATGACTCTAAACAAATTTTAGAGCTATAGAACCCACAAATTGAAGGCAGCCCAGCAGGTAGACAGGAAGAGTTCATCGCAGCACACTGGAAGCTGAGCCCAGCCCTGCATGAACCCACAGTTTTAGCCCCAGGTGGCCTGGACCAGCTGACTGGAGCATTTGGGAGAGTGGATCACCAGCAGCTGTGGCAGTTTCCAGAATTATCAACCCATAAATGCAAAAGACAAAGTGAAAGGTCAGGGGAACTTGGCTGAATTTGGGGGGGAGGGAGGAGTGGATCCAGCCCTCTGCCTCCAGAGCCAAAAGTGGCCGAAGCTGGCGGGCCCTGCAGCCACCTCCACATGGCTGCTTCAGAGCTTCCAGCCTGCAGATTGCAGAGGGGCCAAGCAATAATTCAGAGGCTAAGTGCTCTTGCCTTAACCTGCCTGGATCTGAATCGTGGCCTTGAGTGGTGGTCCTGAGGTGTGTGACCAGTGAGCCAAATCTGGTGGGGGCTGGAGAGAAAGCAGCCTCCTAATAGCTCCAGCAGCTGCGAAAACCCCAGCACTTTGGGACAAAGCTCTCCTCTCTGGAAGCAGAGTCCTACTGTGGCAAAGAGCTCAAAAGTCAAGTAATTGACTGCTAACATGAGCAAGCAAAGCAAGAAAAGCACCACCATCGAAATTTAGATTCCTTTTTGGGGGACAAAAAGGATCAAAGCATGGAACAGGAGGAAGACAACACAGTCAGAACTCCTGCACCAAAAGCTTCCAATAAAAATATGAACTGGTTACAGGCCATGGAGAAGTTCAAGAAGGATTCTGAAAATTAAGTAAGAGAACTGGAGGAAAAATTGGGAAGAAAAATGAGAATGATGCACGAAAATCATGAAAAGAGAGTCAACAACCTGATGGAAGAAAATAACACCTTAAAAAATAGACTAACTCAAATGGCAAAGGAGGCCCAAAAAGCCAATGAGGAGAAGAATGCCTTAAAAACCCAAATTTTCCAGATGGAAAAAGAATTTAAAAAGTCACTGAGGAGAATAATTCCTTAAAAATTAGAGTGAAGCAACTGGAAGCTATTGACTTTGTAAGAAATCAAGATACTATTAAACAGACCCAAAAAAATGAAAAAATAGAAGGCAATATGAAATATCTCGCTGAAAAAAACCACAGACCTGGAAAATAAGATCCAGGAGAGACAATTTAAAAATTATCAGACTACCTGAAAACCATGATCAAAAAAAGAACCTAGAAATCATCCTTCAAGAAATTCTCAAGGAAAACTGCCCTGATATTTTAGAACCAGAGGGCAAAATAGAAATTGAAAGAATTCACTGATCACCTCTTGAGAAAGATCCCAAAAAGAAAACTAGGAATGTTATAGCCTGGTTCCGCAGTTCCCAGATTCAGGAGAAAATATTAAAAGCTGCCAAGAAGAAACAATTTAAATATTTTGGAAACACTATCAGGATAACTCAGGATCTAACAGCTTCTACATTAAGGGATCAAAGGGCTTGGAATATGCTATTCTGGAGATCAAAGGAGCTAGGATTAAAACCAAGAATCACCTACCCAGCAAAACTGAGTATAATGTTACAGGGGAAAATATGGTCATTCAATGAGGTATAGAACTTTGAAGCATTGTTGATGAAAAACCAGAGCTGAATAGAAAGTTTGACATTCACATACAAGAAGCATGAGAAGGTAAACAGGGAAAAGAAATCATAAGGAGCTTATCAATTTACATGCCTGATGATAGAGCTGATCTATTTACATGCCTACGTGGAAAAATGATAATTGTAACTTATGAAATCTTTCTCAGTATCACCATAGTTGAAGTGAATATAAATATGTATGTATATATATATATATATGTATGTATTTATATGTATATGTATATATATGTATACATACACATATGTCTATACAGGAGGGTATATATGCACATGAATACATATGTGAGTGTATGTGTGTGTACAGATATACATAGACAGATGGCACAAGATCAATTGAATAGGAAGGGATGATATTTAAAAGGTAAAATTGAGAGGTGAAAGAGGAATATAATGAGAGGAGACAAGGAGAGACGGAATGGGGTTAATTATCTCATATAGAAGAGGCAAGGGATAACTGTTACAATGGAGGAAAAGAACAGGAAGGCAAAAGGGAATGGGTCAACCTTGTTCTCATTGAATTTGGCTTAGGAAGGGAAGGACATACACTCTAAAGTGGGTATCTTGCTCTACAGCAGAGTAAGGGGAAAGGTGACAAGAGGGGGGATGATGAAGGGGAGGGCAGGTTGGGGGGAGGGGTTGTTAGAAGTACACACTTTTGTAAAGGGACAGGGACAAAGTAGAGAATAGAACTAGTGGGGACTGGGATAGGATGGAGGGAAATATAGTCAGTCTTTTACAATGTGTCCATCGTGGAGATGTTTTGTGTAACTACACATATACGGCCTGTAGTGAACTGCTTGTCTTCCCAGTGGGGGTGGGTGATGAGGGAGGAAGGGAAAGAATCTGGAATTTAAAGTTTTAAAATCAAATGTTTAATATATATATTATTATCATTATTATTATTATTATTATTATTATTATTATTATTATTTACATGCAACTGGGTAATTAGATATACAGGCACTGGATTAGGGAGTTCCATCTTGCCCTACCAGAAAGTCAGAGGGGTGATGGGGGAGGATATAGGAGAGAGCAGATTGAGGGAGGGGGTATACAGTGGGATCGCTTTTTGGGGTGGTGGGGAGGGGAAAGATGGGGAGAAAATTTGTGACTCAAAATCTTGTGGAAATGAATGATGTAAACTAAAAATAAACAAAAAGTTAAGAAAAAAATAAAAATATAACTATTAAAAAAAGAAAATAGGAGGGGGGGAAGCCAGTCTCGTTTTCTTGATTGCTTTGATGTAGCTCCAAATAAACAGGAATGGCAAGACCTGCCAGGCTCTTCACTAGCTTTTGTTTTAACTGGACCTGTGATTTTATTGGTACAGGGAATTCCATGTGAGGAATTCCTCCCACTAATAAAGAAAACCACCTTTTTCCCAACCCAGAGTGTTACAGAGTTGCCTAGGGCACTGAGAGGTTGTGACTTGCCCAGGATCACATAGACAGTATGGATCATGGGCAGGACTTGAACCCACCTCTTGAATTCAAGGTCAGTTCTCTATCCATGAAGCAGCTGGGGATGGATAGAACGATGGACTTGGAATTGGTAAAATCTGAATTTGAAACCTGTCTCAGATACTTTTAAGCTGTGTCACCCTGTTTGGCTCAGTCTTCCCATATATAAAATGAGGGTGGATACTAATAGCTCCTACCTCCTAGGGATATTGTGAAGATTGAATGAGATACTATATGTAAAGTGCTTTGCCAACCTCAAATTGACATATAAAAGCCAGGTATCGTTATTATCATCCATCCTGGCATGCTGCTTCTCTTAACCTAAACATTTATTAGCATAAGTAATTCACAGGAAGTACTTGGTATAGCAGATAAAGCACCAAGTCTGAAAGCACCAACACAAAAACACACTGGATTGGAAACACCTCTACCTGTTTATTACACCACATAGGTTTTGAAGAAGACTGCCCTACCCCCACTTTCACCTTTCTGCCCAAACTGTGGCTCTACACTTCTTACTCACTTTAGTAAGGTAAACAGTTGTGGCCATCACCAAACCCTGTGTAAGCTCAGCTCTCTTTTACACACTGCCTTACTCCTCCAATCTAGTGTCAAAAATAAGGAGAGTAAAAACTGTGTGGTAGCTTTAGGAGAAAATGGCAACCACACAGAGGAAAGCTGCAACCAGTAGTTTCCAGACACTTCCGTTTCCAGGAAGGAGTTGGTGACCACGGGCCTTACTGAGGCACAGTCTCATCTCTATCACTGGGTGACTTTACACAAGTTGCCTCATTTCTTTGGCTCTCAACTTCTCAGTTCATCTATAAAATGAGGGGCTTGGATTATATTATTTCTCATTTTAATTCTTTCTCACTGTAACAGTCTATGAGCTTTCCCAAGAGCAATATCAGACAGTTATGCACAATTTTGGCACGAATGCCACCACTGACATTAAAGAAGTGTCAAGACATCACCTTCTCTGAGTTTCAATTCCCTTAAAATGAGAGGGTTCAATTCAACAAACATTAATTAGGCACCTACTAGACATCAGATGCTGGGAAGACAAAAACAAGTAGTCTCTACCCTCAAAGAGGGTACTCTGAGGGAAGAGATAAGGGGGTTACAACAGGTACACAGATACTTAAAAATAAAGTGATAACAAAGCAATTTCAGGAGTGAGAGATCACCAACAGCTGAGAAGGGATGTGGACAGGCCGTCCAATGGAGCTAGATAATTACTAGGAATCCTAGCTCTAAGTACAGGGACTCCCAAAAGTGTTAGGGTAGTATTAAGTTTTAATCAGTTTAAATGGCACTAAGACTTTTGGGACAGACACTGTCTACTATGGGTTCTTTTCTAGTTCATTTGAGCTAATGTAATCCCAATTAGGTGGTTGTAAATAAATCACAACTGAAATTCTGGAAGCCATCAGAATTGAAACCAGGATGACCATGAAGGTAATACACTGGTAGAGGATACAACTGTTTTAGACAATTTTTATATCGATATTTTTAAGGAAACTCACTCAAGTAAAAAGTTAAATTTAGCTTATATTTAGCTATTTGCTCTCCTATGTGCTTAATGTTTATTTCCTATATTAACTTCTCATTAGAAAAGTATGAATAATCAATTGATTCTGAATGGAATAAAAGTGAAAACTTCTCAGGTTAACATTCCAGAAATCTAAACAGAATTGTAATAAAGTACCAAAGACTTAGTAACCTGGGCTGGGAGCCTGGGACCCTTCCCTTACTTCCCTGGTCATAAGTTGAAGTTTTTGCTAAGCTTAGCTAGGCATAGGAGGGGAAATCACAGACCCTGCAAATTTAACCGCAGACCTGAATGTTCCAGACTTGCTTCCACTAACAACCATCTGACTTGCACAAATATAAAACTGGAAATCCTGTTGTAGAACTCTGGGCAGGTCATCATGTCCTAAAATCCTCATGATTCATAAAATATTGTCTGTTTTCATATCTATATATTAGAACATCTGTCTTCTGCTTTCTTATCTAAATTGATACTGATGACATATTTTGTCTGTTTTCATGTCCACTAGACATGTACCTTCTGCTTTTTGATATTACTGACATTTTATCTGTAATGCCAACAGATTTTTGCAGTTAAGATAGTGTGCCTCAGTTCCTAATTAATGGGAACAGGACAGAACAAGGGAGGGGGGAAAGGGGTGGTCTTTTGGGTATATAACCAAGCTTTGCATTTTGTATTTTGCCTCTCCTACTAGACTGCCTCTGGTAGCGAGACTGTCCTTCTTGCAAGAAGAAGTAATTAAATAAATCCTTCCTGTCTCTACTTGGAGATATCTCTGCTTTTTTTTATGTGGGCAAGGCTCATCTTTGTCCCACACAAATCTAGGGCCAAAGGGGAAGGTTTTCCACAAGATCTCAAATCTAGTGATAATAGAGGTGAATTATTTATATGACACTTAAAGGGCTACAAAGTACTTTACCTACATCATGTCATTTGAGACCCACAGAAACTCTGGGAGGTAGGTGCTATTACTAATCTCCATTGTATAGATAACTGAGACTAAGAGCAAGTGCCTTGCCCAGGATCACCAAGGTCATAAGAATCTGAGGTAGATTTTTCCACCCAACTCTTCCTGATTTCTAGTCCCCACTCCAACAACTATGCCAAGCAACCTCTAGAGCTGGCAAAGACCTTAAAGGCCATTTAGTTCAACTGCCATCATTCTACAAATAAGGAAACAGAGACCCAGAGAGGTTACATGTCTTGCCCAGGGTCACACAAGCAGTACAACATGCAAGATTTGAACCCAGGTCCTCTAACTTTAGAGACACTGTTCTTTCTCATAAGAGAGGTGCATGAAGCATCAGTAGATTTATAAGGAAAATGAGTTGATTGATAATATCACCAAATTCTGGGATTCTTTGGAAAGAATCTTTACTGCAGGGGCTGGTTTATTTATATGCAAAATGGTCTTCAAACCACCATCCTTAGACCTTCTTTCAGGAGAAACCTACCAAAAACCCATTTCACAGGTTAAAAATCAGCAATCAGAGGTTGAAAAGCTCTTGAGAGATTGGTTCTGCAATGCTCATTCTTCCCTTTGGTTTTTAGTAAATGACTGATGTAAACCAAGAGGCAATCAGAGTAGTGAACCCTGGAAAGAGTGAGTGGAGGAAGAAAGGTAGAGGGAGGAAGAGGAAGAAGGAAATACCAAGGGAGCAGCAAGAAATAGAAGCAGCAATAGGAGAAAGCACAGCAGCCTATAAAAATTCAGTCTCATGGTCTGACATCATGAAGACTGTCTACTCTGAGTCATGGGGGCAAATGAGATTAAAGTGAGTAATCAATTAAGAGTGTCCTAAACATCACAACCTGCACCAAGCATCCTTGAAATAGCAGAACACAGTTTCTGCCCCCTGGGTTCCATCACTAGTGCTGATCCATATGATCCATATGGTTTTATTTTTCACAAGTAAAAAGAGCCTCAATGAAAATAGAGTTATCCATCAAACTAATTCACTGACCAATTTAGCAAATGTGGAGGACTCAAGTATGATAATAGAAAAAGTCAATGGATCCAAGTTCAAATATCACCTGTAAGTCCTTGGGTAAGTGATTGAATCTCTCTGTGCCTAGTTCCCATATCTGATTGCTTACCATCCAAGGGAGGAGGGAGAGGAAGGAGGAAGGGACAGAATTTGGAACTCAAAGCTTTTTTTAAATGTTAAAATTGTTTTAACATGTAATAGAGGAGAATAAAACATATTTTTAAAAAATAAAATAAGGGGGTTGGACTAACTGGCCTCTGAGGTCCTTTCTAGCTCTAAAACCTATGATTCTAGGATTAGGAACAAGAATCAGGCCAAGAGACACAGCGATTTCCTGATGTCTCAGTGTAGCGTAGAGATAGTTCTGGGTTTTCAAGGGCTATGCATAAGCCTTGGCAAGTGGATCTGAGAACTGATCAGGTATCTGCCATCCAAGGAGCAGCTTCACTAAATACAAGAAGGCTCATCACCAGAAGATAAACTACCAAATTGTGATATTTTTTTTTTTGGCCACAGAAATTCACGAAGATTTTAGTACTGAAGCAGCTTTGATTGACCATAGAGAGAGCTTTCACTTTGAAGAAAGCATGGAAACCATGGTTCATTTTAAGTATTTAAATTTGAAAAAGAAGAATATTCAACTAAGAACAGTAGAAGCAGGCTACAAGAGGAAACACACTAGAGCAATTTGTTCTATCCTTATGTTTCCAAGATAGAAATCTCCAGAGTCAAATCCCAACCATGAAAACGACTTTCAGTTGGACTTCACAAAGACGTTTAAATTGTATGTTAGAAATAATAGTGCTTTCATTCACCTTGCAAACCACTCACTATGATAAATTACTTCAAGGTTAATGTTCATTTGCTTTGATTGTTTCACAGAGATAGTAATGAGAATGACATACTTACATTCTATAAAGCCACATTTGTTTTAATTACATCAAGAATTGAGACAAAATATTAAACTCAGGAGAAATTCTTCATTATACAGCATCCCTGAATTTATTTTTTTTATTTTTTCATCCCTGAATTTAAAAATGAATACAAGTTTCAAAATTAATGAATTAACTTTTCCAAATTTTGATTTTCCATCTGCAGTCCCCACTCCCATCTTTAATCCACTTCTTGGATTTCTCTAACAAAAGTATCTGACAGATATTCTGACTCAATGACAACTCAATAGTTATGTCTACCCACATGATAGAGAAGAGCTGAAGTAAACACTAGAATAACTTGGTCCAAAACTTTGACCTCAAATGAGAATGTTTTTGAGGTACTATTTAATTTTCCTTGAATTAATGGGATAATTAACTCAAGTTCCCTGGTTAATGTCTGTACTACAACAATGTAGATCTCATCACAATATATTCTCTTGATCAATTTCCTAATAAGTTCTAAACTCAAGGGGTCTCATAACAACAGAAACTCCACACTTACCTTTTGTCATTTCACTTTTCTCAATAGTAAGAGAAACAACCAACCTTATTCCATAAAAAAATCATATACAAAATATTTGTTATTTTGGCTGAGTAGGGAACTCCCTACAGAATGAAGCTATGACTCAGTAGATAAGTCCTAGAGGGTTCCCAGCATTTGAACCCAGATCTTTTTCTGATTCCAAGCCCTGCACCTTATTCAGTATTTTACATTTCCTCTGGAATCATAGCATAAGGACTAACTTTATGATTTCATTGCTAAAGGGAACTGCCAGGTATGGAAACTCCCTCTCCCAATGCAAGTCTACAGCATCTCTGCACCTTTTAGTCTTAGAGAGTTACCTAGAGCACTGAGAAGTTAATTGACTTGCCCAGGGTCATACAACCACAGGCCACATTTTGATTCCTAGGATCATACGTCTAGGGAAAAGGAATAAAAAGTACATACATAACCTGTGGTCTGTTTGATTTTTTCTTTATTCATTCAAATTGCCATTTTAGGGTCAATAAGCAACCAAGAAAAAACTTCACAGTCTTGAAGTATCATTAACAGGCAAAAGATTAAAATTGCATTGTTCCCATATGTACACACAATAGATCAATTTCAGTTCCTTTAATTAAAATGCTCAGTAAACATATATTTTTGCATTTTATGAGAAATGTATTAACAAGCTCAGGTTTATATAACTGGTCACATGGGAAACAAACAACATTTCATACTGGACTTGCAACACACAGCTTACAACACACTGAGCTGTTCCTATGAATCCTTTCATTAGCATTCACTACATGAATTAATATGAAGCAGACCCCATTAATAAATACTACCAAATACTTCTATTATTTGGGCTTTACTAATTTTTTTAAAAGCCAGAATTATTCTGAAAGTTCAGGATTGTAAATAACATGTAGAGTATTGCATTTCAGCTCAGACTGCTGAGATCATGTTAATTTTTTCTGCATCTCCCATGCAGGAAAAGTGAACAGGATATAACAGAATGAAATCAATCAAGAGTTCTTATTTTTCTATCTAAGCATCTTTGCTTAAGTGATACTGATTAATATTCAAATGATTACTGGAAAAAAAATCAAAGTTAAATATTTTAACTGCACGAAACCTAAAATAGACTCCACATGACATCATACTAAGTTAACATGTTATGGATTAAAAGCAGCAAATCAGGAGGAGCCTTCCCTTAAAAATTTAAAGTTTCTGACATCATTTTCCACCATTCCATCAATTCCTCTTTTTCCTCTTCTTTTCTTTCAGACAATGACTCCAATTCAAAATCAACCTATAGGAGGAATGGAAGAAAAAAAGTGACTTGGCAACCTACAGATTGTTTTTCTTAACAAAACCAAGAAGCAATAGCTTAAATTTAATTTCTTAAAGATTTAGAGAATGGGGCCCAATAAAGTCCTCTGAATAGACAGAGCACTGAGTGTTGTTGACTGACTAGGCCGTATTTTAAAGGGGGAAAAGATCAGTCATCAGAAATATCCTTGGAAATCATTCTTTTCCTTGTCTGTTATTTATAGCTCTAATGCTGCATACATGACTGTTCATAATGGCTTTATAGGATTATCAAAAGATAGAAGATGTTATCTAGGATCTTTAGCACCCAGAATTTCAAGGCACTTTATTTTGGATCCTCTGACAGGGTCTGGCATGTTTCTTGTATTTTCCCTAAGTCTTCTCCCAGTCCACAACTTAGAATTGGTACTATGCTTTTTTTCTGCCTATTAAAAAATTGTAGCTTTGAATCATAGAGTTAGAACTAGAAGGACCCTTCTTATAGGATCAGCGAATGAGAATTGGGAGGGACCTCAGAAGCTGTCTAGTTCAATTCTCATTTTATAGATGGTCTTGCAGATAATAAATGGCAGACCTGGAATTTTCATCCAGACTGGATTAGAAATCTAAGCTTTTTCTAATCATACCATGCTTCCTAATAATCTTAAGAGAAGGGCCTGAGGCTCTGAAAGACTCTGTGACTTGTACATAGTCATAAAAGTAGTAAGTATTGGAGGCAAAATTTGAGTTCGTATCTTCCTGTCTCTCTACCATATTGCCTTGGCTCTCATTTTAAAATACACTCAAGATTTATATATACACACATATAACTCAAGTCATTTTGGAAAACTCAAGTCACATGTTCCATAAACAACATATGTATTCATATACAGACTTCTATGCATACAAAGGGGTACAACAGGCCCCCTTACTGTTGGAGTGGCTAATTTTCACACTGATTCAGCTGGCCTGCTGGTCAAATCATAGGTCAACTAGGCATGTACTCCACAAAAAGTCAGCTGCTGCCATGTCAGGTCCAATAAGACAAGTGTTACTCTTTTCTTCTTTTATCCCTTCCCCTTCCCCAAGATATAAAAGGGTTCTTTCCTCTGTAAGAAATAAACACTTGTACCTCATTATTGCATTCACAGTATCTCCTGGAAATGCCCAGCACTGGACCTGTACATAATAGGTTTTCAATACATATCAAATGACTGATTGATAAAAAGTCTCCAACTCGGCATTTCTTCCAAAACCAATAAATGATGACAGAGTTTCTCCTCTTGAAAGCAGTTAAATCAGCTAGCAATTACTTACCCCCACAGCAGGACTGTAGGGAACTGCCACTTTCTTAGTTATTGCTAGATAACCTGGAGCTGAAGCTGTGAGTTTGTAGTTTCCAGGTACAAGCAATCTCCAGTAATCGCCATCCTTTGCTGTGCAGAAAAACAGACCAT
The DNA here is from genome assembly GCA_028627135.1 of Pseudochirops cupreus. Lineage (NCBI taxonomy): Eukaryota > Metazoa > Chordata > Mammalia > Diprotodontia > Pseudocheiridae > Pseudochirops > Pseudochirops cupreus. The sequence continues at coordinate 110,977,334 of CM053583.1, forward strand.
CAAATTACAAGGTGTTTATATAAAGCTGCTAATTATGCCAGCTAAAGGGTGCCAGTTTCATTGCCACTTAACTTTTTACATTACCTATCTATTTTAACGTTCATTTATAAAAGTATTAATAAAACTCTAAGGAAGGCAAATAAAATCTTTTTACAGATTCTAACATTCAACTCAGAGACACTGTGGCAAAATGGACAGCCTTGTAGTCAGGGAGAGGGGTTCAAACTCTGCCTCTGACACACATTAGCTACGTGACCATGAGCAAGTCACTTAATTTCTAAACGTCCTCAGGCAACTCTAAAATTATAAATTCTGGATGAATTGCCCATGTGCCTCAATGGAGATGAGTCTCCTCTGCAGAAATTCTTCCCTACTGATGAAATCATAGGTCAAGACCAAAAAATTATGTTAAACTAAGACAGAGAAGACACTCATGTATCTCATGTATACACATGCCACAAATATCATAAGAGATAATCAAACCTTTTTGTCAACAGAATCAGGATTTCTACTATTTAAAAACAAAAAAACTCCTTACCAGAAGTCAGAGGCTAAAATTCCAATGACTTTTGTGGGACAGTGAAATGTAACAAAACAAAGGTCTGGAGAGAAGGGAATTGGGGGAAGTACAAAGGTGGTAACAAGAAATTTTAATAATAAGCCAGCAGCTATGATCAGTTAAATAATCAGAAAAATCCAGAAACTTTGTATCTTACTTATCTCTTCTCCATATCCCTCCTTGAGCTAAAGTTTTTCAGTGGTAAAGTTGGCTGTTTTGATTTGTTTGGAAACAGAGTTGTGAATTTTAGTTTAGTCCTTCATTCTCCTGACTGACTTCTTATCTTCTTTTTCAGGAATTATTAGCATGTCCACTCAAGGTTGGGAATGGGAAGGAAATTGAAAATCAAATCATTTTTTTTCTCTTTTTTAAGCACCTCAAAGAATCTATAAACAGGTCTTCTACAGAAGTCAATTACCTCAGCACTGACCTCTTCTGTCCATGCTAATTCTAAGGAAAGAGTGCTATCTGCTGCCATGCCCAAATTCTAGCAAAGCAGCTGTCCCAGGTCTGATTCAATTTCATCCTGTCTGCTGGGTGGGAGGAAAGGCTAGGAAACTCCCTAGGAAACTAGCCTCCCCTGACCACCTAATTAAGAGGTCTGAGCAATCCAGCTACTTTTCTTAGAATGTGTTTTACAATTACATTAATAAGAAATTATGCTCTGTGTGAAAAGTTGCTAAGGGAAAAGAAAAAAAAAACTTCCATAGAGACAGAGACCACCCACCAGTAGTGATATCATGGTCAATTCCTTCCACAGAGATTGTGGCATTGGCAATTGGTTTATTCTGAAGATCTCGAACAAATCCTTTAACCCCTCTGTGAATCTGTGAAGATCAAGAATCAAAAATATATTATCAGAAATTATCTGAAAACATGTAACATATAACAACTTTCTTTTGGGGGTCAACAAAATACAGAACCAGAGGATCCAGAATTTTTTTTTAAAAAACCAGAAAACTAAAGCAGGAAACTAGGATTGTTTTTGAACATCTATCCTCTGCTTTCATGAGAAATGGAAAGCTAACAGGTCAAACAATAAGTTCATAGTAAGGGTCCTTTATGATCAGGCATTTCAGGATCCTGCATGACCTTCTCCCAAACCTTCTCCTCTCCCTTCAAGCCCTAACTCTTTATCATCATCTTCCTCCCTCTCAGCAAATAACATTACTTCTTACTTTACTTAGAAAACTAGGGACCATCCATTATGAGTTCCTTCCTTTCCCCTCCTTGCTGTCCTAAAACCGTCTTTGCCTTTCTTTGTATCCCCAGCATCTCCCACAGTACACGGCATACACTGCTTAATAAATGATCCCTCACTTGTTGACCTCTCTCTAGTTTCGCTAACCTTCTACTCTGGCCCAGTCACCAAGAATGAAGCTGCTCTTCTTGCCAAGACTACTCATTAGTGCCTTGATCCCATCCCCTCCAACTTCCTTTCGGAATTTATCCCACTGGTCATGCCTCCCCTTTCTCATTTTCAATTTTTCTCTACACACTGACTCCTTTCCCTCTCCCTATAAACATACTCAGTTGTTTGCAGGAAAAAAAAATTCCTTGACCTTGCCATCTCCTTGTGCTATCCTCCTCTATCTGTCCTAACCTTAACAGGTTACTGATAGAACTACTACATGTGATCATCCTGTATTTTGCCTAACCTTAATAACCTAATTTTAATAACTAAAAGAAACAGTTTGCTCTCATTGCCTCCACTTCTTCCTCATTCATTCACATGTAACCACTGGTAACCTCTCTTCTGAGACAACCACTCTAGTGAAATTACCCTAAAAGCTTTAAAAATATTGTATCATTTTAGTCTCATAATCACCCTGGAGGTAGATGCTATTCTTATCCCCATTTTACAGATGGGGAAACTGAGGCATAGAGAAGTTAATGTCTTGAGGCCCCAAAGCTAGTGTCTGAGGACAGATTTTAATTCAAGACTTCTTGACTCCAAGTCCAGCACTTTCTCCATTGTGCTACTCTAGGATCACACAGATTAAGAGTTGGAAGGACCTGAGAGGCCATCTAGTCTAACTGTTATGACTTTTGCAGAGGAGAAAACTGAGGCCAAGGAAGGTAAAGTGACTTGCCCAATTCCACATGATAGCCAGGTGGCACCAGAGTCAGGAACACCTGATTTTAAATTGCCTGAGATCCCTACTAGTTTTTTCAACTATAAAATGGGAATGACATCACCTATTTCCCAGGGTTGTTGTGAGGCTCAAATAAAAGACTATCTGTAAAGCAAGCCTCAGTAAGCACTATGTAAATGCCAGTTGTTGTTGTTGTGATCATGAGTGATAAGTTTCAGAATTAAGAGACAAACCTCCTGACTTTAAATTGAGTATTCTTTCCATAGTACCATGCGGCCACTGCAGAGTTATTATTACTGGGATTTTGAGGAAGTGGGGAAGGGGGAGAGGTACAGAAGAGTTTTGTTTTTTAACATTTGTCTGAGGGTAGCATGTGCTTCCCAGCTATTGATAGCTGGAAACTAAGCTATAGCCAAACTGACAAACCAGCCCCAAACAATTCAGGGCCAGATCTGAAAGGAACATGTATGTGGTTTCAAAAAAATTATAAAGGGCTGTGAGTTGATTTGAGAATTACTAAAAAAAAAAAAAAAGCAACACTTTTAGAAGTAGTAGAAGTTTGCTCACACCGTGAGGCTATCTATCCCTTTTCCTGAAGGACCAAGCACTTTAATAAAGAAAAACGCCATGTAGCCCTTTGGCAATCAGGGCAGGTTTCATTTAATAAATATTTATAAGCCATCATGACAGGTATGGGGATACAATGATAAAGGTTCCCATGAAGTTTATAGTCTAAAGAGAGTTCAAGCACTTTTGCAGTAAGGAACAAGCAAGGCCTCATGAACCCCCAAATCTGTCCTGAGCAAAATGGATATCTGTTCAATTTTTCCAAATCCAAATGCTTCAGGTCCTTGCTTCCCCTATCCCTCCATCCCCATACAAAGTAACTTATGGTTCTTTGCAGGTGCTGTCAGCAGTTTATCAATTATCAATAAGAAGAAAAGATTCTACTAAAGCATACCCAGGCTTATTTGTTTCATGCCCTCATCAACGAAACCAGGGATCTGCAAAGTGCACACGGTAAAGCTACATATGGATGTGGGTATGTGTCTGTATGAATGGCATCTCCCCAAATAAGGAGAGTTGGAATTGAGTTGACATTTGAATGGGACTTGACATTTTGAAATACATTTCAAAGCATCTGATGAATCCTATTATAGACATTCAAATATACAAAACAATACCTTACCCAAAGGACATTTCTGAAATGCTAAATGGATAGAACAAATGATATTTGACATATTCAAATTAGTAAAGTAGTGGTTAGTAAGGATTGGGCATGGAAATGCTTTTTATTCAACGCAATTTATCAGATATATGTGTCAGACACTATATTAGGTGCTGAAGATATAAAACCAAAAATGAAATTGGTACTATCTTCAAGATTACATTATTACACTGACCTATAAGTTTTGCTGAAGGCTGGCCCTAGGCCTCAGTGGCCATACATGCCTTGAAACAGGAGGGTGTGAGAGACTTTAGGATAAGCGGGTCAGATTTGATGTATCACTTGGATTTATCACTTTCTCCAGTGCCAAGAGTAGTGGGCAGGATACCACCCTAGGTGTGTCCGGGAGAGGAAAGCATTTTGTGTTGGGCAGATGGACTATCAAGCAATAGAATTCTGAAGGCTGCCTGCTCAGACCAAAAAATTTAGAGACTGAGGTCTCTGGGTAGGGAACAGGCCCTATGCCTTGAGGCAGATGCCAAAGACCAAGGTAGGTCACTTAAGAGGATTTCTTTTTCTGAAATCATTTCTGATGAAGGGGATATTACTTGAACAAATTCTATTTTTCTCTTTCAACAACTCAAACAGTATGTACCATTTCATTTCATTATGAGTGAAGTCCTTCTATACATCAGATAACACATAATAGGGAGACATAGATTAAACCCCCACCCCCAAAAAAATGTTTTCCTACCTTAGAGCACCATCTTGAAACAAATAGGACACACAAAAATTGTTTTTTAAAAAATAAGAAAACAAACAAGGCCTGAGCCAACAAAACACAATGTTTTCTCAGAATTCAAAGAATGGCAGCTAAAAGCAAGAGAGCTCTTGATTGACTAGATAAATTTACCTGCTCTAGGTAATTGATCAGTGAGTTTTTGTTATCCTCCCAATAGCTCTTCAAAGTCTCCTCTGGGGGGAATTTGTCGCAGCTAAGCTCCACTGTGATTTCAAAACAGTTGCTGCTGAGGTAATTGAAGTCCTGCATGCCTGTCAAAATCCCAGAGAAAGAAACTGCAATTTGAGGCTTGAAATGCTACAGAAAGAGTTCTGCTATATTCAGTGGCAAGAGAGGCGTGGAAAGTTTGCAGGAGGGTTCAGAGGCTCCTAGAAGGAATTACAAGGATCCTAAATTACATAGTTGTTTATTCCTTCCTCGGCTGGAGTCTCTTTCATAAAAGAACGTTAGTCATCTTAAAAAGAAGTATTATTTTCCTAGATTTTTACATAATCATTTAGTGCATGACTGTTTTGTTGTAGTTCAGACATTTCAGTTGTGTCCAATTATTTGTGACACTATTTGGGGTTTTCTTGGCAAAGGTACTGGAGGGGGTTGCCATTTCCTTTTCCAGCTCATTTTACAGATGAGGAAACCGAGGCAAACAAGATTAAGTGACTTGTCCAGGGTCACATAGATAATAAGTGTCTAGCCATATTTGAACTCAGGAAGACGAGTCTTCCTGATTCTGGGCCCAGCACTCTATCCACTAAAATGGAGTGACATTAGTGTGTATTCTGAGTGTCCTGAAGAAATCTATTAGGGATTCCTCATAATCTCTGATGAAGTGAAGTTGTAGATTCCCCAAAGGACAGTGGATATGCACATGGTGGGTGTGGGAAAGGTGCAAAATATTGCCAGCAGAAGTGGTGTAAAACAATAGTATTAAACTCAAATAGAAACTAGGCCTTATATAATGAACCACGTGAGCCTCATATTGACTTAGAAAACAACATTTTAACATTATCTATGTTTAATTTATTTTTAAAATTTATTTAGTTAAATATTTCCCAATTGCATTTTATTTCCCAGGTACATTTTAATCTGGTTGGACACCACTCAGGAGTATGGTGGATGCAAGTGGCCTGTGGCCATGTCTCACACCTCTGGAGTAAAAGAAGTCATCAAAGAAATACATGATCAAAAAAAAAAAAAAACCAAAACCCTCGACATACAGTGAGAGCAAGAGATAACTGGAAGACAATTTAGCTCTTCCTTTTGTTCCTTCACAATGTCAAGGAAATGCAAGGAAGGCTATTAGCCCATTTGGTAGACTTCATTGTTATGAGGAGTCATGGATATGAACTGCACAGCACCGACAATGATGGGTGTATTGCCAGCTTCATTACTGGAAGAGATATTCACACCCTTTTGATCATGGGTCCTTTGGAGTATTAGCATATGATATTATCAACCTAATACAGTATTCTAATTCTATAGATGACACTATTTTTACAGATAAGGGCTTCCTAGAATTTGATGATTTCATAAAAATTACAAAGTCTTTATTTGAAACTAAAATATACATAGTAACAATCAAAGTATGAAACCACCTCATACTTGGTCTCTTTCCTAATAGTATTCCTATAAGGACACATATTGATTTGTACTAAGGACCTGAAAAGTTCACCTATTTCTCTTAAAAATAAAAATAGAGACCAGGTGAAGTCCTGGTCTAATTACTTCCAGATGGATTAAAAAAAGGAGCTGAGCATGTGCAGACTCAACCCACAAATGACAGCAATAAGCAAGTAGATGTATTAGGAAGATGTCGTAAGTATTAAGAAAAATGGCAAAACTGGTTATCTGCATTTTCCAACCTTGAGAGCTCACATTAGACAAGAAACAGAGTAACTCTTTAGTGCAAGGATTGTTTTGGTGAAGCAACATGAGAATTGGGAATTCAGACCCTCAGTCATCAATCAGACAATACACATTTATTAAACATCTATTATATGCCAGGTATTAGGTTAGGGAAATGCCAGCAGCCTAACTCCATCTACTGACTTCAAAGAAATTGGACAAGATAAAGGGCTACAAGAGGAAAACTGCTGAAACCCAATGTCTCCCAGAAACAGAACTTAGAATGAATGCAAAGATTGGCAGAAAATATCCGGTTATCTACTTTGAAGGTATTCATGGTGGGACCAAAGCAGTAAGGATATAATGATCTTGATTTTTAGATTTATTGACTGGTGAGGGACACACTGAAAGACTGAGCAGGAACATCATTTAACCACCACAGATGTTGCCACTTTCTAAATCACTGCTGGGATAATCCTACTTTTGGTGACAGTAAAAATGTTACAGAAACTTCCCTTCCAGTGCCTGTTATAAAGAAAATAAGCAATCCATCTTTGCCTATTTTGTAGGCACAGTGTGGCACAGTGCCTGGCACACAGTAAACACTTAATACATACTCACTGACCTCTAATCATACGCTGACTAGGAATATTTAAGGTTATTTCCCTTTTCTGAATGTCAATAATATTAGGTTTTTCAGTTATTTTGTATGGTAGGCAACAGTGGCTATAAATTCTTCAAAGAAAATGGTCCTTTCAACTTGGGCTCAGATACCATTTCTTCTCCCTCTGACTTCCTGAAACTTTCTCTGACATAAATTTCCCCATGAAATCGGTCAGCCTTGTACAAGAGAAAGTATAAAAACTGGATAAAGCTTCTTTTAAAATACTTGGGCCTATACTTGAACTTTTTCATGACATATTTATTTGGAGTATTATCTTTATTCTCTTTCTACTTGTTATAAATTTCAAGAGTGTTGGACTATAAACCGCTTTCCCCTCATAAGATCTCTGGGGCTGCCCTTGTTTGACCTGTTATTTTCGGACAAAGCTGGTGTTCTCCCTCCTTTCTGCTTTGAACTGCACAGAAATTGAAGCAGGAAAGAGGACAGAGCAAAGAAGACAAAACCAGGAAAGAGTAAGTTCTTCTGTAACTGAGACAACCTGGGCATGAGAACTGGGTAGCTATGATTTGAAGAGAAGAAAAGGATGAGTGAAGGAAAAATTACAGAAGAATGAGAATAAAAAATGGCAAAAGATGAGAAGAGGAGAGTCTGTTTCTCTCTTTAGAAATTTCAGGAAATCAGTGATTTAACACTATGAAATGTTCTAAGTACTGAAGTGAGTAATCATGAATTCAAAAGACTAATAAGGAAACCTGCCTCCTAGGTGTGACTGACAAATAAATGAATTGAAAATGCACAATGGGATACCCATTCTCAGATACAGCTAATATGTTTATTTCTTTTGCACAGCAATACATATTTGTGGCAAGAAAGGATTTCTACTCAGGGGTTAAAATAGATTAATGGTGACAAATATGCAAAAAATACATTTTTTCAAAAATGCATAAAAATTCTAAAGGAGACACAAACAGAGCAGTTTTGTTGCTACCATGTTAAAATAAATATTTATAGGCACATAGAGTGTTTTTTTAACAAACTCTAGATAACAAAAGTTCACAATGTGGGGCAAGGGGGCACAGTGAATAGAGCATGGGTCTTCAAGTCAGGAGGACCTGAGTTCAAATGCAACCTCAGACGTTTGACACTTACTAGCTGTGTGACCCTGGGCAAGTTACTTAACCCCAAATGCCCAGTAAAAAAAAAAAGTTCACAGTGTCTTAGATAAGCCTATCTTTTATAATTTGGATTTTAAAATGTTTGTGTTTATTGATAATTAAATTCAAAATAAAAAAGAAAATTCATTTTTTTAACTGTTCCCACTGAGGAGCCAATCCTGCTCTATTCCGAGATTTATCTTTGGAATTATCTACAAACACAAAGTTTACAGCAAAAATATTATGTGGTACTATACAACATACTCGGGTTTTCACTTACCCACTATCAGAGTGAATTGTCTATAGAATGGCACAAGGATGAATTAATAAGAAGGGAAAAGTGGGGTTATGTTGATCTACCGTCCAGTAAGTCTGGATGATAAGCATGTAGTATAGATCTAATCTCTTAAATTAAGAATTCAGAACTGACTTTGCCTATGGCAACCAATAAATTAATTGTGGTGAGTATATTTTTTTTTAAATAACAACTATATAAAATATCAAGAGTGGGTGGGAAGAAGGGGAAAGTGTTTTCAATTCAACTAACAGTTATTACATGCTGTTATGCAAAAATTTCAGAAGGGAGAGATCACTTTCAGTGGGAGGATCAGAAAAGGCTTTCTGCAGGAGGTTCCTGACATCAGCCTTGAAGAAAGAGAAAGATTGTGACAGTAAGAAATGAGGAGAGAATGTTCTAAGCATAGATGGTGGTGATTAGAATGCAAAGAGGCAGATGAGAGCAATGAAGATTTCAGAATCCCTAGCAGCCCAGTTTAGCTGGAATATGGAATACAGGAAATGGAGCTTTGTGAAATAAGACTAGAAAGGTAGGTTGAAGTAATATCTTAAAGGGCATTACTTTAAAGGGTCCTCAAATGCCTGTTAAGGAGTTTGCAGCTTTCTTTTAGAGACAACAGGGAATTACTAAAGGTTTTTAGGCAGATAAGTCACCATCAAATACATCCAAAAGGTGTATTTTACGCAGATTAGAAAGAGAATATATTAGAAGGCAAGGAGAATTTTGACTAAGAAATAAAAAGGTAGATCAACAGAATAGAGTAGATGTACAATTTACAGCAGCAAATAAACAAAAACCTTGTATTTCACAAGTGTGAAGACTAAAGACTTTGAGATAAGAACTCATTATTTGCTAAAAATTAAAAAATAAAAACTGTTGGAAAAGCTGGAAAAGAGTATGGCAGAACTGGGTGTGGACCAATATTTCACATCATTTACCAAGATTAGGGCAAAATAGATACACGACCTAGACATAAAGAGGGATTTTACAAGAAAATTGGAAGAACATGAGACATGTTACTTATCAGACTTATGGCGAGGTGAACAACATGAATAAACAAGAAATAGAGAGCAAAATCAGGTGTAAAGTAGATAATTTAGATTACATTAAATTAAAAAAGGTTTGTACAAATAAGACAAATATAGCCAAGATTA
>CM053583.1:110987531-111015384 GCA_028627135.1 Pseudochirops cupreus
ATAGAACAAGTGGAGGGCGGGATAGGAAGGAGGGACATATAGTCAGTCTTTCACAATATGTCCATTATGGAGATGTTCTGTGTAACTACACATATACGGCCTGTATTGAATTGCTTGTCTTTCCAGTGGGGGGTGGGTGACAAAGGAGGAAGGGAAAGAATCTAGAATTTAAAGTTCTAAAATCAAATGTTAAAAAAATATATATTAGTAGTAGTAGTAGTATTTACATGCAACTGGGAAATAAGAAATACAGGCACTGGAGTAGGGAGATCCATCTTGTCCTGCTGGAAAGTCAGAGGTGTGATGGGAGAGGATATAGAAGACTGCAGATTGGGGAAGGGTATATACAGTGGGATCGCTTTTTTGGGGTGGTGGGTAGCGGAAAGACAGGGAGAAAATCTATAACTCAAAATCTTGTGGAAAAATGATGTAAACTAAAAATAAACAAAGTTAATCTTAAAAAAAAGTCAGTGAGAAGGATGAAGTGGGGAAAAAAAAACAAACTGATGCTGAGTGGAAAGAGCAGAACCAGGAGAACTTTGTACACAATTACAAACATATAATATGTGTGATGGCTAACTTTGATAGACTGGGCTCCTCTCAGCAATGCAAGGTTATAAGACAACTCCAAAAGACTCAGGATGGAAAGGGATATCCTCATCCAGAGAAAGAATCACAGAGTGTGAATGAAGATTGAAGCAAACTACTTGCTCTCTCTCTCCTTTTTGTTTTGTTTTGTTTTGTTTCTCCTTTCTCATTGTTTACTCCATTGGTTATAATCCTTCTTTACAACTTGACTAATGTTTAATGTGAAGATATTTGTAGATCCTATATTTGATTGCACACCACCATGGGAGGGAAGGGAGCAGAGAGGAAGAGTGAGAAAATCTGAAACTCAAGGGACTGTCGAACTGAATGTTGTATACTAAAAGTAAATAAATAATTTTAAAGGGGTGGGGGGAAGCTCTCTGGGTGCTAAGGAAGCCACATGTCGTACTTAGTACGACAATCTAGAATCAAAAGCCAGGGTCCAAATTCTGGCTCTACCACCTAACTGCTAACTAGTCACTTCACTAGCCTTCAGTTTTTTCATCTCTACTCCCCAAGATGGGTAGATTTAGAGCTGAAAGGGACCTTAGAGGTCATCCAGTCCCAACTCTTCATTTCACAAATGAATAATAATAGCTAATAGCTAAGATTTATATAGCACTTACTCTGTACCAGACACTGGGCTAAACATTTTATAGTCATTATCTTATTAGGTCTTCATAACAACCCTAGGAGGTAGATGTTATGATAATCCCTATTTTACAGATAAGGAAACTGAGACAGAGTTTAAGTGCCTTTCCCAGACTCACACAGTAAATGTCTGAAGCCAGATTTGAACTCAGGGTTTTCTAACTCCCAGCCCAGCATTCTATCCAGTGGGCCATTTCATGAAGAAACTGAAACCTAGAAATGACTTGTACAGGGCTACACAATAAACTGGATTTTAATGTAAGCCAGTTGACCCCAGATTCAGGACTCTTTCCACAATAATAGAATTTAAAATTCATTGTAGCCCATGCAAAATGGCAGATATCTCCACCATTCTGGCAACAGCATAGGAAAGAGTACTGGCTCTAGAACCAGAGAAGCTGTTTGAATCCTTCCTCTGTCACTTATATCTGTGCGACCTTGGTCAAGTCACAACCTCCCTGGGCCTCAGCTTTTTCATCTGAAAAATGAAGGAGTTGGACTCGATGGTCTCTGGAATTCTTTCCAGGTCTAGGTCTATTATCCCATCATCCTCTTGGAGACCAAGTAGGAACCAATAAGTTCCCCATGAGCACAAAGACAATGCCTTTCCATTCAAAATATTGATACATGGTAATAGAATGCAATCAATTGGGACTTCTCAGCAAAACAAAAGCCAAGTAGCTGATTAATGTGCTTGCATTTTCATCTGATCTGTGAGAGGGGGAGTAGGGTGGAGGAAAAATAGAGCAGACTGAGAAATCACCACCAGAACATAAGCAAGACATGTGTCTTTTATAAAAATAATTAATTCCTGGTGCTTTATGAAAGGAATAACAATTACATTCAACACCACCTCACGGAGCGCAGTATGTGTGCTTCTTCATCATCACGTTTATCTCATCATCGTCATCACCACCGCCACCATCAGTTTCCCAACTCTTGTGTATGACAATCTCAAGCAAGAAATGAAGTTGTGAAATTATTAAAGGATAGAGGCAATGAGGCTGTGCACAGCTCATTTCCTATGAAATGCTGAGCTGTATCTCCATGGCCACCACACACAGGAGACCCACGAGAGATCCTCAGCAAGCAGCTGCACAGCTAATTTGGTCATAATGAGGCTCTTAACTGCCTGTAAGATCCTTTGTCTCTTTCTTTGAGCAGAAGGAAAAGCAGTTCAAAGTGACTCTCTTCTCTATCTATTTCTGAGTCTGTTTCTCTGTCTCTCTATCTCTGTAAACAGAGTCTCTGTACCTGTCTCTCTTACCCCCTGCCCCACCTCTCCCATTTCACTTCCAATCAGTTAGAAGGCCTTGCTTCTTTTTTTTCCTGAAACTATGGAGACTGGATTTGCAGGCAGGCTAATAAATGAAATGAATGACACAGCCCTTCCTGTTTACTATGATTCCACAGATGAACAAATGCCAGGTTTAAACAGTGATTCAGCTGCCAGGTACGTCAATTCCTGATGAATGCCCCTAAGTGCCCATGCTTTATCTCATCTCTTAGCAGCAGAAAGGAAACAGTCTGAAATCCTCCCAGGTTACATGGGGTAAACTGCTGATTGGTTCTGGGGGTTTGTTTTTTAAATATTCCTTTTTATTTTTCCCTTACTTCACCAACTGATCTATTCTATACCTTATGCAAGAGCAGATTAGAGGTCCTGAATAATAGATTTATTTATTGCCATCATACTTGGAAATTCATCCAACCCGATTTGCATTGTATATATTTAGAAACAGTAACCCTGATGCTTTGTCTTTCACTCAGTTTCATGTAGGGAGAGTTAATGGATTTTCAATCATCCTACTGGGCACACATTCACTAATCAACCAATCATTAAAAATTTTCATCTCACAAATCAAATCCATTCAGGATTCACTCTTTACCCCCTCACTCATAGCATGTATACAAATGTTCAACTCTACATATAATCCATATAAACAACAGTATCAGCCAAGGTCTCTCTAGAACTGGGAGTCTTAACCTTCTAAGCATACTCTTTGGCAATCTGATGCAGTCTGCGGAACCCTTCTTGGAATAAGGTTTGAAAATGCATACAATGGACCCCAATAAAGGCCAAAACCTGAACTAATCAACCAGACATGCTTTGCTTCACTCTAAAATGCCCTTTCCTGTGTCAGCAACTTTAAGACCAGATGAGGCTGACCAAGAGCACTCTTCCTGTTTGCAACCACTAAAGGACAGGATATCTAGGACAAGACATTGTCTTGAATAGTGGGACTTCTCCTATCTTGCTATCCTATAGATATATGCTATACAGGGGAAACACAGATATCCTGGGATCGTAATTTCAGCTGACACTTTGTCAACTGTCTTGTCTTATTGTATTTATGACTTATTCAACTAAGAAACTTCCATTCACATGGAATGGTTAAACACATATGGAGACCATAAATCTGAGGGACACAGACACCCTGAGTTGGGATTGTCCTAAAATATATAAAAAGGCTTGTCATTCTTTTATCAGGCAATCAGAATTTACGTTCTGGCTCCATGCATGCATGTATTCTGCTAACTTTAAGGGAATAAACAATGTAAATATATATCACCTATCTTGTTTGCCTCTTTTAACCAAACTTTCAGATCAACAAATGAAAAGCAAAGAATTACAAAGGAAGCCAAATAAATTGAAATAGTTACCCCAAAAATGCTTAGGTTCCAAGTCAGGTTAAAAAACCTGACCTACAAGCAGATAGAGCACTAGGCATAGAGTCAGGAAGACCCAGGTTCATCTCTCTCCTCTGATACAAGCAGTGTGACCAAGGACATGAAATCATGGCTTGATGCAGGGAATCCGCACAGCGGGAGTCTCCTAAGCTGATAAAATAGGAGCCCTGGCTCATTCACATCCATCTGTCACAGAACAAGGGCTAGGAATAGGGCCTTGATTTATGATTTCAATGGTAGAAGAAACTCTGAAAACTTTCAGCACTGAATATTGGTACAACTTCTCTGCCACTGATAGTCTTATAGGTTTTTCTAGAGCCCTAATTTTCCAGGATCACATAGCCACTATGTGTCAGAGGGGAAACTTGAACCCAGGTTTTTCCTGGTTAGAACAATATAAGACATATTTTCTAAAATCTTTCAATAACATCTTCTACAGATCTCAATGAAGTTATGAAAAGTGTAGCATAAATATCCAGCTCAAATAGGAATTGTGATTTTCAGTATCAGACTTGTAAATTGATCAGTTCATTACAGTATCTCAGGACTTCATTCTGTAAATGCATTCAGTACTGCATTCAGTAAAAATAAATCAGAAATATTTATCTAGAGCCTAAAAAAAATTGTTTTCAAAAATTATGTAGATCATAGAAATGTAGTTCATCAGAACTGACTCACCTGCTTTTGGAGTGTTAATAAGTAAAAATAAGAACTTGCAACACTTAGCTCAAAAAAACATTAAAAATAACTTTTTTCAATAAAGAAATTTATGAAGACTATTTTTTCTTTAAAATCTGTGTAGAACAATGTAAGCACCGTGGATATTCATTAAAAGTCATCCTTAAAGGTTTAGAAAGAACAAATTCTTATCTTTCTAATTGTCATTGAAGGAAGGGAAGTGGGATATCAGTTACTTGTTTAGTGATAGTAGAAAGGGAAGCAAATTCCTGGGATAAGATATAGTCTGATCCATGGATGGAATGGCAGAAGAACGAAAGAGACAGTACCTTGAAAGAATAAAGGATAGAATTTAAAGTTTCCAAGACATGTTTGAAATTTAAATTCTTCAATACATCACAAAAATGAAATCTGAAGAACTTCAGACCCCCATATCCATACACGCAAATACTTCTTCTAGAATATTTTGAACTACTTTTTTCCCTTAAAAAAAAAACATGCTAAGTCTGATATAATAAGGATTGCCTCTAGACAAAGTCTTATTGAATAACTACTTTATAGTTCAGCTTTTCTATAATTATTTAAAATACAATGGAACACTTATTTTTTAAAGTGGATTCTGGAGTTACACCAACAAGACTTGCCAATATGCCACAAATGGTGAAAGGTATTAAGACCTTTAAATAATCAGAAAGTTTCTAAGGTAAAATTCCATCAAGCCATTAGGCATGAACTAAATCAAAGTCTCCAAGAAGAGAGGTAATTCTGCCAAAACTATCCTTTATCCTTCCTCCTGAAAAGATCATTATATTTGTGGTTCTGTAATTACTGAATCCTTTATTTTCTGGATGAAGTTGTCCCAAGCCCCTAGATGATTTGACAATACAGCATCAAAGACCTTTCCTTAGAAAAAATAGCAAATGACCATTCTGGAGGGCAATCTGGAATTTTGCCCAAAGGGCTACAAAAAAGTGCATACCCTTTCACCCATCAATACCACTTCTAGGGCCGTATCCCAAAGAGATCATAGAAGTGGGAGAAGGACCCATATGTATAAAAATATTTATAGCAGCTCTTTTTGTGGTGGCAAGAACTGGAAATCAAGGGGATGCCCATCAATTGGGGAATGGCTAAACAAGTTGTGCTATATGAATGTAATGGAATATTATTGTGCTATAAGAAATGAGGAGCAGATGGACTTCATAATAACCTGGAGAGACTTATATAAACTGATGCTGAGTGAGGACAGCAGAACCAGGAGAACTGTGAACACAATTACAAATACATCATATGTGTGATGACTAACTTTGATAGACTGGGCTCCTCTCAGCAACGCAAGGTTGGTTATAAGAAAACTCCAAAAGATTCATAATGGAAAGGGATATATATCCATAACCAGAAAAAGAACTATAGAGTCTACATGCAGATTGAAGCAAACTACTTGCTCTCTCTCTTTTTTTCTTTGTTTTGTTTTGTTTCTTCTTTCTCATTGTTCACGCCATTGGTTATACTCCTTTACAACTTGACTGATGTTTAATGTGGAGGTATATGTAGATCCTGTATTTGATCATGCCGCCACGGTGGGGGGAGGGGGTATGGGGAAGGAGAGGAAAGGGGAGAAAATTTGAAACTCAAGGGATTGTGGAACTAAATGTTGTAAACTAAAAGTAGGTAAATAAATTTTTTTAAAACTAGCAAATGGCACAGTACATTAACATCACAAAACAAAACCATACCATAAACTACATTAGGCAGTCAAAGGACTTTGCTAAGTAAGATCAAATGAACAGTAACCACAACGACCACAACAAGGTAAATGAAATGATCACCAAAAGGATGTTGAACTCTGAGCAAATGAAAAGCCAATATGATACCAGAAAACAGAAGATCAAACCTCCCTTCTCCTGAAAGGGGGATGATGCCAGTAGGTGAGAAGCTACTAAGGCTACCATTGTCAGACACAAACATTGTTAGACAGTACTTTTAAACAGTTGTTTTTGCTTAACTTATGATTTATTACAAGAGAATGTTCTGTTTCTGGGGGCAGCAGAGCATAGGGTACATCTAGAAATAAAAGACATTAATAAAACATTTATAAAGGAAAAAAAGGGATAGAATTTTGCAACTTGGCCTGCAGAGTCTGAAGAATTCTATCTTATTTCTTTTTATATGTAGGAATAAATCAGTTCTTTCTTGGGTATCAAATTTTTAAATGAACACATGAAATGAAAAAATATATATTTAATGCTCTGCTGTTGCACCAATTTTAGGGTCTGTGATGCTTTTGAATTATGAGCTCTGGGTGTTTCTCTGGACATCATTGTTCTGAAATCACATACTACTGAACTAGATTACCTATTTTAATCAAACTTTTGCAAAGCATGAGGCCGACATGGTCCCGATATACTTCTTTAAGAAACTATACACATATTATCAATCACTTTTTAAAAATACAGCAAAAATGGTAATGTGAGGAGCATAAACATGGAGCTGATTTAGACACCACTGTAAGAATGGAACAGCCTGGATACACAGTCTGCAAGCTGCCTTTTCTCCTAGGAGAAGCCTTTGGTGTGCCAAGAGCTAAAGGCATTTTTACTGCTAATTATTTCCATTTGCTTGATAGTCTTAAATATTTATAACCCATGAATTTCTCTTTCAAAGATTCCTCCAAGCTTCCCAGAGTAAAATCTTCATTAATCTGCAAATGTTTGAGTATTAATATATGAAAATTTTGTATGCATCTCCAAAGAAGAAACAAATCTTTAGGGATCAATTAAACATAGGCAGAGGATGGGAGTGCTTATTTTAAAAAGCAGATTCCTCCTTTCCAGAAGAAATGAGCAGAAGGAAAGGGAAAAAAGAGAAAAGAAAGGAAAAAAGAAAAGACAAAAACTGTCTGCCCACACAACAAAAAAAAGGAAGACTTATTCTCCCCTCTAATGATTTAATCCACAGTTGTCAAAAGATAAACGAAATAAAACAAATGGAGCTATTTGAACTCCGTATCAAAAATGAAATCATATTTCACTCCCTAGCTAATGGGCATTCAAGACTAAAGATTTTCCAAAGATGCATTACAGAATTATTTTCAGAAGTATTAATTATGCATTAGCTTCTACATATAATTTGGAATATTCTGACATGTGTAAGCCACCAAATAGTCTCCTAAAGTTGAGATATATTTGTCATATGTCAGGTACAGCTTTTAGAATTAGCTATACCATATAGAAGTATGATTCTTCCCAAAGAAAGAGGGAGAGATGAGAGGCCTTCTCAAGGACATTTTCCCTGCCTGAAGATTTTATGAAACATACTACTCCTTCTGCTACACTTTGGTTAAATTCAATTCAACATGCATTATTAAGCTTTCTAATCTAAAAAGAGATAGCTACCATTCTTTCAAATTAGAGCATCTACTGCCATTTAAAGCTAAGGAGTTTTTCCAAATACCTATTAGTCCTCAAAGCAGTCGTCCAACACACGTGATAAGAGATAATTTCTCTATAGAGTTGCCACAAGGAGAATCTAAGGCCAGAAAAAAAAAATTCTGAAGGATTTTCCTTCAAATACATTTTAAGAACCAGAAAAGAAGAGTTTCCCACTACACTGTTCTACCTTTATGTTTACAGCAGGGACTATCACCTCCCTCATTCTCAATAACATGCTTCTATTAATGCAGTCTAAGTTCCCTTTCTATTTCCATTATTTGCAAGATTCCACTGAAAATTATAATTATTTTAAAGCCTATTTTGCCATAAAATAATGCAAGACTAGTCGTGACAATATTTTATTAAACTTCAGCATTTCAGAATATCAAACATCTATTTTTTTCCAAAAATGCCTACTACGTATAATGACTTTTTAAAAGAAATCCATTTTAATAAATAACTCGATAAATACTTCTAAACACTTACTATGTGTCAGACATTGCGCTAAGTGCTGGGGATACCAATAAGAAAAAGAAAAATAGTCCCTGCCCTCAAGGAGCTAACAATTTAATGGAGGAAGACAACACACAAAAGGAAGCAGAAAAGGTGGGGGGAGGGAGCAAAAGGTGCCTGTGCAGGGTCATGATGTTCTATGGAGCACAATCCAAACAGAATTGCTGGTGGAAAGGGGAGAGTTAGCTGGGAAATTCAAACCTCAGCCCTACGTAAAGGAAAGCTTTGGGAAGAATCTAGTGCTCTACCTTCTAGCCCTCCATTGAGAGGGGAGAAGCGGTTGAGGGAGTTGTGTTCAGTATCCATAACTGAGCCAATCAGCGTGAGACTGAGATGGTCATCTTATCCTGAGTGCAGCACGATGTTCTGTTAATAACTTTATTATTTGCTCTTCTGAATATAAATCTGGTGCTTATCCATTGAGAACTCTGGAAATACCCATTGGTGAAGTCTGCTTTCTTTTTAGTTATGCCAGCCTGGTCTTAAGAAGCCAGTGAAAAACTGGATTGAATTGAAAGTATTTCTTCTAAAATATAAAGAAACAGTGATGCCAAAAACACAGTGTGTCCTACTGTCCTCTCTACACCCTTGCCCTAAAAAATGTTTATAAGCTTAATAAAGATGGGAAATCTTTAAGTATTTCAATAGTCCTTCTCCTCCTAAGATACTTCTTCTTTTGCAAATGAGATATCCAAGAAAATGGAAATGAGGAAATTATAAATGATTAACAATTTATGCTTCTCCTTTACCTTACTACCCAGGATAAGACAAGCTATCAAGAATTTTAGATGCAGAGAAGACTCTGGTTTGTTTAATTAAAAAAGAAACCAGCCCAGAAAGATACTGTTTCTTCTACTGTTCATTTATGTGGCTTTCAAACTATGAATCAAAGATTAAACATAAATCATGTTAAGCAGCTTTATTTCATATCTCTCAGTAAATGGCCACAAACTAACAAAACAGACTCTTCTAAAATGATTCTAAAAATGCAAATGGACTATTGATCTTATGAATTTTAAATTTCCTTCTAATAATCCAGATTGCAACCCAACCATTTCTGCCTTTCTTATGTGACTCTTATCCACGTTCTCCCAAAAGTTCAAGAGAAATGTCTTCCCAATATTCTGGAGGATCACTTTCTCCAGACATTGTATGGGTACCAATAAAGCTCTGGCTAGACTCTGACTGTCCACCTTTTAGTTCTTGTTCTTGCTACGTGCACAGTCCATCTTCTCATCCAACTCTTCGATAACATCCTTTACACCAGTTCTCCTTTTGAGGTTCTTGTTACTTATGCGTTGCAACCTGCTCACCACGCCCCCATGCACCCTTCAATTGCCCTTTTGGTGATACTCACATTGATAGCTTCAGCAATGATGGCCTTCCATATCTTGCTTCCACAGAGCAACACCATTAAATATTAGTATTAGAAAGATGGGTTTTCACTTTTATGACAAGCTTAAGATTACTTACAATTTTCCTCAAAAGAGTCCAGCTTACTCCTCTCCTCTTTTTCAACTCTGGGCCCAGTTCAATGTCCATTTGTATTACCTGTCCATACATATTGTTAAACAAGCTTTTATTGCTTGTCCATCCTAATGAAATAGACATTGCAATGTCTGAAATTTGGTCAATAAACAATCTTCCTCCACCTGTCCTTTCCTATGTGAATGGCCATGTTTTAAGATCTCTTCTAGGAAGTTCTACACGATTTATCCTAAGACTTGATACAATCCACACAATGTCAACCACAACCAGGAGTACCTGAAGGGCCCCACCATCTACGGGGATCCTTGACCTGGACTTTGTACCAGACCTCTTTCATTACTATGGTGAATATCTTTAGCAAACATACCTTATCTGATTGCATTTTTAAAAATAGAATGGCAAGCAGCCTAGATGACAGTGTGGCATCCTGAGAGAGAAAACAATAAATGACATGTGTCAGGCAAATCAAAACAATGCCACCACATCAATGACAATCTTCCCTAGTACCCCAGAAGAGACAGCCAAGAACCCAAGAATCCCATGAACTCCAATGACCCTCCAAGGCTTCTTAAACTTTTTCCATTCATGACCCCTTCAGCAGCCTACACCATTAGTCTTGTATGCCATGGCCATCTTCAAAAGAAGAAACTCTTGTATAGAAGAGGCCCACTTAGGGCTGCTATGTAGCACAGTGAATAGAGTACCAGCACTGGAGTCAGGAGGACCTGAGTTGAAATCTGGCCTCAGACACTTAACATGTACTAGTCATGTGACCTTGGGCAAGTCACTTACTTACTGCCCTGCCTTCCCCCTGCAAAAAAACAAACAAACCCAGGCCCCATAACCATCAACAGAGGAG
Source organism: Pseudochirops cupreus (assembly GCA_028627135.1). Taxonomy (NCBI): domain Eukaryota; kingdom Metazoa; phylum Chordata; class Mammalia; order Diprotodontia; family Pseudocheiridae; genus Pseudochirops; species Pseudochirops cupreus. Next base: position 110,998,431 of record CM053583.1, read on the forward strand.
CAGCTCTTGTGGAGATACAACCTGTCCCCTGAATCTAAAGAAGCAGACACAGCTACTGAACACCGAGAAAAGAAAGTTCTTATCAACAAAGTCCTTGGCTCTGCCCAATAGTTCAACATTAGAAACAGATTCGATTTTATCAGTGCAAAAGACATTAAATAAGATGCATTACCATTTACCTCGTTTCCTTTCAGAGTCCATGGCAGACTGTTGAAAACTACAGACTCCTCAAAATAATGTTTTTAAATGCACAAAATAAAATACATATGATTACAAAGGAAACCAAATATTCAGGATGTTTCAAAAGTACTAGAGCAGTTTTAAGTTTAATTTGCTAACAGTAATGTATTGTAAAGTATTTGGAAGGGAGGAAAGTATGGGATTAACCAAGGGGCTTTCCTCATCTCTAGAGGAATAAAAGGATGGAGAAGACTCCCCATTGTTTTCTAGGGACTGGGGCTGTTGTTTGGAGATACCTTCAAGATAACAAGTTGACTGGGATTCTGGGGAGGATGGGACTCTTACTGGAAGTGTCATCCCTCTGTGAACCATGAGGCCTGACCTGTTCCATCTTTTTTAGTCATCTTTTTCCTATTCAAAGGTCAGACTTGAGTTCAGTAAATTAAAATGGGATGGGAGGTGAACTGGTGGAAAGGAACACCTGTGCACATGCACAGTCTGCTCCTGGTAGAAATCTTTAACGCTATCTTAGAGCAGAAAGTCATAATAATTACATATAATCACCCACAGCCAAGAGAACAGCAACTAATAGGGGATATTTCCAGAATAAGAAATGGCAGCAACCTATTCAGTGGTGGAAGGTCCAAAACTCCTGTGGAAACACATAGTAAAATAAACTTTGCTTGCCCCATAGGAGGAGAGTTCATCACAAGTATCTTAAACTCCCAATAGTGGGAGACAAGGGTAAATTTTTCTATGTAGCACACTTAACAGAATCTAGCCATCTAGCAGAGAAAGGAAATGTTAGGGACAAGATCAACCTTGAGGCTTGCATTGAGAGTAACTCTAAGCTCAAAAATGTTTTAGTAAGTGGGGGACTGGGGACTTTCCCCATGGAAAATCTATAAATTCATCAGAATTCTGGCTTTTTTTGACCCACTAGCAACCCACCTTTAGTTCAGTTCCCTCCCGAAGGGAGCTTATGAGTCTTTTGAGCGTTTTCTCTGTCTGTTGTTGGGCTCTTGTGGGGCCTTCACACCTCCATTTCTCTGTGGGGTGAAATAAAGGTTTTCTTCTACCCACTATATATTTATTACATTGTGAGCTTGTGTGACAGCTGGGGACCCTGTTATCCACACCTGTGGAAATCTAGATACAAACATATTTGAAGATTTCCTTGGTTAGAGGCAAATGAGCCCAAAAGAGAATATGACTCTTGGATAGGGGAAGGGGGGAAGGCCAAAAAACAGACCTGATCTGTGTGAGCCCAGAGGGGCTCGAAGTATTAAAATGCACCTAGAGAAATTGAATCCTATCAATACTAATGTTCTTCTGAGAAATGAAACCACAAAGAAGTTATAACCAAGTAGAGGGATACATTAATCAAATATGTGCTGAAGAAAATGAAAATGCAAAGAAATTCTGCAAAGAGCTGGCCAGGTTCTTCCACCCTTACATTATGTGAGTGAGAGTGCTGAATTCTTTATACCTTTGGCATGGTCTTGTGTTCCCCATTATCACAAATAATAACAGAATCTCAGATTTGGAGGGACCTCTGCAACCATTTAGTCCAACCAGGATCTGAACAAAAATTCCCTCCTTAGCAAGTTAAAGGAAATTAAAAAGCTTTTCCACAAACCAAAGTAATGCATCCAGGATAAGAAAAGAAGAGGGTAACCAGGAAAAATCTTTGTATTGAATATCTCTTATAATAAGTCCAAAAGCCATTCTCTAATAGAAAAGTTGTCATAGGATATGAATAGTTCTCTAAAGAAGAAATTAGAAACTACAACAGTCACGTGAAAGATTGCTCCAAATTATTAATAATAAAAGAAATGCAAATCAAAACAACTCTGAAGTTTTACCTTGTACCCAGCAAGTTGGCAAAGAAGACAAAAGACTAGAAAAGTCTGCGTTGGATGGGTTTGTGGTAAGACAAGCTCCTTAATGCATTGCTGCTACAGTTGTGAATTGGTACAACAATTTTGTAAAGCAATTTGGAACTATGGAAATCGAGGGGCTAGCACATACATATCTTTTGACCCAGAGATTCCAAAGCTAGTCATTTATGCCAAGAAGGTCATTTTCAAAAAGAAAGGCTCCATATATACCAAAGTATTTATAGAAATACTTCTTGTGATAGCAAAGACCTGAGAAAAAACAGATGTCCATCAATCAGAGAATGGCTAAACAAGTTGAGGCACATGAATGTAATAGAATATTGCTGCCCTGTAAGGAAGGATGAGTATGATGAACACAGAAAGTAGGGAAAGACTTGCATGAGCTGATGCAAAGTGAAGTAAAGAGAGCCAGAAAAACAAGATACGCAATGACTACATCCATGTAAATGGAAAGAGCATCATTAAAAAAAACAATCTGAACTGAATGCTGCAAAATTTATAAAGAATTGCTTTAGATCCAAAGAAGAGATATGAGGATTTTTCCTGCTCCTTTTGAAGGAATTGGGTTCCACAGAAGTAGAACATTACATATATTGTGTCTTTAATTTTTTTAACATATTAATTGGTTTTAATGATTTGCCTGGTGAGATATCAAAAGAAGATAAAGCAATGAAACCACTTCACTAGAAAAGAGTAAATGTGTAAAAGCTAATATTTAAAACATGTATATATATACATATATATATATATCCCAACTTTTACAATGTGATACACTTAACTGCTTAAAAACTCTATTACAATGTGCACAATAACAATAATGTTATAAGACAAATTTCTGAAACTTTAAAAACTCCAGTCAATACTTTCAGCCTCTCTGAGGGTTCTGGAGCACCAATGATGAAACATGCTACCCCCTCCTTAACAGAGAGACAACAGATTCAAGGCATGGAATAAGATGGTATCTGTTTTGCTTGACCATGTGTATTTGTTACCAGTATTTTGTTTTTCTTTTTTCTTTTCCATGGGGTAGGAAAGAGTAAAAGTAGATTTTTGCTCATTAAAAAAATTAATTTAATTTTTTAAAAAACTGTTAACAATTATTTGCTCCCTTGAAATGATAGCAGAAAATATTACAATCAGAAGACCCCGTTCAAAAATATATTCTGTATTTTGCCTTTGATTCCCAGTACCAATGGCAAAGATTTTCTGATAGCAAGAGTTAATACAAAATGCATTTGAGCTTTAACTGCTTAACTGATTTTTTTCATCATCAAGACCTCAAAAAGTATAATTCAGCATAAAGAGAAAGAGATAGGAAGTGAGAAGAGTAGAACAAAGAAAAATTTGTACACAATCACAGACATATCGTACGTGTGGTGGCCAACTTTGATAAACTGGACTCTCCTCAGCAATGCACAGCTAAAAGACAACTCTACAAGTCTCAGGATGGAAGGAGATACCTACATTCAGAGAAAGATCTAGAAAGACTAGAGTTTAAATGGAGACTGAAGCAATACATGCTATGGTTCTTTTTCACATTTGGTTCTCTTTCTTTTTTCCCCAGTGTTCACTCATTGCTTACAACACTTCTATACAACCAGAATATTGTACAATGTGAAAGTATTTGCAGATCCTATACATGATTGCACGCCACCAATGGTGGGGGGAGGTGGAAGGGAGGGGAGAAAATCTGAAACTCAAGGGATTGTGGAACTGAATCTTGTAAACTAAGAGTAAATTTTTAAAAAATTTTTAAAAACAATCAAAAAAAGAGAAAGAGATAGGAAAGATGGATAACGAAAGAGAATGAAAGGCAGATAAGAAGAAAGCATTGTAATTCATTTATCAGTTCCATTCTTTCAACAGACCTTTATTCAGGTGTTACTATGTGCAATGCACTATTCAATGGGCAAAAGAGATAAAAAGATGCATAAAATGTTCTTGTATCATGAGGAAGTTGGGTACCAAATTATGCTGTTGGGAGGAAAACACTCTGTAATGTAAAGTTTAGCCATAAGCAAAGAAAGTAATCTGGAATATACAAGTACCCTAACTTACAATCCAGTGCTATTTTGCTAAGATTCAGGGGGCTGTTGGAAGCTCAGAAGAGCCAGTTACTGAATTTTTAGTGTGAGTTTTTTCACTTGAGAAAACAGCAAACACCACAAATTAGGTCTTGGTTTATTGACTTGTTGATTTTCTAGACTTAAGAAAGTAATGAGGAAGATGTTAATAATGCAAAATAAACTTTAAAATGTGTCATGCATACTTTCTATTCATTTGTTTATTTATTTATAATGAGAGGTGGTTGTTAAGCATCTACCAGTACACTCTGCCTAGACCAGTAATTTATGACGGTTTTTTTAAAAAGTAATTCCTAGTCTCTCCAGATGGCCCACATCATCCCTTTTTAAAGGCAAAAGCAAAAAGAATGGCTAACAACCCACGTTCCTTATGGATGGAGGAGAAAAGGTGTAATCTCTGACATTTTACCATGGAGTGTTTTCACTAAGGCCTCTGCCCCCGGTGAAATAAGCAGTCATCTATGATTGGAAGCATAAGCTCCTATCTATCCCTCAAACCTCTCCTTCATATGCATGAAACCTTTACTGTAGTTATTCCTTTAGACTAAAGCACTATCCCCAGAAGGCCCTTGTTAAAAATACGTTACCTGAAATAATAATATACCAAATTATATTATACTGATTAGGGCTAATTGATAGTACATTAGTGCCTCTACCTGTAACCTTGGAGTAGAACTTTTAAGGTTACACTGATACACTTAGTCAATCACTGCCCCCCTCCCAACATAAATAAATACTGTGGGGGAATCTTCCCCTCTTAGTCAGTTGTATGACTGTGAAAATGTGGTCTCCTATAGACGGGGACCAACTATAATATACCAAATAATACTATACCACATATTAAATTAGTACAAGTTAGTTTACCAGAGCAGCTAGATATCACCAAGTTGAAGGCAGAACTGCTAAGAGACTAGGCACTGGACATGGTAAGTGGTGATGTGGTAGAAATGTGGGAAAGGGACCTACAAGAAAGCAAACATAAGTAAAACACTGCACAAGAGAGTCAGAGGCAATATAAGGATACTGGGAACCAGACACATTGAAATAGGGACATGATACCTCAAAAGTAGTAGAAGTAAACAAAATATTTTCTCCTACTTTTGTTTGATGCTGACCCTATATCTGTTCATCAGTAACAAGCAGGGTTTATCTTCAGTGTGTAGAAGTCTTACTGACCGAACAGATTAGAGGACAGAAGAAGCTTGCTACCAGCCAGAGGATTATCTCCTAGAATCTCTATTTATGCTATTAACCTGAATGCTACAAGAAAAGAAAGTGGGAAGGAAGAGAAAAGAAAAAAGAGATGGATCAAAAGGAGGGAGAGCAGACAAGGAGATAGGAAGAGGAAGAAAAAAATGAAAGTTTAAAATCTGGCATAGAAGACCCCCTCAGACACAAACAATTCTAATCTCTCCTTGTTTGCCCTTGAAGGTGGTCACATTTCTGCTTTGTAAATGTTAACAAACAGACTTTTTAGATTGGATTTTCAGAAATAGAAATCACTAAGATAATCAAAAGTATTAATTTTTAAATAGCCCTGAAAATCAGAGTGAACATATTCCAGTACATATAGCCCCAATTCACAGGATATCACAGAAACAAGTTCAGTGTCTTGCATTTGATTGATTTTTTTTCTATTTTACTCATTTCATAAACCCCCAGGACTAGAAGCGTCTAAAAGCCTAGGAAAGATTCCACAGGCCTTCTGTTATCAAAAGTATTGCTAGAGTTCAGAATTATAATTCTTCTCTTACCTGCAAGCAACTCTTGCTCTTCCGCCCCCAAAAAAACCACGAAGTATATCCATTTCTTATAAAAAATAAACTAATGTTTTCATTATTTCTCTTCTCTATTTTATTCCTTTTCCAGAGCATCCTTTATCATTCTGGTCATCTCTTCTGACTCTTTCAAGTATTTACAGTATGTGCTTAAGCATTTTCACCATATCCCAAACCACCTTTCCTTCTCATTAGACTCTTACAAACCTTTTTCTTAGTAACCATAGCATGCCATAGTAGTGCTACAACCTCACCGTCAGGCATCTCTGGGTACTGTCTGCCAGGAGAAATCCCCATTAGGCACAGAAAACTTCACTGATACTAATTGACTTCAAGCTAAACCTTATGGCATTACAAGATACCTGTCTCTACAGGAGACCACATTGTCACAGTCATACAACTGACTAAGAGGGGAAGATTCCCTCTCACAGTATTTATTTATGTTGGGAGGGGGGCAGTGATTGACTAAGTATATCAGTGTAACCTTAAAAGTTCTACTCCAAGGTTACTAAAAGGTAGAGGCACTAACGTACTATCAGTTAGCCCTAATCAGTCTGGAAGGCAATCTGGAATTATGCAAATAAAGCCAAGAAGTCCATACTCTTTGACCCAGACATTCCACTGACAGGCACCTATCTCTAGGAGGGCAATAATGAAAAGAAAGTCCCCATAAATACAAAAATATCTATAGCAGCCTTTTTTTTTCAGTAGCAAAGTAGATGTTTACTCCTTCAGGAATGACTAAACAGGTTGTAGTGAATATGAATGTAATGGGAAATTATTGTATTGTTAGGGACAATAAATATGATGAATACAGAGAAACAGAGGAAGTCTTATATGAACTGATATAGTAAGCAGAGTAAATAAAATAACATACAGCATAAATACAGCAATGTAAATAGAAAAAATATAGAAACTGAATGCTATCAAATTATGGTGACCAAGTTTGGCTTCAAAGAAGAGTCATAAGAAGGTACCTCCTCTTTCTTTGCAAAAGTGGGGAGTTGTGGGTGCAGAACACTGCTTGTGTCTTAGCTGGCCTGTGTGCGTTTCCCCCCACCCCTTTTTTATCCTTGATTACAAAAGATGCCAATCTAGGAGGAAAAGGGAAAGGGAAACATTGGAAAATATAGATGCCATAAAAACAAAAGGTATTGAAAATTTATTTGGGAAAAAAATTTATTAAGGCTCTTCTCCAACAAGGAGTACATGTTAAGAGCATGCAAGATTCTTTGGATAGAGATAAATTTGTTCAATACTGGAATTTGTTCAACTACAGAGATAAATGCATTACTCTGACTATCAGTATCAAGTAAGACATGAAACAGGAAAGCTTATACTTGCCAAATGTGATTGCTATTGTCAGAAGATTTTCTGGGCCAATTTCTATTTTGGCAAGGTTTCCTATATTTTATTGTTTGATGATAACATTGGTACTTATTCCAAGGAGACACAAAACACTATGGAGTCTCTTCAGTAGGATTGGTGGTAACACAAAAGAAATTTGGCCTAGTAGAAAAACCACTTAGATCTGATACATTTTTCAAATATCATATTACATGGCATAATGGAATGGGAAAAGAGACAAATCTACATTAAATCCTTCCCCTACATATAAATAGGAAGAAACCCAAAGTCTGCCCCTTCACACACAAAATAATTTTCATTTTTAGCCTTATTTCTTGTACTAAAATTGCATCCTAAGAGCCAGGGAATTGAATCACCAACCTTCTGTGTTTTTATTCCATTTGTATGATGTATTCCTACATTTAGTTGTATTTTAAGATTGCAAGTTTCAGTAAGGTTTCCCAGCTTCCCCAAGGAATCCAATCCAGTATCTCCCAGTCCTTACTATCAAAAAAACCATTCGTCTGTCTAATCTACATTCCTTGTGCTACAGGTGGAGATCAATGCTCTGTATATTTTCCTTATTTTCATCAAGTACTCCTAAATTTTAATGTTTTGAAAGTTCACACATAAATTATCAGCATTTTTAACACAAAATCTCTTTGTGCACATTAGATGACACATTCTTCTTATCCTGAGCATGCTGGATCTCTCTACTTCTTATAAACACACTGTCAAGTAGAATCAGAGAATTATATATTTTAAAGTTGGAAAGGAGCAACATATTCCTAGATTCAACTCCTTAATTTTTTTTTTTGGTGAGGAAATCAGGGATAAGTGATTTGCCAAGGGTCACACTGCTAGTAGGTGTCAAATGTCTGAGGCTGGATTTGAACTCAGGTCCTCTTGACTCTAGGGTCAGTGTCCTACCTACTGTGCCACCTAGCTGCCCCAATCCCTTCATTTTAAAGAAAAGGAAATCTCTTAGAATGTTCACATAACTTGTTCAAGGTCATACATGTGATTGCCAGAAGCTGGTTTCTTGACTTCAAATGTAGGGTTCTTTCACACTACCCGTCTCCAATAATCTACATACCCTAAATGGCTGAAACAAGTTGTATAAATAAACATAACGGAATATTATTGTGCTGTAAGAAATGACAAGCAAAAAATCCTTGAATGACTTACATAAACTGATACAAAGTGAAGTGAGCAGATAGCAACACTGTATGATGAATGAATGACTTAGCTCTGCTCAGGAACACAGTGATCCAAGACAATTCCAAAGGACTCATGAAGAAAAACGCTATACACATTCAGAGAAAGAATTGATGGAGTCTGTATGCAGATTGATGCATATTATTTTCATTTTTTCATAGGTTTATTTCCCTATTGGTTTTCTTCTTTCATAACATATGGAAATATGTTTTATATCATTGCACATACATAATCTATATCAAATTGCTTCCCATCTTAGGGAAGAAGAAGAGAGGTAGAAAATTTGGAACTCAAAATTTTTTTAATGAATGTTAAAATTGTCTTTACATGTAATTGGGAAAAATAAAATCCTATTTTTAAAAAATCTATACATCCAAAATCAGCCCACCACTTTGGCACTGACACTTGGAATCTATGGATCTCTGTCCTAAATGCAAAATTGACATGTCGATTTTAAAGTTAATCTGGATTTATAGATTCCATTACTAAAAGTTCAAATGGGAAATTTATATGTAATTTTACAAAGCAGGATATTAAATGATTACATAAATAACAAATGGATTTTTAAATTAATACAGTGAAGTTTATGATGTTTATTGCAACAACAAAATCAAAATATAGTACTTTCCATGTCTGGGACAAAACTATCTTCCATGCCACTAAAAACTAATCCCTTTCTATTCTAAAATCAGGAAGACAGTAACCATGATCACTGTCACCGAGCATCCTTGGTGGGGGGACAAGTTTAGTATTCTTTGGGTAATTTTATAATTGGAGGAGCACACATTGAAGCAATTAATTGAGAATTCAGGAGCTGCCTTGTTATTCTTCCCTCAGACTAGAACAGAACAAGACAAAGAGATGAAAGCTGGATGATAGTAGAGGTCCATGGATGCAGAACAATCTGAATGACCAGATCCAAGGAATAATCATTAACATACTGATGTCAAATTAGAGAGAGTTTTCTAATGCCTTAGCAGAATTATAGTGTCCAAAATGAAGGGGGTGATAGCCCTCTTGTACTCTCCCTCTGTCAAACTATTATATCTAAAGTATTATGTTTAATTCTAGATGCCACATCTTAGGAATATTTTTGACTAATTGCCATAGGTTGGGAGGACAGTGATCAGTGGTGAAGGCATCATGCTATACGAGGATTTTGTGGAGAAATTAGGAATGTTACCCTGGAGAAGAGAAAACATGGACGAAAGAAGGATCAGATTTCCTTTGCTCAGACTAGAGGGCAGAAGTAGGAGCAATAAGTAGAAATTACAAAAGAAATTTCAATTTTATATGAGGGAGAACCTCCTAAAAACTGGACCTATCTGAAGATAAAATGAGTTAAATGGGGAGGTGGTTAGTTCCCCATCAGTAAAGGTCTTAAAGGCTAGATTAGTATGTAAGTCCCTTGAGAGCAGGTTTTATCTTACTTTTCTATTTGAATCCTCAACACTTTTTGCACATGGTAAACACTTAATAAATGCTTAAGAAACTTAATAAATTCATTTGTTCATCTAGAGAAGTTATAGAAGGGAATCCTTTGTAGGCAAAGGTTAGACAAGATGATCATTGTCACTTCCAACACTGAGATTCTATGATTCTACAAAGCAGCATTAAACTCCAAAACTTCAAATCTAAAAGGAAACAATCTTTTAAAAATAAACACAATTTTTCAATTAACTAGCTGCCTATGACACATAATAGGTATACAACAAATGTCTGTTAATTCATTATAATGCCTTCCTTTAAATTTAAATGTGACCCTGAGTAGCCCTTTTCAGGGACTTGGAAGAAATGTTAGGAGATATAGATTTCAATATGCTTTGCAGATACTTTATCACTATATAATTTGGGTAGTTCATTAATTTTCTTCATTTTGCAAAACAATTTCTATAAGTGGGGGTGGTCCAGGTCCTTTTTTTAGGGTGAAAATATTAGGGTTAGCAAGGTGGAGTTAAATAGAGAGATGTTATTTTTCCCTTACTTTATACATGGGAAAGGGCAGTTAGATGGCTCAGTGGATAAAGCACTGAACTTAGAACCAGTTCAAATGTGACCTCAGATACTTGGGAAAATCATTTAATCCTTTTTGCCTCAGTTTTTCATCTGTAAAATGGAACTGGAGAAGGAAATGGCAAACCATTCCAGTATCTTTGCCAAGAAAACCCCAAAATGGGGTCACAAAGAAAAGGAAATTACTGAAACACATGAACAACAAAAATACCTGAGAAAACCAAGGAAAAGGGAAATTCTGTGAGTCACTGGCCATTACCCAATTAGTCAGTGGTAAATAAAGGTTTGCCCAAATGTTTTATCAAATGACCCCATATTAGACTATGAGGGAAAGAAGAAGGAAGGAAAGAAGGATTTATATTTTTAAAAAGGAGAAGGGAAGCAGCTGATAAAAGATAATGAGGATTAGATCTCTTTCCTAATAAACTTAAAAGAAAACTAAATGTAAATGGATTGAATGTGAAACAAGGACATCTCTGAATTCTCCAACCTGATGATCTCTCCGTTTAACTATCCCAGTCCCTGTTTCTCCCCCTCTTCCCTTCTGCTGTCTAACTCTTCAATATTTCACTCTTCATTAGAACTTCCACTCCCTGCAGCAAGGAAGAGGGAAAGGTGAAACTCAAATGAGTCATTTGTTTGGGGAGGCACTGAGGGCTGCTAAATTAAGAACCTCTTCCTGACTGACTGTGGATTTCATTCATTTTTAAAATGAATCTTGTTACCTGAAAATGAACTCATCCAAAAATAGACTAGCATAGAGAATTTTAGAGCCATCGTTTCATTAGATGTATAAATATAATTCTAAAGTTCTAGTCATCTTGACATTTACCTTGCCACTGGACTTCAACAACTCCAGAGGAGAGAATGAGGCCAATGACTTTGTGCAGCTCTGCCTCACTTAAATCCAATTCACACATAAGTCAAGATGTCACCCTAAGTGATGTCATTGGTTCTCTTTGAGAATGAAAGATAAATAAGGACATTTTGTACAGCAAAATAAAAATTAACTTGCTCCTCCTAAAGGAATAATCATTCTTATGTGTTCATGGCAACTCAGTGCCTGCTATCTTTCTATATGACCATGGGCAAATCACTTAGGGTCATTGTTGTTCAGTCATTTTTCAGTTGTTTCCATCTTTTCATGACCCCATTTGAGGTTTTCTTGGCAAGGATACTAGAGCAGTTTGTTATTTCCTTCTTCAGTTCATTTTACAGATGACAATCTTTGGCAACAGGGTTAAGTGACTTGCCTAAGGTCACAAAACTAGTAAGTATCTGAGACCAGATTTGAACTCAGGAAGATAAGTTTTCCTGACTTCAGACCTGGCACTGTATTCACTGTGTCACCTACTTAGAATCCTAGATTTATAGCTGGAAGGAGCCTTAGAAACCACTGAGTCCAACCCCCTCATTTCATAGATATGGAAACTGAGCCACAGGGAAGCTAAGTGACTTGTACAAAGTCACAAAACTAGCACGTGCCAGAGGCAGGATTATGAAACATCACCAAAACAAAATTCGAACATGCAAACACAGTGGGAACTTGGGGTTCCTCAACTTCACAGGGAGAGACATCTAAAAGAGGAGACATAATCACCTGTTTGAGGCATCATTTGTCACTTGTTGTTTGGAACTCATATTACAAAATGAGAAAAATGAGCATTCCCACCTGGTACAGATGAAAAGCAAAAATTGTTGGAGGGTCTTGTCTTCTTTTCAAGTTAAGGAAAATATTAATAATAATAATTCTTTGTGCTAACTTCCTGATCTGACCTTTTTTTCTGAGGGAACACTAAGACCCTGGTAGCAAATATAAGAGCATTATCCTTTCCAAGTCAGCCTACACAAGTCTATTTTTCAGACTACATATGGTCGCTTGGGAGCAATCTCTTTCTTAAGAAAAACTGCCTTCTGGGATACTGTTTTCAAAAGCCTTTAGAAAATAACTAGAATTAAAAACCTAGAAGAAGAACATTCTTGAGGCATACAACAGCAGCAATCATATCATCAGTTTTGTATTTTTCATCATCAAAATTCCTCCTCAAAGGATCATAAAGACCACAATTATGGCTGACATACATGCAACACTTTCTCACAATTCTGAGAGGAATCAGGAAAGAGATTGTTAAACTCCTTTTTCAAATGTGGGCTCTCTGGGAATATCTTTTCTAATCTAAAAAAATGAGAGCATTGGGCTGGAGAAGGTCCCTACTGGCTCTGATAGTCTGATTCTATTTTTTCAGAGGAATAAAGAAGATAGCATGCTCAAATTCTCCTCAGATGTTTACAATTTTATACAGTTTCATCACCTGGCTTTGATACTGGTTAAAATACATTAATATCTGCTTTGCCACTGCATCCTAAGGACCACAGGGTTTTTCCATCTGATTTATAGCTGAAACTTGCCATGTGTGTTATCTCCAATTAGAATGGGAGTACCTTGACAGCCAAGACTGTCTCTTCTGTCTCCAGGCTTTCTCCTGATACATCCATCCTTACAATTGTAGCCAGTGAGGTTCCTCCTTTGCAGGAGATTAGGCCTGCCCACTTCTATTTTAAGAAACAAGCTGACTCATAGGAAGAAATGTGTATTCTTTTTCAGGAGTAGGAGGATGGTGATAAACTGATTATCTCATGCTATCCTTCATTTCTTACTGCTTACTCAGAGAAATGAAAGAGATGAGTGGAATAGTCTGGTTGACTTATATACTTATACTAGGTGAAGAGAGACACTGTCCTCAGTAAACACTTAATAAATGCTTTTTCATACATTCATTCATTCACTACAATGAAGGAAACCCTGAAACCAGTTCATATTTCAAGGTGATTTCAGATATTTATTACCTTAGGCAATTCCTGCAGTATTCTTCTGCTTAAACACGGGAAAAGAGGGGAAGAGAAGGGAGAACATGAGGGCACCAAAAGAGTTTAGAGAGGAGAGAGGCGACAGTATGTCCCTGGGGTTATGTTGCGCTCTTCATTTTTCAATACAACATGAAAAGTACAACCAGAAGGCTAGGACACTCCAAAAACAAAATTTTCCTTATCTACAGATTTGTCTGGGGCCAGCCTGGAGGAGACCATCATCAGAAACAAGGTTTGTCTCTCTCCAGCCGCTCACCCCCAAGCAGAGGTAGAGGTGGCTCGCTGCTATTGTTTTTCCACTCCAACTCTTAATTCTTAGGAAAGTCACCATCACTATAGATAGTATTTATTAAGCACCACTGTGTGCCACACTATGCTAAGCACTAGGCACTGTGCTGTCACACGCACATACCACACACAAACACATGCACACACACACACACATACATATATGTTTTATGTTTTGTACACGTGTTTGTACATATTTGTTTCATGTTTTCTCCTCCATTAGACTGTAAGTTCTTTGATAGTAGAGACTGTCTTTTCCCTGTCTTTATATCCCCAGCACTCAGCAGGGCCTGGTACATTTCGTTCAGTTGTTTCTCAGTTGGGTCTGACTCTTCGTGACTCCATTTTGTAGGTTTTCTTGGCAAAGACATTGGAGTGGTTTGCCATTTCACTGTCCAGTTCATTTTACAGATAAGGAAACGGAAGCAAACAGGTTTAAGTGATTTGTCCAGTTTCACACAGCTAGTATATGTCTGAGGCCAGATTTCAACTCAACTCGTGAAGATAAGTCTTCCTGATATCGTGCCCAGCAGTCTATAGACTACACTGCCTGTCTGCCCTATCTGCTGGGCACAAAGTAGGTACCTGAGTGAGTGATTGCTAAGAAGGCAAGGAAGTCATAGAATTTATCACTGAAACAGATCTTAGAGATTTTCTATAACAATCCCTTCATTTCATATTTGAAGCAACTCAAGCACAGTGAGGTCACTGAGGTTACACAGGTGGTATACTCATAGCAGAGCTAGGATTCAAACCCAGACCTACTAACTAAATCCAGTGTTTTTTCCACCATAGTACCCTGAAACAGAAGAAGACTACAGGGGATTCCTAATCACATTTTTCTCATTTTATTTTGCCACAAGTATCTTTCTTTACCATTATGCATAATTTAATCAAATTACTCTATTTATCTTTATTATTTCTCTGAATAAGGATCAAGAAATGAGGAAGGGTTGCATAAAATAATCAGCTTATCCCCATCCTCCTCCTCTTGAAAAAGAATACACATTTCTTCAGGAGTCTGCTAATTTCTTACAATAGAAATGAGCAGGTATGACCTACTACAACGGAGGAACCCCACTGGCTACACTTGTGAGGACAGATGTATCAAGAGAAAGCCTAGAGACAACATACCAAAATGTTGAGGAAGCAACCAAAGTAGTAACGAGAATGGAATTTATATCTCTAAACACTTTCATCAATAAAAGACAGAAAGAGTAGATAAACAAATAGGGCATGCAGCTAGAAAAGCAACTAGAAAAGTCAACAAATTAAAATCATCCCGTTAAACACTAAAATGGAAATCCTGAAAAATCACGTAGAAGATTAAAAAAACTAAAAATAAAAATAAAATTATTTGTGAACTTGTTTCATTTTATTTTTAAAGGGAAAAAGTCTGGTTGTAACTTCCAGAAGCAAAAAAGAAGGTGCCTACACAGGAGAAATGAGAAGCCTTAAAATATATTTTGTTTCTTATCTTTTTTTGATTTCCCGTATGTGTTTCTGTATGTGTGTAATCATAAGAATCACTTGAAGTCAGGAAGTCAAGACTTTTAGGGCCAGAAGTAATCTTCAAGATCATCTAACCTTGCCCTATCACTTGTAACAAAAGTCTCCCAAGTCTCATTCAACTCTCATTCAACTGACTGAAAGATTCTTTGCAGCCATCTTCCTTTCAGGTTATCATGAGTAATCAGGAAGAGTGAAGGCCTATATACAGTTTGGGGTAAGACTTCACCAAAAATATAAAGCACGGTAATGACATTACCAGGCACCATGGTAACCTAATAACTAAAAATTAATAAACTAATAACCTCATATACCATATTTCACTGCATAATCATCACCGATTTTATACCAATTTTTTGCAAAAAGCAGGGTGCGACCATTATGTGAAGCTTTTTATTTGTGCCGGTATCACTTAAAAATCATTTATTATTAAACTTTCTTTGGTCCAAGGCTAGGGTGCATGGAATACTCATGAATATACATTAAAATTGAATACTGACAATGCACATGCACTGAGAATTCTAGGCTCACGGCTCACAATGCAACTCACTTAACCTCTCCAAAATCTCAGTTTCTGTATCTCTAAAATAGGGATAATAATAGCAGCTACATCACAGTGTTTTTATGAGGATCAAAGAAATAATACGTATTTTAAGTGCTTTGCAAACTTTAAAATGCTACATAAATGCCAGCTATTATTATTATACTTTCCTTCCAAAAACATCTATTAGGTCATTGGGAGAAAATGTAGCATTTTTTTCAATGTATGCAGATAAAAAGGAATACTTTAGTAGGTATTTTTAAATGCGTTTTTTTAATTCAATCTCTTTACCCCCTCCAAATGGACACTGCCCAGTAGAAATGAAGTAAATAATTCTGTCTTCTGTGATTCTACTAACTTGAGTGACTTTATGTATGTTTTCTTGGTAAAAATAAAAGATAATCAAATCTATTACTTTCACAAACTATATTATATTTTAAATTGCATGACTGCATCAACCTTGAAACACAGGGGCTCTCTTCATCTCTTAATTATTCCACATCTCATTTTGGTCAGTTTCTGGTCCTGTTCAGCATTCCCAATTTCCCCCCAAAAAAAGTTCTTTGAACCAAAAACACAAAGTCACTGTTTTCCATTTCTTTTTTTACAAATTCCTTTTCCAAAGACCTTTTTTTTTGAAAAAAAAGAAAGAAAACAGTCATCCCTTCCAGTTAGAACCAGTCCTCACATAGCAACTCACTAACAGCCTCCAAAGAATTCTTTTCTTCCCCTTTGAAAAAGTGAATACATCAGATTTAAAACACATTCTCAGTCCTTTATGCAAAACAAATCTCCTTTTTTAAAATGTTGGGTCACAATTCCTTAGCATACACTACATCCATACAGCACACAATAATGCATGTCACATTTGGATTTTCCCATCTCACACAAGCTTAGTCTCTTAGTTCATATTCCATTCCCATATTATCTTAACCTTTCTTATAATGGAGTTTTCATCTTCCCCCTTAAACATCAAACTACAGAGATACAGTTTTTTATATTCTCATTACTTCAGCCCCATCTCCTCTAATTAAAGACTTCTGAACACCATCTGGCCATCTGAAGGAAATGAAATTTTTCTGGAATCTCTCTTTTTCACAATCTGTCAGTCTGGAGTTCTCACCACCTTCAGGCCTCATGTCCTGTGAGCAGTTTATGCAACTGACAAACTGCAGACTCTGCCCACTCTCATGTTCTCTCTAGTTCTGGGTTGATATTTTCCCTGGA
>CM053583.1:111015484-111032916 GCA_028627135.1 Pseudochirops cupreus
TGTTTTTCTTTATAATGTTCTTGTTTGTGTGTGTGTGTGTGTGTGTGTGTGTGTGTGTGTGTGTGTGAAGCTGATGTTTTTACATAGTGTTAGCGGCACACTGGATACAACATTGGCCCTAGAGTCAGGAAGACTTGAGTTCAAATTTGGCCTCAAACATTAGCAAATATGACCCTTGGCAAGTCACCTACTCCCAATTGCCTTCAAAAACAAAAAACTAACTAAATAAATAATGTTGTTACTATAATAATCTTCCTCTTGTTTCTGCTTCAGTCTGCAACAGTTTCAACAAATCTCTCCAGACTTCTTAAAAGGCATCCATTTCATCGTTTCTTAGATAACAATAATATTACATGACATCCATACGCTATAATTTTTTTAGCTATTCTCCAGTTAATGAGAAGAGCAACCACTATTTCCCAGAGTACCCTAGAACTCTAAGGGGGAAATGTAACCTACCTGGTTCTTGGGAGAGTGAATCAGAATGGACTCACTAGATATATATACAAAATAACTGGGGAAAGGAACAAGTATTTTTTTCTAGCAGTAAGGCTTCAAAGCAGGATTTAGTGGAAGCAACATACTATTAAGTGTTTTACTCTTATTCAACAAGTGAATCCTTGTTGAATGAATGACACCCTGGAAGGTCCTACAGGCCTAAAAATATTGTTTAAGGATCAGACTAGCAAGGCCAGACGGAGGCTTGTCACCAGTTTAGCTGCCGAAAGTCATGGAGACTCACAAAACCTGTCTAAGAGGTGCAGTGACGACTGCAATTTACATTGATGTAGGCAGTCTCTTTACAAAAAGTTTTAGAAGGAAAGTTATAAAAATTATAAAATAACAAAAATTTAGACTTGAAAGACTCTTAGAAATAACTCAGTCCATTTCTCTTATTTTACAGAAGAAACAGTCCTAAAGAGAAATTAAAATAGTCATACAAATAGTTCATGACATACCTAAACTTAGTACAGTTTGCAGATGTTGGGTTATGAAAGCTGAGATCTTTGTTTTAATTGATCTGTATCCTTAACTAAAAAAAACCCAGGATGGCACAGAACCATTTTATTTGAATTTTGAATATAATAAGATGTCAACAATTAGTAAATTTTAGGTCAATTAGGGCATTTTTAAAAGTAATTTTATTTCAGGCATAAAGGATATATGTGTAGCAAAAATGTCATAATGCAAGATTGGCT
Source organism: Pseudochirops cupreus (assembly GCA_028627135.1). NCBI lineage: Eukaryota > Metazoa > Chordata > Mammalia > Diprotodontia > Pseudocheiridae > Pseudochirops > Pseudochirops cupreus. The sequence continues at coordinate 111,016,684 of CM053583.1, forward strand.
TGTGCTAATTATGACATCTCTACCAAGTAGAAATTATAGGCCTTTTAAAACATGAGATAATCAACACAGTGGTAAGGAAGAATGTAAATGTATGTCATATAAATACTACCTAGAGGAATTTTTCTCACAGCAAAGATGACAGTGTTAGTCACCGTTAATTACCCCCCGAACATACTTTCTGAGAAGCTAACACCAGGAAAATATTAACAGTTGATGTGACAGTATAGTTGGGCTGAGATTAAACAAATAAAAAAAGTCACAAATTTTTTAAAAATTTATTACTTTTAATGTATTACTTTTTTTAAAAAGTTATTCAAAGCACTTTCCAGAGAGTAGTTCTTTTAGAACACATTCCAGGAACAACAGTTCCTAAGGGCCTAACAATCTATCCCCAGTGGCCAGAAAACACTACCATGTTCATATTCTAAGTAAAGTGTCCTAAACTCTCTTGTTCCCATTGGAAGCCTACAGATGTCATCCCTCAATGGGTTTATGCCACCATTTTTCAGGATTTGCCCATCACTGTAATTGCCATTTGATTCAATTCATTTATTAAGCACCTACAATATACCTATGTGAGAGGACCAGTATTTCCTTGACAAAGTTTCTTCCTGTCCACCCACAACATGGGATAAGCCCAGGCCTCTCCTCTTTACCTCCTTTGACAGGGATGTGCTGTCCTTAAAAGAAGACAGAGCTGTCCTGATTGGTCCAATCCCAGACTCAGCTTCCCAGACTTAACTTCCTGATCACCTAAAGACATAAAAGGTCCAACATGGTGGATTTCTGAAAATCACATGAATCAGCATGTTCTTAACCATATCCTTCTCTAATGACCAGCCATGCTTCTCTATGGAGATGAAAAGGATTCCATGCAGAGAAGTTAAGTGTCGCTGTACCGTTGTTATAAATACTGTTATCTCACGGCAAAATAAACTTCCTTTTGTGAACTGTTCATTAACTTGCTAGTGCCTCATTTTGTCCCAACATTAAATCTGAACTAATAAAGTGCTAGTGTTAGAGTTTCCTCCAACAACCCAGTAACTTTCAAGGTATTCAAAGTTTAGTTTAGATATATTCCATGCTTTCATAGAGCTTACCATCTCCTGGCAGAGAAGAGGAACTTGGATAACTATATATAACAAAGTGCTATGTAAGGTTTGAGAAAGAAAGGTCATTACTGTTGGGTTGACCAGGGAAGGCTTCTTGAAGTCAGCAGTACTCAAGATGGATTTTAAAGGATGGGTAGGAAAATCAGACAGGTCAAGGAAGGGAGAAGGGAGAACAGACATTCCAAACAAGAAGAACTGTGTGTGAAAAGGAACGAAATCAAAACAGCAGGGGCAGCTACGTGGCACAGTGAATAGAGCACCAGCCCTGGATTCAGGAGGACCTGAGTTCAAATGTGGCCTCAGACCACTTGACACACTTACTAGCCGTGTGACCTTGGGCAAGTCACTTAACCCCAATTGCCCTACCCTCCCCCCTCCAAAAAAGCAAAAAAAAATAAAGAAAAATAAATCAAAATAGTAAAGGTGTGTTCAGAAAACATAATTGTCCAGATTAGTACATGGCATAGAGTACAAGAAGAGTTATAGGAGGAAAGGCTAGAAAGGTAGGATAGCACTTTGGAAAGCTCTGAACACCAGACAAAAGAGTCTGAATTTTATTCAGTAAGTATTATAGATGATCTCAGATATACTACTGAAAAGGATGTCAGAGATCATCTGTTTTCAGAAGCAAGTGTACAGAAGAAGATATGTTCAAATTCATAAACGGAAGAAGAAGCAGAGTAAGGATTTTAATCCAACTCCTCTGATTCCAAACCCACCATTCTTTTCATTATACTGTACTGCTCTTAAAAATTTTTGAGTTGAAGAATACCAAAACTTTATATAGGCAGAAAATGTTTAGTTGTTAAGGAGAGAAAGAATGTATGTGGGAAGTCCAATTGGGAAGCTATGATAATAGAACAGGCAGGTTATAAAAAGAATCAAGACAAAGGTATCAGCAATGGGAATATAAAAAGAAAAGATCAGAAAGATGTCGCAGAGGTTCAATCTACTGGACTCGGTGAATGATTGGCCGTGAGTGGTGAGGAAGAAAAATAAATCAAAAGTTCTGAACGGAAAACTGAATGATGATGCTGCCAAGAGAAATAATCAAGACAGAAGGAAAAGTAAAATTGGGAGGAAAGATATTAAGCTCAATCTGAACCCCTTGAATTTGAAGCGATGATGAGACATCCAGATAAGATATCTTGTAGAGGGTATTGTTTTTCTTGCTTTTTCAATGTAGAGAGGGGAAGGTGAGAGGAGGAGCATTTTGGACTTGAAAATTAAATAAACTAGGATTTTTCTTAAAAAGAGATATCTTATAGATAATTTGATACACAGTTCTGGAACTCAGAAGAGACTTCTGGACTGTAACTATATAGATTTGCAAGTCATATGACTAGATATGCTAGTTAAAATCATGGAAGAAAATGAAATTGCTAAGAGGAAAAGCACAAAAGTAATCCAAGGACAAACCCTCGGATTTGTGTTCTGAAAGAGAATGAGGGATTAGTGATGGAGAAGTCAGAGAGACAGGAAAACCAGGAAAGTGCGATGTCTCAGAAGCCAATGAAGCAACACAGCATTCAACAGGAGGAAGTGGCTAATAGTATCAGATGCCTCAGACACGTTAAGAGACATGAGGAATGAAAACCATTGGATTTGGTGATAAGAAGTTTCAGCTGAATAACAGTCTCAAACTATAAGAGATAATTTTTTTTCAAGAAGCTTAGGAATAAATAGTAGAGAAAGTGAGATGGTGGCTAGATAGACTAGAAGAGTCAAAAGACCAGGAAGAGCTGAGCATATCTGTAGGCAAATGGGAAAGATGGAGCAGAAAGGGAAATACCAAAAAAACATGCTGGAGCAAAGTCCTGGAGGAAATGGGATGAAATCTGATCAAGAGTAGGGGCAGAGGAATTAACTTTAGTGAGAAGGATGAAAGACCTCTTCTTCTACCACTAGAAAGAAAGAAAAAGTTAGATGATGGTGCAAGAAGTCAGGAGGATCTGAGAAGACATGAGAGCACTCACATCAAATGGTTCCAAAGTCTTCTCCATAATACAGGAGGAACTGACATGAGGGGAGGGTGTGAGGACTAAAGGAAAGATGAAAAAGTTTGGAAGAGAAGCTGGGAGCAGAAAGATGGAAGGTGAAGTATATTCAAAACTTTAAACTACATTTTCATACCTAGAAATATTTCTTTGGAATTAAGTCATAATGACAGTGCATATTGGGAAACTCACTCTGGCTTTATTTTTCTGAACAAACAACATTTTGGCTTTGTGGTCTGTTGATCTGGCATTTCACACAGGCACTGTCATTCATTTCTAAATGCAAATCAATTCTAAGCAAACACCATCCTGTCCCTGCCATCACACAAGGCAGCTTTTTAATGTTCTCATTTCTGAATGTGCTCTTCTCAAACATTTTACCCTTTTAAAATGTATCATTTACTACACTGCTGTTTCCCACTACTCAGAAACATTGGCCACCGAATGCATTTTTGTAAAACTGCCTTAATAACCAGGCCAACCGACCTACAAAGGAATACTGTTTAAGCAATAAAAACAATTTATGACAGAAAGCATTCTTAGTTTCCCGGTTGCATCAGTGCGTTTTAAGTTTAAAAAAATCACAAACCCAAAGTTAAAAGTATTCTTGGAAAGAGCACCGTTTGTTTTCCCACATAGTCATTTGCCCAAACAAATATACTTGGTTCATACATGATCACCCTTCTCATGACGTACATCCTACTGACTTGTAACAAAATGTCTCTCTGTGGTTCTAATTCATTCATCACAGAAAAATTTTTTATATCATAGGAAGACACAGCATTAGACGCAAAGATAAAGAAACACTGCCATGGTATATACGCACTGAGCCTTTAAAAATTTCCTTGATCAGTTCTTTAATCTATGAGACATAATTAAACTGTGAAAGCTTGAAACATAATTACATGCATGTGCTGCTTTCTAAAAATCCAATACCTCTGCTAATTTCTTTTGGAATTATAGTACCCAAAAATAAAGCTCTTTATATCGATAAGAAAATAAAACGAACTTATTAGCATTTTGTAAACATCCCTAAAAAAGTACATTCTGTTTAGAAATCATTTGCATCTTTTTTTCTAAATTGACAGTTTTGTTGCACATTTTAAAAACTAAATTTTTTCAAGTTCTATCAATAACTTAAATCATTCTAAAATTATAAGAATATTAAGCTCATTAAGATTATTTCTAGTTTATCTCATTACCCAGAGAAGGACATTATCTAAAGCATTCCAGATAAAAACTGCAAGCTTTTTTAAAAATGTGTTTTCTTATTTCTCTACAGTTATATATTAGTTCACTTAGTATATAGCTTATATAGTACACTTAACCTTTTTAAGTACCATAGCTTTCCCAGTAGACTGTAAGTTCCTTAAGGGAAGGGGTGGCTTGTTTGTTCATCTGTCTGTCTTACCAAGTCCAGCACCTACGACAGTGCTGTACCTGGTAATACTGAATAAATGTTTATTGAATTTAATCACACTGGCCTCCCTGGCAAGTTTCACTTCTGACTCTTACGTACATCTATGTGACAGTATTTCTGAGGCCCAACAGGAATCTTCTATGCCCCAATCTAGGAATCTTAGAGTGCTGGGCCTGCAGTCAGGAGGACCTGAGCTCAAATGTGACCTCAGGTACTCACTAGCTGTGTGACTCTGGGCAAGTCCTTTAGCCCTGTTTGCTCTGTTTCCTCATTTGTAAAATGAGCTGGAGAAGGAAATGGCAAATCACTCCAGTATCTTTTCCAAGAAAACCCCAAATGGGGTCACAAAGAGTCATACATGACTGAAAAAAACTGAACAAATATTCTTAATACTCAAACTGCTGTTCTGTAGCCATACTTTTCTTACTCTGTACGCTCCTATCCACACCCTTCTTTTAGGCAAATGTCTTCATTTTTGAGGCATGTACGCCCACATAATGCTGCCTTGACCAACTTTGTTTCACAATAACATCTTTAATACATTATAAACAAATGCTATGTTGTGAAATCCACAGCTGGAAGAGCATATGCATTGCTCATGTAAAACACTGTCTCTGTGGATCACAGATCTGGAGCTGGAACATTATCTATCTGACCCAATACCCTCATTGTACAGCATATGCACTGCTCATGTAGAACACTGTTTCTGTGAATCACAGATCTGGAGCTGGAATATTTATCTATCTGACCCAATACCTTCATTGTACGGATGAGAATATTGAGGTCTAGAGACATTAAGTGGCCTGTACAGATCACACACAAACATTCATTAGCAGAATCAAGTCCTCTGACCTAAATCTAGTTTTATTTCCACCATGATATACTTCATCTAAATGGATTTCACCCTGCTAATTAATAATATTGACTAAAGTCTGCTAAAGTTAGAGTCCATTTGCTGCTTCTTTTGTAACATGTTCCAATGACATCACCACCTCACTCTCTCATTTACTAGAGCACCATAGAAAGCTTTTTAGTGCTCTTTTCTTCTAGACTGTTCACTCAAGAGATACAGACTCTACCATTTTTCTGTACATCACTTGCTTTCTTTACCTTTTTTGACATCCTCCCCATCCAAAGTGTATCTTGAAAATTCCATTGAGCCAGTTTCCATGTTCACATATTAGATGCTACCATTGTATCCCTCTTCTCCATTTATTATGGATTTATAGGTTATTTTTCTAACTGTAGCTTCTTGGGGATATTCTATAGCTGAAACATGATACGATGCTCCTTCTATATGACACTCTTTGTGAAAGCCTTGCATGGGGGGGGGGGGGTCAAGAAGCAAAAAGAGCTGGGCTGGGAAGACTGGGAACCATAGCAGGTCAGTAGGAAGAACAACTAGGGTAAGTGTTGAATTCAGCAGAACTTAGCTTTAACAAATAGGTGGAATGGAGGTTTCAGATGTAAAGGCAGTCAGAAATTAGAAAATCATGGATATAGCTACAAGTGTGGTACCTAGAAGAGATGGTCAATTCAAGTGGAAAAGACAAAAAAGAAGACCACAAAACAAAGGTAGCCTGGATGAGAATCATAGTGACCTTAAATAGGAATTGTGAAGACTATTGCTAAAATGAGCTATCATAGAACAAGGAAGAGTGGTTTGTGGGTTCTGATCAACAGAGTCTATAAAAGACCCATGAGCCAACATCATGATATCTCCATCTCACCTTTTTCTGTTTCTGCCAGCATCCACAACTTCCAACTCTTACACTGGGAAGATCTTTCTTAGCTCTAAACTAATGCCACTAGACACCCTTTCTTTCTAAACTGATATCAGTTTCATTTTGTTCTACCGACCCAAATCAGACATGGAAGAACACATCTGATCACTGTTTCTTACATTACAGTATCTTCCTCACATCTAAAAACAAAAACAAACTTCCAAAATTTAATGATCCTGTATGAGACTAACCAAGGAGTAAAATTTCTAAGACCAGTGATGCCCCATTTGACAGTTAAGATAGGGTAGCAAAAAAGGATACAAGCTTGGTTACCAGCTACTATTCCTTTTCTTCGCTTTCCCCAGAAAATCTTGGACTAAGCCAGGGTTCTAAAATACCTACATTAAAATGTGGAAATAGAATTTCCCAGTACTTAAATTATCCCTTGAAAGTGAATTGTGTGTGTGTGTGTGTGTGTGTGTGTGTGTGCATGTACAAAGAGACAGACAGACAGAGGTGCCTCCCGAACCCTCACACTCAAACATGCACATCAGGAGTGGTAAAATAAAAGATTTGCTCTGCTAATCATGTTGGTGAAAGATTTCACTTCATGGAGTCAAAAGGAGAGAATCAGGCTGAATTATACATTGTAATAATAATACCATGACATTTTTCAAGGTGAATAGTACTCCTAAAGGAAGACATTTGACCTTATAATAGAGATGTGTTTGCCATGTACTCTGCATTACTGCAGTTATGTAGGTTCCTACTAGAAAATACACTCAGAAACATTCTGAGGTTTATACCATAAACCACACAGAAAAAGGATCAGGCTTATAAGAGAGAGAATGGCTGGTATGGACACACACACACACACACACACACACACACACACACACACACACACACACACACACACACACACACACACACACACACACAGACCAGCTGGTGATTTACCCAGCTACAGAGAAAGTATCAGGTGCCCAGATTTGCTTACTGTAAGCTTTACAGAAAGGAATATATTTAATTTTTAAAGGAAAGATCCCATAGTACAATATAAAAGAGAATGAAAAATTCATTCTGTAATGACTTCAAATGCACAGAAAAAAAAAGAAATGAGTAACTGCCAAAGAAACTTCATTTCAAAATAAGCCAGTACTGATAGCACCTCTTTTCATACTACTAAAAGTATCTCCCCTTGTAGAAACTCCCTTTTCTTTTAATCATTTATTTCCATACTAAAACAAAAAACAGGGAAAATTCTCCCCCAGCAGAGGAGAAAACAGCCAGTTCCAAAAAGGCAATTAGCTAGAGCCTTATCTAGATTGATACTGTGGCAGAGGTTCCATGAGATAATAATTTGAGCAATTGTCACACTTCTTCTCTTGAAGACTGAGCAGGCTCAGTGACACGGCACATCCACCACTCCCTGAGGTCACACAGGGAGCTTAGAAACCAATGAAGAAGGCAGTACAGTACAGTAAAGCATGACTGTACTCCTTGTCTACAAAAGTCACAGGTATGGAGAGAAATTTTTCTTGCATCTGTCCCAAAGAGTACCCTGGGAAAAAGATGAAAATTTATATCACACAACCTTAATTTAAAGTACTCTTGTAAGCCATATCCTCCAAATGTCTAAACTTCTCCAGGCCTTAAGGGAGGTGCCAATTTCAGGCTTTTATGGTATGGTTGCACAAATTGCGCAATATATTGCTCAGTGTTACTAAGCAAATCAACCAAGTCACCCCAAGTCACTTAAAGTATCTTGAATTTCTTCTTTGAGGCTGTTCATGTTCTTTGTAATTTTGCAACATTCATTTTCAATTGTTCTGTGATAGTTCTTTCCATTTCCATTTTTAATCATTGTGCATCCTGTCTTCTTGGCTGTTTACTTTACTCTGTGTCAGATCATATAAGTCTTTCCATGCTTCTCTGTTTCGTCACATTCAACATTTCTTTCAGTACAGTAATATTCCATTAAATTAATATACCAGTTCGTTTAGCCATTTCTCCAGTTGATGAGCGTCTACTTTGTTTCCATCTCTTTGCTACTACAAAAAGTGCTGTTTGGGGTGGCTAGGTGGTGCAGTAAATCGAGCACCAGCCATGAAGTCAGGAGGACCTGAGTTCAAATCCGGCCTCAGATACTTAACACTTACTAGTCGTGTGACCTTGGGCAAGTCACTTAACCCCAACTGCCCTGCCTTCCCCCCTACAAAAAAAAAAAGTGCTGCTAGAAATATTTTGGTGCAAATGGTGCCTGTCTTTGTTGTGTATGACATCCTTGGAGCTTAGAGGTTTTTAAAACCGACATATACCAATTATAATAAGCCAAGTTTTAAAAATAGCAGAAATACGTATGTCATATTTTGATTAGATGGGCAGCTATGAGCTGAGTATATCCAGTAGAATAACAGAACTATGACATGTTAATTAAAAATAACTCTTAAATGCTGAGATCTAAGAGATGCATTATTTTTTTGTGTCTGTATCTGTTTATTTCACTTCTTTTTTAAAATATTGATTTGTTTTTAGGTTTCAACATTCACTTCCATAAGGTTTTCAGTTCTAAATTTTCTTCCCCTTTCTCACCTCCTCTCTCCCCAAGACTGCATGCAATCTGACATAGGCTCTATATACACATTCATATTAAACATTTTCACATTAGTCATGTTGTAAAGAAGAATTACAACTAATGGGAAAAACCACAAAAAGAAGAAACAAACAAAAAAGAGCTAATAGTATGCTTTGATCTGCATGTGCTAATTTTTATTATTTCTGTATCATTTATCATTTATCTATTTAATGCTATTTTTTATTATTAAATGGTCTGATTCATAGCTGATCCCTAAATAGAAATCACACCTGAGACCAGAAATACTTTGAACTGTGAGAACCTCAGATAGAAATGACAATTAATTTTGCTTGGATATTAGAATTTTATCATCTCTAAATTTGCCAAAATAATCTCCACAGCATTGTAATGGTAATGTAATTTGGACAGTCCCTCTAATCCTTTACAACTCTAACATCCTATGATTCTAATTTCTGCAGAAAATCAGAGAGAGAGAGAGATTGGGAAAGGAAAGGAGACAAGAAGAGAGGAGGGGAGGCAGGGGAGGGGAGAGGAGAGGAAAAGATTCATTAAAGCATCTCTATGTGTCAGGCACACAGTAAAGTATTAAACCAAGCACATTACGAATATCATCTCATTTGTTCTTAACAGCCCTGGAAGGTTGGCTCTATTACTATTATCATTTTACAGTCAAAGAAGCTGAAGCAAACAAAGGTGGCCACTGTGACCCTAAGTAAGAGAATTGCCCAAGATCACAAAACAAAAAATGTCTGGGGCCAACTTTGAACCGAGGTTTTCCTGACTCCTGACCTGGTGCTTTTTCCACCATAAGGGAATAAAGCTAGGTCGCTAGCTGCCCCTATGTTTATAAGAAAATAGATTTTAAAAATCATTTTAAAAATAATAGATAAAGGCTTTATTTCTAAAATATATAGAGAAATGAGTCAAATTTATAAGAATACAAGTCATTCTCCAATTGATAATTGGTCAAAAGACAGGCAGTTGTCAGAGGAAGAAATTAAAGCTATCTATAGTCACATGAAAAAAATGCTCTAAATCACTATTGATTAGAGAAATGCAAATCAAAACAATTCTGAGGTACCACATCACACCTATCAGATTGGCTAACAGGAAAATCATAAGTGCTAGAGAAGATGTGGGAAAACTGGAATACTGATGTATTGTTGGTGGAACTGTGAACTGATCCAACGACTCTACAGAACAATTTGGAACTATACACAAAAGTCTATAAAATGTGCATACCCTTTAACCCAGCAATACCACTTATAGGTCTGTATCCCAAAGAGATCATACATATAGGGGAAAGGACTCACATGTACAAAATTGCTTATAGCAGCTCTTTTTGTGGTGGCAAAGAATTGGAAATTGAGAGGATGCCCATCAGTTGGAGAATGGCTGTGGTGTATGAATGTAATGGAATATTATTGTGCTATAAGAAATGATGAGCAGACAGACTTCAGAAAAACCTGGAAAGACTTGAATGAACCAATGCCGAGTGAAGTGAGCAGAATCAGAACACTGTACACAGTAATAGCCACATTGCGCAATGACTAACTTTGATAGACTTATCTTCAATGAACCAATGCTGAGTGAAGTGAGCAGAACCAGGAGAACACTGTACACAGTAACAGCCACATTGTGCAATGACTAACTTTGATAGACTTATCTCTTCTTACCAATACAAGGATCCAAGACGACTACAAAGGACCTATGCTGTCCACATCCAGAAAAAGAACTATGGAGTCTGAATGCACATTGAAGCATATTATTTGTTCTCTGTCTCTTTTTCTCTTTTTTTTGTTTGTTTCTTCTCTCATGTGGTTTCTCCCATTGGTTCTAATTCTTCTTTACAACATGACTATTGTGAAAATAGGTTTAATATGAATGTATATGTAGAGCCTATATCAAATTACTTGCCATCTTAGGATGGGGGAGAAGAGAGATGGGGAGAAAATTGGGAACTCAAAATCTTACAGAAGTGAAAGTTGGAAACTAAAAATAAATAAATAAACAATAGGAAAGTTATCTGTTTTTCTTTGTTACAAAAGACGGCTCACTTAGGTGGAATGGACAGCATACCTAGAAATGACTGATTTCTTAAAAATTAGTAAAGCTTTTAAATAAGGCAAGGACATGGGTCCCCAAAGAAATGACTTATCCACTGCAATTGGGTTAGTAACATCAGTCAGGATTCAATCCCCAAATCTTCTCATTTCTAACCCACATTTTTTCCACTGCTGGACTTGGAATCTTAAGAATTTGCCTTGAGTTCTATGTATACTACTTTACTGTGTAAAGATGTGGCAGGGGGGCTGGTGAGAAGAGGGGGAGAGAAATCATTTAACCTCCTCAAGCCTCGGTTTCCTTTACTTTTAAAATAGGAATAACAATCATCCTATTACCTACTTAAAAGTTATTCAGATCAAATGAGATAATGGATGCAAAATGTTTGATGTTTCATAAATGTGGAGTGTCATAAGTTTGGGGTAGGAAAATCCTTGATCACTCCCTATTTTAAATAATAAAATGTATTTCTGGAAAGATGAAAAAAATTTAAAAACATTTAGTTTTTAGAGCTGGAAAAATGCTGAAGTCTCAGAAAATGACCAAGATGTTTAATAACAATTCAAGTTTTCTTCACTAGGACCAAACAAAGGGTGAGCTGAAATAAGGTTACTCAAAATACTGTGCCCATATTGATTGCTCTGTGTGTGTGTGTGTGTGTGTGTGTGTGTGTGTGTGTGTGTTCAGTCAACCAAATCAGAAAAAGGCAAATGTAAATGAACTTACCAACTAATTCTTGGGAAATTATCTGAGGCTTATAGAATTGAAGCAGGTTTCATAGAAACATAGAGAAGACTTTAGTAACCATCTCCTCTAGCCCCTTCATTTTACAGACAGGGAAACTGACTCCCATCGAGGTTAAATAATTTGCTCAGTTTATCAAGATGCCAGAAGCAGGATTTAGATCTCATGTCTTTCTGACTCCAAAACCTACTTCACCACACAACCTCTCACATTACTATGCTGCTGCCCTAATGCCTAAGAGAGAATATTGACTAAAAGACTAAATGACAGTTCTTGGCACACAGTAAGGTCTTAATAAATGTCCTTTCTATCTATTTATCTACAAAGGTATATTATCTAATTGAAACTCTAAATGTGATCCAAATCATTTGCCATCTCCTCACTGTCAGAAATGTAAGCACTCTATTTGCCAGTGCAAAAGAAAGTAGCTTTCTTTTTTTATTGTAAACTGGGTTTTTTTCCTTTTTTAATTTGCTCATTAGGGCTTTCCTTTGTGGTACATGCAGTAATATTACAGACCAACTCTCCTTTCAGCTGATGCCTTTTCTTTCCACCTGTGAATGATTCAACAGAATTCTCAGGTTCTTCTATTCACAGCTCTAATTTTATACTGAACATGCAAATCACACATTTCAGGAAGAAATGGTAGTCCTTGGAAAGCCTTAAGCACAAACTTGTTAACAACAAGTTACAGAATTATAGATTACAGAAAGTCACTTCTGCAGAGGCATTCATCATCTAGTAACATAAATTTGTGTTCATGATCATCTCCTACTTTTAGATCAACTGGATAAATCAATCCAAAAAGTGTTTATACAGTACCCACCATGTGGGTACTGTATAAAGCACTGTGCTAGGCACCAGGGATGCAGACAAAAAACTAAAATAGGCATACTAATTAAAGGCCTACCTCAAATTAAATCTGGCATATTCAAACTTTAGTTCAGTACTGAATATTCAATTGTACTTAACTATTTCAAGTCCAAGAAAGAGGATAAAATGAGATTTTGTGCTGTACTGGGTTTTTTTAAAAGAGCAGGATTATCCCAATGGAGCAGCACAGATTTTAAAATACATTTTCTAAGCTGTGGGTTCTGTTGTCAAAAAGAGGTCATTTTTTTTCTATTCTTAAACCTGTCAGATTACTTCAGTTTTCAAACTGGTTTTTCTTCAGAGTATTATTACTTCTGTAACAAAGTCTAATCTTCAAATTTTCATTAATGCAGTAAAAATGAGGTAGATTCTCCATGTGTGTAAATATTCTCAGGAAAGAAATTAAGCACCTTTGGAAGTTTTATTTATTCTTAGAGATGTCAGGAGAAAATAATTCACAAAAAGGTACTCTACTGGACTATCTCTGATGTTTAAATTTTCATCAGGAAATAATTTGTGCATTGGCAGTATATGGCTGACAAGGAAGTAATCCATATCAGTATGTCAGTACCCCAATCACAAATGGATTGGTTCAAAACAATAATGGCTTGCATAGTTAAGAAACAAGCCTTTGCATGTGTATTTATGAAATACTCTTATTTTGCCTGAAAATAGTAAAAAAAAAATTCTTGAATCCTGTAGATTCTTATTCAAAATGACTTTCCTAACTGCCTCTTCCTTTTAATCCCCAATACCATATGAGAGTGAGGCTGATGACTTTGCACAGCTCTGCCTTACTTAAATCCAGTTTGGGCTAAAGTCAAGACCACCTGTGATATCCTTGTTTGTCTTTGAAAACAACAAATAAACAACAATACTATTCACCACTAAGGATTTCATTGCCTCAGATTCTACCAGGATCTCTCAATCCCATTGATATTCCTAAAACATTTTGCTCATCCTTTCATCACCATACTCCCTTATTTAGTGATATGCAGAGACTCCCAAACAAGACTCTCATGACCAACTATGGTCTGGCTTTACCTTTACCACAGTGGTATTGGAGTTCCCCTCACTGTCCCACCCCCTACCCCAGCATCTCATACACATTCCCAAATCACACCTTTATCATGCTATTTCCCTGATATGAATGCCCTCACTCCTCTCCCTATAATGTCTTGCACTTATCTGTTCAATTGTCTCCCCAACATTACCCATACTTCAAGGCCAAAGTCACACTCCATAGCTTCCATGGAGCCTTTTCCTTGTATTCAAAGTCATTCATGGGCTGGGGACAGAGTCAAGATGGCAGCATAGAAGCAGGAGAACTCCATGAGTTCCCCCCATAACCACCTCAAATACCTATAAAATATGACTCTAAACACATTTTAGAGCTCCAGCACAACAAAATGCCACAGAAACAAAGCTCTGGCTGAAGGCAGCCTGGCAGGCAGATGGGAAGGGCTCATCACAGCGTGCTGGAAGTCGAGCCCACTCTGGCCTGAAACCGGTTAGCCCCAGGGTGGCCAGGACTAGCCATACCTGGAGCACTCAGGAGAGTGGATCACCCGCCAGCTGTGGCAGTTTCCAAAATTATCAACCCATAAGAAACAAGGTCAAAGTGAAAGGTCAGTGGAATTCACTAAATTTGGAGCCGCTGGCCCCCAGGACAAGAAAGCAGCAGAAGCAGCAGCCCTGCAGCCACCTCCACATGACTGCTTCAGAGCTCCCAACCTGCAGATTGCAGGGGAGCCAAGCAATCATTCAGAGGTGAAGTGCTCTTGCCTTAACCTGCCTGGATCAGGATCATGGTCTTGGGTGGTGGTCCTGAGATGCGTGACCAGTAAGCCAAAGCTGGAAGGGGCTGCAGAGATGGTGGCCTCCTAATAGCTCTGGCAGCTACGAAAACCCCAGCAATTTGGGACAAAGTCTCCCCTTTGAAAGCAGAGTTCTACAGAGCCCAAAAGTCAAGTACTTGACTGGCAACATGAGCAGGCAAAGGAAGCAGAGCAATCCAACTTTAGATTCCTTTTTTGGGGACAAAAGGGATCAAAGCATGGAAAGGGAGGAAGACAACACTGTCAGAACTCCTGCACCAAAAGCTTCCAACAAAAATGTAAACTGGTTACAAGTCATAGAAGAGCTTAAGAAGGATTTTGAAAACCAAATAAAAGAAGTGGAAGAAAAACTGGGGAGAGAAATGAGAATGATGCAAGAAAATCATGAAAAGAGAGTCAACAACCTGACTGAAGAAAATAACACCTTAAAAAATAGATTAACCCAAATGGCAAAAGAGGCCCAAAAAGCCAATGAGGACAAGAATGCCTTAAAAAGACGAATCTGCCATATGGAAAAAGAATCTCAAAAGCTCACCAAAGAAAATAATTCCTTCCGAATTAGATTGGAACAAACAGAAGCCGTGTTCTCTTAATTCTCATTCACTTTGACTTCTGAGGATAGCAATACAAAATAGTATTTGTTTAAGGACTTCCCTCCTTGAAAACCTTTCTGTGGTCTCATCATCATGTGGAGGTGACCCTATGCTGTGAAAAGTTATGATGATGTAAAAGTAAGGTCTGACAAATCTTACCAAGTTGAACAGGATTCAAGGATGGGCCTATTGGTGGGTTATATTTCAGCTGTCCAAGGAGCAACCTGGCTCAGACTCAAATTGAACTTAGCATGGTGAATTTTTCAGCCACACTAAAATATTGAATGCCAAGAAACAAATATGCAGTTAATAAGTGAAATGAGACTTTAGAGAAGGAGTTGATTGTCAAAGATATTTGAAGAAGACTCCGTAGAGCAGTGGTTCTCAACCTTCCTAATGCCACAACCCTTTAATACTCGTATGTGGGTGTATCTGCATGTGGTGGACCCGCCAGGAGATGGATAGAGGAGTGGTGTCTCAGTTCCTAAGACTGTCGGAAATATGTGTTTTCCAATGGTTTTAGGTGACCCCTGTGAAAGGGTCATTTGACACTCAGAGGGGTCATGACCCAGAGGTTGAGAACTGCTGCCATAGAGGAAGGATGCCTTGAACTAGACCTTGAAGGAAGGGTAGGACTTGGAATAATGGAAAGGATAGAGGGAACAGCTAGGTAGCATAGTGTAAAAAGCACCAATCCTGGAGTCCGGAGAACCTAAGTTCAAAGGTAGCCTTAGACTAGCTATGTGATCTGGGCAAGTCACTTAACCCCATTACCTCCAAAAAAGAGATAAGAAAAAAAGAAAGGACAGAGGATACTCAATGTATAGGGAATGGTGTAAACAAAAATTCTGAGGCACAAATGCACATGTTGTACACCACAAAGAGTAAGTAGAACAATTTGGTTGAATGAGAGATTTCAGGTTGTAGAGGATAATACTGGAAAGGTGTACTGGAATAAGATGGTTCTGGGCTTTGTTTGGACCCTATTCTGAAACCAATGGGAAGCTATTAGCTCCAGTGAAGATTTATGATCAGGAGAACAATACAATGAATTGAGACATTTTAGGAATATCAATCTGGCACTAGAAAAAAAATTTTCATTGAAATAAAAAGGTTAATTGGAAGATTAACATGTAGGAGATGTTTAAGAAATGAAAATAGGCCTGCCATTCAAAGAACAGCACACGAATAGGCCAAGGCAACCACAAGATTTTGGAGGGTTAAGAGAATGATTTCCAGTACACTGGATAGAATGTAAGACTCTTAAGA
>CM053583.1:111033016-111043843 GCA_028627135.1 Pseudochirops cupreus
TTTGGAGGGTTAAGAGAATGATTTCCAGTACACTGGATAGAATGTAAGACTCTTAAGAACAGAGAAGATTTAATTCAATTTCCTTCTTGGCTATCATTTCCATATGGGTTTTGTATTTCTTGATTAGAATCAAGGACTCCCTTATTTTTTTTTCTATTTATAACCCCAGCACTGAGCACATAACCTAGCACATAGTATTTGCTTAATAAATACCTTCTCATTCACTCATTTTTGTCTTCATATTCCCAAAGACTAAAGGCACGGTGCCTGGCAAACCAATAATAGTTGATTAATAAATGCTTTTTGAATGAATGACTCCTAGTTGGAGGATTTATTGGAGAACATGGAAAAGAATCACATGAGATTTTAAAAAGTGCAGATGAGCATGATCTGAACTGACAAAGAAATTACCCATATCAAGGAAATCCCAGATGCATCAAAGCAGTAGTGTGTAAAACGTATCAGAAGGGAAAAGACAAAAGACAGGAGAGAGACCTGAGATAGTCCAAGCCAGGGTAATGAAGCCTTGGATTAGGATGGTGGACCTGGAAATAGAACAGGAGAGATAGAGAACTATTACAAAGGACTGACAACTTCCTGGAGTGGCAGTGGTTTCATGGGTCCAAATTCCACTTCAGACGTTCATTAACCATCTGACTGTGGGCAAGTCACCTAAGTTTTCTGTGCCTCAGTTTCCTTATCTGTAAAATGAAGGGATTGGATTCAATTGTCTCTAAGGTCCCATTCAGCTTTAAATTTATGATCCTATGGGGTAAGGAATAATAACAGGAAGTAGGCAATGAAGACTCCAAAGTCTGAAATCTGAAAGATTGTAATGACAGTATCACAATCTCACTTCTTGAGTTCTACTTGAATATTATAAGTTCTCCTTGAATATTAGAGTGAGAACAATGCTTGTGCGATCTTAATCTCAGCAAAATAAGGAAAAAAATTTGTTCAACCACCTTCCTTTGAATTCCAAGCTATCATTTTAATAGGTTCCTTGTAAGTGAATATCCAAGCCTAGGGCCTAGTTAGCTCTTTATAATATTTAGCATAGGACACACCCACCTTTGATATCAAGAGGGACTACTACATGAATTATCAAAAACATTAATGAATGTGAAAGTTTGAAAATTAACAATGTACAACGTAACAATTAAAAAAACAATAACAGCTTGTTATTAGAGCACTTAAAGGATTATTAGATACTTTCTTCACAGCCCTTTGTAATAGTAATATAATTTGAAGATCCTCTTGTATTGGCAAGCACTTAGCACCTTGTTTGAAGTGTGATTGTATCAAGCATTAGGATCCAGAACTTATTAATCCCACAGTGGGAGGAACGTCCTGTTGTAACAGGAAGCGGCAAAACTGGGAGGAGCAAATGCCTTATATAAGAAGAAGCCCAGACTTAAGAGAGGCCAGAATTTCTCTCAGCAAGCATCTGGAGGCTGGGCTGCTACTGTTAGACTGAGGACTTAACTGAGAATTGAGAACTGAGAACTGACACAGAGCTTCCTGGAACAAGCTGTGTGGAGGCTGAAGAGGAGAGGCCCAGGCTGGAGAAAATAATTTTGATTTTGACAACAGAACTGGAGAAAGTGATTTTGATTTTGAGAACAGAACCTGTGGTGGCAGAGCTTCTTCTGAGAGCCAGCCAAACTCCTGCTGAGAGCTTCCAAGAACCAGACAGAGCTGCCAAAGACTTCCAAGGACCAGCCAGAGGAAGCATGACTGTGATGGTGGTACTTTGTCAGTTTTGTGTCTATGTTGATTTCACATGCAGAAAGTGAATTCAGATGATAGTGCTGACCATGTGTGTGAATACTGCCGTAATTATGCTAAGCTTGATGTGTGTAGATACTGTTGTGGCTCTGTTAAGTTTTCTCTTCCCAGGAACAGAAACTGTAAAGGACTTGAGGTGGACTGGACATTGTGAGCTTCAATGGAGAGCAGGAACTGCACAAAGAGCTGGACAAGGAACTGGGAGCTGTCTGCCTTTGAACTTAGGTGGTAATTGGTTAGATTTGGGCAGGAGCTGGAACCATGGAAGAGGAACCATGGAAGCTGAGGGCCTGCCTCGAGTCAATCTGAAAAGATCTCTCCTTGGGTATTTAATGCTCACTGATGAAATTGTAACTTACTTGTGACCTAAGGGTGGATGGCCTTTGTACTTTTGATTACCCCTTAAGAGAGTACTGAGTAGTGACTGATGATACTGTAACTTAATTGCACCCCATGGGTAGAGGACTTTGACTTTTGTAGTTTGTGATTGAATTAAGGACTTTGTGATTGACTAAATGAATGTATTTTGCTTAAAACTATGTCCCCACTTTGGTGAAAACTATGTAGCTATTTTAGTGATAAGTTGTAACATTGTGAAAGCTGTACCTTGATTTTCTTTGAATGTTTTGTCTTTGTCACCAAATAAGTAGAAGGTTTACTATACTGTGTAATCAGAACCTTGAAAGCTGTTCACAGCAGCAGTCCTCTGGAAAGCAGCTTGTGCTTGGCTTTACACCCTTTGAGGTGTGCAATATCATTATTATACTCATTTTACAAAGGTGGAAACTGGCTCAGAAATTTTAATAATTCTCCCAGTGTCATATGGTTAAAGGTTAAGCAACTTGCCCAGCATCACACAGCTGGCTAAATGTCAGATGCTTAAAATAGGCATTCTACTCTGATTATAGTATCCCCAGCACAGTGTCAGCCCCAGGTACAGTAATATGGTAGGAATCAAGGGACATTCTTAGACTGGATTTTTGTGCACAGCAAGTGTTATCATTAACATAAATGTTTGAAATTTTTCCATCCCTTACTATCTTCAAAATCTATTATTTTATCTCCATGAAGTACAAAAAAAAATTGGCCACATGACTATAAATGTATAACCTATGTCAAATTGTTTGCCATCTCCAGGAGAAGCAAGAAAAGGAGGGAAGGAAAGAATTTGGAATTCAATTTTTTAAAAATAATGTTAAAAATTGTTTTTACATGTAACTGGAAAAAATAAAATAATAAAGATTTTTTAAAACTGGCCACTTTCCATTGTAAATGTATTCAATTTTTTAAGTAATATGCTTAAAAGAATATAAAACTATTTTGTAGTTTGGGGACCTGTTATAAGAGACTATATTATATCAAAGGAGTAGATTACTAATCACATTGAGGTTAAAATAAGCACGTAGGGTATGTGCTTGGCCAATTAAATTTTTATAAGGCCCATGGGCTTAATAATAAATCCTGGGCATTCTTTGTACCAGAGCCTAAAATCTTGAGTTAATACTTTGCCACAAGCAAGGATTTGAGGAAGGAATTTCTTAGTCACCAACTGATTAAAAAAAATAATGCCTAGGATTCTTATTAACATAACAACTGGCATCATCCAATATCCTTTGTGTAACCGAGCTGCACCTTTAAATACAGCTAATGCCAGATGGTCTCTGCAATAAAACACAGCATGAGACAACATATTAATGCAACTCAAACACGCAACTCAACAGTTAGCCAGCCAATGAAATCACTCCCAACCTATGTAGCTGCTCTGTTGCCATGGCAACATCTACTTCACAGAAATATTGAATGCTCAAGTCAAATGGGCCACCTAGCTTAAGACACAGAGAACATATGTCCACAGAGTGTTCCAACCAGATACACTCACTGAAATGAGCTAAGATGGACAGATTTTCCTTAGCTCAAATCTCGATTATCTCACAACCAGTTGTTTGTCTTTTAATTTTCTAGGGGTTTTTTTGTGGAGGTAATAGGGGTTAAGTGACTGGCCCAGGATCACACAGCTAGTAAGTGTCTGAGGCCAGATTTGAACTTGGGTCCTTCTGACGCCAGGGCTCATACTCTATCTACTGCACTACCTCACTGCCCCTTAATTTTCTAAAAATGATTTTTAAAAATTTCTATAACAATGCATGATATGTGTATGCATGTATATATTGCTGAAGAGAAATAAGCTGTAAAGGTTTGCAACATTTTCCCCAATTATTCTCCCTCTTAGTAAGATCACAATCACGCCACATGTGATATTAAGAATAAGAAATAAGAAGGTGATTATGAGCAAAATAGCAATCCCATTGTCATCAATCTCCTTAGCTCCTCATTAGAGGAGGGCTAAATACATATGCTCTAGTTCAGCCCTCATCATGTCTATTGCAATAGCCTTCTGCTATTGTCTCTGCCAATCAGGGATGCTAATCTCTTAGAATCCCCAGTTTCTTTCCAAATTTGGCTCAACTGCTGCCTCCTACATTAGGCCTTCCCTGATTCTTTCCCCTCCCCAAGTTGCTACTGCTTCCCCATAAAATTATTTTGAATTTGATTTGCATATGTTTTATATTATGTTTATATGTATATATGTTCTCCACCCCCAACTCTGCCAATAGACTATAAGTTGCTTTGAAGTTATTTCATTTTCATCCTGAGCACCTAGCACTATGGTTGGCCTACAGCAGGCATTTAATAAATGCTTATGGATTATTTTCAAAAAGTTTTCAAAAGCATGAATTCAGAATGAATATAAAGACTTTCCAGTTAGTTTTAAAACAAGATTTGATGTATCTAGTGAATTTCATCCATTTCCATATCAAAGCAGACATATCTGTCATAGTTCTATATCCTCTTATATCAAGGAAAGATGACAAATAAGAAAACTAATTTCATACCACTTAAATTAGTGCATTTTCCAGATGTGCACCAAACAAAGGGGGCATATTTGTCATCCCTTCCACTACTATCCCACTCTAGTAACTCACCATGGAGACATTAAGGCATGAGGGTGATCCTGAGTTTTCATTTGCAAAGACAGTGGAATGCAAGGTCCCACAAGGCCATAAAGCCTTCAAGTTCAGGTCCTAAATGTACGGTATGTCTTGTTGTTCATCATTCAGGATATCTATATAATGTTCATGGGAGTTGAAGATCTTCCCTGCCCCTTGATGGACCTCACTTGAGGCCGCAAAAGAGAAGTTTGCTTAGGGGAGGCTTGTTTTTCAGAAAGGCCTACATCTTTTGTTACTTTGTAATTAGGTAGTGGGTCACAAGGGTTGTGATGTCCTCTGACCCTGAATAAGGCTATATATACTCTGAGGTGAGGTTTTGCTTTGGGGCTCACTTAAGGGAAGAAGCCATTGAGCCCCTCAGTTTTGAAAATCCAGATGTTGGTGCTTCTGTCTCTGGTAACTAATGATGTATGTATGTAATGGTAAGATAGCTAGAAGCCCTATCTATTGGTCTGTTGAATTGTGTTATTTTCTCTGTCTGTATTTTTTGCCTGTTTGTAACTTCTGTTTATATTTTCTGAAGTTCCGGGTGCTGATTTTTTCCCCTGAACTAAGTGAATGATATATATGTTTGATTAAAATAAGATTGTTAACCCCTTTTGAGTTGCTTTCCTTTAGAAAAGCAGATCAAAGAACTTGTCCTAGCAGCCATCCTAAGTATGCTAGGGTGCTTGCTGTTATACCATCATTCAGGATATCTCAGATATCTAATCCTCATTTTAGGATTAGACACCAGGTGAATTATTTTGATTGCAGCAATAATAAAGACTGACTAGTAAGCAAATTAGGACAGCATGGAAAATTTTACCTGTCTGATCCATGGATGAGGGAAGAATTTATGACCAAACAAGAGACAGGAAGCATTTCAGGATGTAAAATGAATAATTTTGATTGTAACAAATTAAACATTTTTTATACAAACAAAACCAAGTGAAACATTCATGTATGTAGAACTATTTCTAAAATAATCTGTTAAATTTTTCCCATACTGTTCTCAAGACAGTTTTCTTTCATACAGTTTACTTTCTTTATATAATGTCAACATTTCTCTGCCCATATCCTTAGATAATGAGAGACCTGTACTTCACCCAAGAAACCCTGTTTCCATCTTTAATTTACTTTCACAAGATCATGCATTTTAATTCACACACTAATATTCAGAGTGACATGTCCATCCATCGTAATCCTTAAATAAAAAGGTTCTATTCTGAATAATTTTGAGTGGGGAAAAAGGTGAAGCACGTATGGGCCTATTTGTATGGGTGTTGCTGAGTGAGTGGGAAATGATGAAATGCTTCGTTGGAGATTTTTTGGTTTAGTTGTTTGCATTTTGACCATCTTGCCTCTTCTTTCTTTGACATTTATAAAAGTTGTAGCTTTCACAGTTATGAAGATGCACTTTCTGGCATATGTAGCCTTGACAAAAGCATAAGAGCAATAATTTAAAGTGTGGGAATTGAGAATTACAGTTAAAAAATCATAACTGACATTTATAAAGCACTTTACAATTCGTAATGTATTTCTCACAAATTTCTAATTTGAGCCTCAGGAAAACTAAGGCAAGGTAAGAGGGAAATGTTGTTTGTTAATGTCTACATGTTTAACTGAAGCTCAGAGATTTGGTGATTTGATCAGGTCTGAGAGAAAATTTAAAACCCAGTCTTCCCAATATGTACCATTTAAAAAGTTCAAAAGACATAGTTTCGGAGTAATTGATCATTTTATCAATAATGCTATCATATTATCCATAAAGGAAACGGTCGATTGGCCTTCTTTCTTGGACCAAAGACAACTCATGATGGTGGGATCACGTTTTATATGCCCTTGGAAGGATGGGTGTTCCTGAAGGTGGCAATCAACTCTGACTGGTTATCAATTAATGACACAATGAATACTATAATGAGAGGTGGGCTTATTCCAATGAGGGTCCTGGAATATGTGATGCTGAGCACCCAGTCATGGTCAAAGAGATTTAACAATATCCATTTCATTGATCTGACAAAAGGGAGAATCTACATTTTCCCAGACCTGTCAGAGCCAATACAATGGGCCAAAATCCATCAATTCACATACTTTTATCTTTTGAAAAGATCTGAGTTCTTCCTCTCAGTATCAACCCTGCACTTCAAAGTCCACCTGAATAACATACAAGGGGTGATTTCTGAATGAGGAAGTAAAAAGGGGGGAAACCTTGGTCCTAATTCAATAATTAATTATTAAATATAAGAGAGAAATAATCATTTCTCGCAAATGGCAAGTCCAACACTCTATTATGTCATGTTGTCTCCGCAGTTTAATCAAGTATGGTTTCAAGAACGAAGCAATGAAGCTCACTTGTTGTCACTGTTGTTGCTATGATGGCAATACTGTACCCAGTGCTACCGGCTGATCACCATTATGCAATATTTTAATGTGCTTTGTGGTCCTTAAAGAGACTTTTATGAAGACAGAGGTTGCTTCCCTCTAGAGCTATCTTGCAAACTACTATGTATATGATTAGTGTTTCTATTGGATGAAATGTTCTTAACTTTTATGATAATTGTATGGTCATGTAATAGTCTCAAAATATTGGCTGTTGGCCACATGAGTAAAATGTTACATATGCAAATTCAGGCTATTTAATAATAACAGTAACAGTTATCACTGATATAGCATTTTAATGTTTGCAAAGAAATTTATAAATATGATCTCACTTCACAACCCTGTGTGGTAAGTGCCATTATCATCCTCATTTTTATCGTAAGGAAACTGAGACATTGAAAGGTTAAGTGACTTGCCCAGAGTCACAGAGCTAGTAAGGGTCTGAGATTAGGTGTGAATTCAGGGGTTCCTGACTCCGGGTCCAATACGCTATCCATTCTACCACCTAGTTTTCTGAACATGAATGGAAGAAGGACGGGAGGGAGGGAAGGGAAGGAAAGGAAAGGGAATATGGGAGGTGCCTACTTCATAGCTATCACAAAGAACCAACAGGCTAAGGAGTTTTAACTTCAGGGGACTAGAGACATCAAAACTGACAAGAAGGAGAAGCAGGTTATTGCCAAGTAAATGCAGGCTGGCTTGAAGCCCAAGGGAGGAATCTTTAGAAGTAGGGAAGGGACTTTCTTATTCACAAAGTCAAAGAGAGAGGTAGGAATTCCAAGTACCTGAGAATCACTGGGACCTTCCAGGAGGATGAGTAAGACAGCTGTCAGGTCCTCATAGGTTGATCTGAAACTGATAAGAGGAACCTTTCATAGCCAACAATCTGAGATCCATCCTACATTCAACCAGGAAAAACTCTGAGGAGAATGAAATCCAGACAAAATCTGAAGGGAAGATGATCAGGAAAAAGGAGGAACTAAGAAAGACCAAGACAAAGTTTTCTCTATGTTTAACTGAAAGAGATTAATTTTTAAGCCTTCTTAGTAGAAATTGCTATTTTCCTATGCTAATTAAAATTCAGATTCAAGGTAATTTGACATTTATTAAGCTGCCTAGCCACTGATGCAGTCCCCAATACGATCCTAGACTGATAATAATACTTAGCCATAATTGAAACAAAATAAGACATCTAAAAAGCACTTGTGTGCTGACTTCAGAGGCAAAAGAAATCTGCCTCTTCTTCCAAACGTAAAGAAACTGGTTGGAGAGTAACTAGACTAGGAAAAAACTATAAGGGCAGTAACTGCTATCTCTGGAGGAGGAGAGGAGTTTATTATACCAAGTTCTTCATCACAAAATAAGATCAGAAAATGAATTTTCATTTATTCCCACTCCTCTGCTCCTTATCTCTATGTTTTCCCCCCTCCCCTGTAGTACAGATGAAAAGTAACAAAAGAGAAACCTGCCATCAATCTTATAATTTTTTTTTTATATTTCAAATATTTAAACTGTCAAAAAATCAGAATGTGAGGTTTGAGTAATTATAAGTGAAGTACCTGCAGCTGACAAAGGCTCAGGACATGCCTCAGATAGTAACAAAGATAGTGTTTCAGATAGTTCAGAAGTAAGAAACATGGTTCCCTTTAAAGTCAATCTTACTTGAATCTGCTGCTGAGATTTTCTCTCTGGTTAGGAGAGACAACTAGCAGACAGCCCAAGAGCCCTGGGTATACTTACAGCACACAGAAATTGAGGGAAGTACCTCCTAGTATACTGGGTGGGCCCTTTGAGCCAAACTTACAAGAAGACATGGAAAAGAGTCACATACGATGGATAGGTATGGATAGCATATAAACACATATATAGTATATATAGGACATATATAGGATATGTATACACACATATGTGTATATGTATATGCATACATGTGTATATATAAGATCGCTAGAAATTTTCTGCACAGAAATGATCAATTGAATGAGTGTTGATAAGGTTACTAAATAGAAGAAAAGAAGCAACAAGACAGAGCCTTGGGAGAGACTCATAGTTAGGGGGCAGATATGGATGATGAATCAGCAGAGGAGATTTAGAAGGAATACTCATACTGGTAGGAGGAGGAGAACCAATAAAGTAGTATTTTTTTTAAAAGAGGTAACAGAATAAGCATTTATTAAGTACTTACTATGTGCCAGGCTTTGTGCTTTACAAATATTATCTCAGTATCAAGGAGAAGATGGTCAATGTTACTGATCTCTGCAGAGAGTACAGGAAGGATGAAGACTGAGGAAAGGTCATAAGATTTGGTAATTAATTGGTAACTTCGGAAATTTCGGTTGCAGTTGAGTAGTGAGGTCCAAAGGCAGATTTCAAGAGGTTGGGAAGTGAGTGAGAGAAGGGATATGTAGGCAATAAATGTAGCAAGTTAAACTTCTAGAAGTTTAGCTACGAAAGGAACAAGAAATAAAGCACAATCATTTGAGGGGATGGTAGCATCAAATTAAAAAAATAGACATTCATACTCACTATACCACTCTGTAATATACAGGTCATCATCAAAAATACATTGTTTATGCTCACCATGTGTCTTTCCATTGCCCTTTCAGTTAATTGCAAGTTTAATTCTTTGGAATTTTTTCGAAGAATACTCTTAGTTTTTGTAAATCTTTATAAGATTTTCAGCTACATAGCATTGCTGGGAAATATTTTTTGTTTGAGTTTTTGGTAATTTTTTTTATTTTAAACTTAAATACAAAGTAAAAAAAGAAACAAACTTAACTACTAAAAACAAAATAACACTAATAAGAAAAAAAAGCATTGCCATGTGCACGACAGAACAAGAGAGGATTCAAAATTTACAGTAATAAATTTCCATTTCAAGAAAGTCTATATAATAAATACAACACAGCATGTTGAGAGCTTTACATCTTTTCTTTGCTTCCTTATAAGTTTTCTTTTGTTCTCTGCTGTGAGCTTTTTACTTTGTTCTTTTTCCCCCTTTCTTCCCCTCCCTGGAAAGGCTACAAGTGCAGATATATACATACACACACACACATACATACACATATATGTACATAAACACATATAAAGACATATACATACAAAGATATTCATATATATGTACTTAGATATCTATAATCATATTCACATACACATTCATATACATCTATGTAAGACTGTATTATACTTACTTATTTGTCTTCTGTTTCTCTGAGAGTGGATAACCTTTTCCTTCATAAGTCTAAATCTTTCCATATTTTTCCAAGTCCTTGGATTCATCATTTCCTATACCACAGCAATATTTCAACCTTGTACTGTCTACTCATTTTAAATAGTAGAAAACAAAATTGATGAATATGGCTGGCACATAGGTTTTTTAGGTTTCCCTAGTTTTCTCTTTTGATTTAATCTATTTTAGCCTTAACTTTGAGATCATGATTACCAGCCCTGCTCCTTTTTCCCTAACAAATTCTATTCCTGATCTTTATTTTATGTTTGTGCATATCTCCTATTTCCTACTCTTCCTGACTGTAATAGTAATCTGTTTAGCAGGATACTTAGCACTTAGTACTAAGTGCTAAGTGTAGAAGGGGCAAACCCTGTCCCATTGTTGAGAAGGCATGAACTCCCCTGTTGATGTGGAAGAAGGGGATTGGCTGAGGTGTGT
>CM053583.1:111044343-111080514 GCA_028627135.1 Pseudochirops cupreus
ATGTGAAAGTATTTGCAGATCCTGTACTTGACTGCATGCTGCCATGGGGGGGA
This sequence comes from Pseudochirops cupreus, assembly GCA_028627135.1. Classification (NCBI taxonomy): domain Eukaryota; kingdom Metazoa; phylum Chordata; class Mammalia; order Diprotodontia; family Pseudocheiridae; genus Pseudochirops; species Pseudochirops cupreus. The sequence continues at coordinate 111,044,397 of CM053583.1, forward strand.
GGGGAGAGGGAGAGGAGAAAATTTGAAACTTAAGGGATTGTGGAACTGAATCTTGTAACCTAAAAATAAACAAACAGATCGCTAAAAAATAAATAAATAAAATGGAAAAAAAATTCTTCTCTGAAGTCTCATGGCTGTTACTGATTCTACTATTTGAAATTTACCATGTTGTTATTTTTATTATTTCATGTGTCTTCAATAAAATTATAAATATTCTTGGGGTGGGGCAAACATTTTACACATTTTTTTACATTTCCCATAGCACCTATTATAGCACTTTGTAAATAGCAGGAGCTCTAAATGTTGCTTGAATGAAGTCATTCTTTATTTTAGGAGGAACAGGATGATACAATGGAATGAGCAATAAGTTTAGAGTCGGAGGAGTTGGGTTCAAATTCTGTCTCTGGTGCTCAGTACTTGTGTGCCTGGCGTCCATCTGTAAACTTTAGTTTCCTCACCTCTAAAATGAAGGGACTGGGCTGAATGGCCTTTAAGGATCCTTCCTAACCTAAACCTATGATTCAGTCAGATCATGTCTTGCCTGAATAACAGCTCCCACTTATAAAGCACTTTGCAGTTTATATGTGTGGTTGAATTTGATCCTCATTCCCTCATCCCCACTTTACAGTTAAGAAAACTGAGGCTCAAACACATCATACAGAATTAACAAGTCTGGGAACAGAATTCAAGCCTTTTTACTCCTGATCCAAAGCTCTTTCCATTAGACCACAGCTTTTGTGAAAGGCAGATACGTGATCAAGATGCCACTAAAGGCATATACCTGGGTAGAACTTTTTTTTTTCAAATTGAACTTTACTGCTTCATATAGGAGGGTGGAGATGTTGCTTTCACATTTCCCAAAACAACTGGAAAATAATCTTAAATTTAGAAGGACTCTCAAAGATGTTTTGCAGTAGCCCAGGATAAACATTCTTCCTTTTAACAGAAACTCTGAAAAGTCCAATCAGACAAGTAAGCACTTGGTAGTTGACCCATCAAACTTAAGTATTTATGAGTTTTCTATGAGCTCCCTGAACCTATTTAAGAACGGTATAAAAGACTGAATTGAAAGGGGGGGGGGGTGGAGTCTACAGGATGTTTCATAATAAGAGTCAGATGGGTCTTTTTTATTGGCCTCTGAACAAGCTCCACTTCTAAGAGAGAGGAGAGCCCTGTAGCATCACCTTGAACTAAGTATCCTTGTACTAACAGCTTTGAGCTAAGATCTCCCTTCATTTAGTCTTAAATTTGTTGAACATAGGAAGAGTTTAACTTCTGGGTTCACACATACTCAATTACTTAAACAGTTTAATGGGGGAATGGGAAAGGCTCTCTCCCATTTATTAATTTTCCTTTATATGCAAAAATATGGTAATAAAAGAATGAAAGAAAAGTTCAGCACTACAATATATGCTAAAGTTAAATCTTCTAATGTGCTGTAGATAGACGACATCTGGGTCATGATTTAAAGACTCTCTCAACAAACAAAGAAGCATCTTTTCAATCTCATCATTTTGAGATGCATAAAAGTTTCCTAATGTGAGAATCACTGGGACATTTCCCCTTAATACAGAAAGAAAAAAGATTGCTTTTCTGAGAATACTTTTCCCATTTTATAAAATAGTACTTGCCTGCCTGCTAGAGAATATTGTATCAGTTTCCTAAAAGTTTGTTGAAAATGACTAAATCTGATTAATTAATAAGAATGCAAACCTATTCATTCCATATATTAAGCAGTACTTGACAAATCAAAATGGCTCCAATCATTACCACACAAATATTTTCCCAAATAGTGCCTATTCCATTTTGTAACAAAATTATTCTGATATGATAAATTATCTTTAATTCATTTTTGCTTAATTTGTTTTGCAAGATCATTTTTTCAACACTGTAATTACTGCCAGAAAACACTAGGCTTGAGGTAATAGATAATTTCCAAAGATCAGAAGATAAGCTTCAAGAACACTTGAACAGGACCTCTTCATTAAGTCCATCAAGCTCATCAAAAGCAATATATGCCTTTATTCAAATCTCAGAAGATGCGAGAAACATATGGAAAGCATCAGTTGTTATAGCAACATGATCACAAATGAGTTTTCTCCAATGCCTTCATTCAGCATAAGGAGTAAAATGTTAGTTTTTCTAAGGAAATAGCCTGTGTGCAGTTCCAAAAAGCTAATTAAGGTACCTATCAAAGGCCACTGTTCAGTCTTTGGACTGGAACCCATTTTTCTCCCACACACATCACCCACACAGCCTATCTCACAAGTCATCTCTTGGCATTCACTGAGACTACCTGGATGTAAAAGACACAGACACAGACACAGGTACATATAACACAGATTTGTTTGCTCTGCAGGCTCCATGTAAAAACTAGATTGTTGTGATAAAGGGTCCTTTTTCTTCCTGTAGCCCCCACTGTATCGTCCTCTCTCTACCTTTCATAGGAGAACACAATCCATATGCCCTAGAAATGACAATGTATAGGAGAAAGCCCGAATCTTCACCCTCCCCCTCCTTTTTCTCATTACAAGCTGAGGGCTGATTTTTTCAGACTCTCCTCAGATTTTCTAAAAAGGAAGTGGGGGTGGGAGGGGAGAGGACAGCACTATGGGTGGGATCAATCAGAGCTCTGGTGGTACTGGTCATATATATATATATATATATATATATATATACACACACACATATATATCTAACATATATGCACACATATACATATACATATACAAATACACATACATATATCTTGAACGGACAATTTTTTTGCATATTGTCTCCCCCACTAGAATTTAAGCTTCTTTAGGTCTGGCACCCCGGTTTTGCTAATTTGTTTTTTGTTTTTGTTTTTCTCCTTTCCTGTTATCACTAGCTCTAAATGCTTAATAAATGGACGCCAGGCGCTCCACATCTGGAGCATGGCCCGACAGTGTTTCATCATCCCACTCCCCTCCTTTAGGACCCTGTACCAATCGTTGTTCCCAGTCCTATTTCCCAGCCCTCACCCCTGAGCCCTCCAGACATTCTTGGGTGGGCAGTTCCCCACTGAGCACTTTTCACCAGCACATACCTCCCCTCCTTTCCCTTACTGAAAGACAGGGAGCCCCTGGGGTCCCAGAGGAATGGCTTGAAAGTGGTGTGGGGGTTAGGGGGAAGGAGGGAATCAGGCGAGAAGAGGAGGAGGGGGAGGAACGGGCAGCACCCCTACCAGGCTCGTGCTCCCCGGGGTTGTCGGACAGCTCGATCACCAGCAGCTCCCGGCCCTCAAAGCTGCGCCCGACCGTGTAGATCCTGCTGACGGACGGGCACTGAAGCCACACCGACACCAGTGCCTCCCGCAGCTCCGGGTAGCGGTGGTACTCGAAGGAGATGCCGTCCTCCTGGTGCAGCCGCCGCCGCCGCCGCATCCCCGCCGCCCCGGGCTCTCCGGCTGCAGCCGCCGAGCCCAGCAGGCAGGCGCAGGCAGTGAGCGCGGCGCCCAGCGCCAGTAGCGCGCAGCTGCCCCTCCGGCCCATCATTCGACTCCCCTAGGTTCCCGACTAGCCTAGAGCTGCCTAGTGCCACGCTCCCCTCGCCCAGGGCTTCGCTGGGTTGCAGACGCGGTGCCCGGCTGTGCTCCCGGTCTGCGACGTTTCTGGTCTAAAGCGGACTCTTTTGTCTCCCTCTCTCTCTCTTCTCCCCTCCTCCCTGCGCCTGCCTTGCTCTGGGCTCTTGCCGGCTTGGCTGAGCTTTTTTTTTCCTTTCAAAAACTGACCGGCTATGCCCTCTAGCCAAGCAGCGCCCTCTCTCCTCACCTTCCCCAGCTGAGTGTCAGCCCCCCGAGCTGGGTCCACCCAGAGGAAGGAGGAGAGCCAAATGCTCTGCAGGCTGCACTATTCCGTGCCGCGCCAAGGGGAGACGCAGAAGATACCATTGCGGGCGGGTGTGAGTGGAGAGGGGAGGGGGAAGGGGAAGGGGAAGGGGAAGGGGAAGGGGAGAAGGGGAGAGTGGAAGAAGCAGACACGCAGACACAGGTTGGGAGGGGGATGGAGAATGGGTCTTCTGGGCTAGAGGGTGTAAGAGCTTGCGTCTGTGCTTCTGCCTTTGTTGCCTCAGACCCACGTCAAAAGCCAAATGCCGCAGAATCCCAAGTGAACAAGCTGATGGGATTGGGGAGGCACAGTTCTTAAAACTCATGGTTTAGGAACCCTGGTGTCTTGAGACAAGACCAAGAGCACCTTAATATTGCAATGAGAGGGTAAGAAAGATTCTTGAAGTTATTATGATGCCTTTTAAATTGAGCTACATCCCGACCCACACAGGTTTCCATCTTTATGGACCAACGATGACCGAATATTCCAGAAAGAGAGGCACATAAAGAAATTTGAAGATGACTATCTTTGTATTTATTTGGATATATTGTTAGTTTCTTAGTGATGCTTCATAAAAGGTAACATTATTTTAACCCACAGCGCACACACCTATCTTCTGAAAGAGTCTGGCAGACTGAACTAAGGCCCTTGTCGACTTAGACAAAAGGCTTTAACCCAATGCCAAACTAAATCCTATTTTGAAAATAAAACTCTGATAGCAAGAAATGAAACCTCACTTGGCTTTATAAAAGGTATTGCTAAAACGATAGAATTGTAAATATCTAAGCACTTCATATTTTTACAGGATTTATATTGCTTGAATAATTACTAGTTGAAACTAATTTTTATATATGTTGTCAAACTGTCTGGAAGAGTATAGAACTGGAAACGCAGTGTGTCGAAACATTTTCAAGAAAGGGAATAGGGACTAAACCTCTGATTTCATTGGCATAGGGAACTCCCTGTACCAATGTAGGTTAGCATCCTCTCTGCAATTTAGAGAAGATTTAGGGAGAGGAGAGGAAAGGGGGAAAAATAGCAGTAGTTGGAATTGAAGTCAAGTCCTCTGAATCCAAATTCACTACTTGTTTCATCTTCATATAGCAATTTCCAGTTTACAAAGCACTTTCTATAATCTCTCTCTCTCTCTTTCTCTTTCTCTCTGTCCCTCTCTCCTTACCTCTCTCCCCTCCCTCCCTCCCTCTCTCTCTCCATGTATATATATAGATATGTATATATAGATATGTATATATATGCATGTATATCCACTCTTGAAGTAACTTCCAACTCTACAATCACATAAGATAGCGTATATAAAGTGTTTGTAAAATTGAAAGCATACATAAATAAATGCCCATTATTTTTTAATGATGATAATACCACATGGGCTGGCTAGGTGGCTGCAGTGAATAGAGTATCATCCCTGGAGTCAGGGGGACCTAAGTTCAAATATGGTCTCAGACACTTAACACTTACTAGCTATATGACATTGGCTGAGTCACTTAACTCCAATTGCCCTGCCTTCCCCCTTCCAAAAAGACAAAAAAAAAAAACCCGATGATGATAATACCGAGATTTTTATCCTCTTTTACAAAATTGAAGTGAGAAAACTGTAGTAACTTGCCCACTGTAGGGCAGCTAGTCAGAAATCAGAGGCAAAGTCGTCTACGTCCAAATGCAATGCTCTTTCTTCTAAACCACATTGCATTTTTTCAAGCTAGATGAAGACACCCTCCCCATCTTATTGCACTGCATAACTTGTGTGCATCACACTGAATAAAATTTTTCACTTTGAAAAACATCAAAATATTTCAATGATGTCATTGGACCTAAAAAAAAAATCAGAAAATTTCTCCTTATGGTGCTGCCAGAAAGATCTGGCTACAAACTCATTTGACTCTCTTTTTACCCAAGGTGGTCAGGATTTCTTTTCTTTGTCCTTTCTTTTTTCAGATATAGGGAATATGTTGGCATAATAGAGACATGCCACTTCAAATGAACTTGCATTTAGATGTATCACTTGTCAGTGCGGCCCCAGCTATGTATTTTCCACTATGAAAGGTCTGTATTTGCCTACATAGTCCAAAGTTTTATACCAAAGCTATAATTATATTTCTAAAAGTGGACCAAGCCCAGCAACCTCTAAGCACACTGGGAAAAGAAACCAATTAGTTGAAACCAAAGGCTTCAGAAGTGGAAAGTTAACTGTTTCATGTCAGTAACCCAAAGCAACCCCATTCATTTTGTGGGTAGGCGAGGCGGATGCACAATAACACATATAAGAAACCTTCTTTATGGTTCTTTGATGTTCCTTTCTGAGGTGGCAGTGTACTTTAACAAGTTATGCTTTTCTGTTCCTCTCCAAACATACATTGTATGAGACTTTGAAAATTGATGTTAGTTTTCTTTTAACCCTTGTTCCTATAAGATTGACATAACTTATTAAATAATACTATCTATGCCACATATACCAAGTTCAAAGGAACAGTACTAAAGAAGGAGTGTCAGCTCAATGCCTGAGTTCTCAGCCTATTCTAGATGTAACATTAAGGAGCCATCTGTGATTTCATCATATTGACAAATCTCTTGACTAATGCTGACTGAAGAAAACCCGTTATTTACTTAGATACATCCTAAGGACTTACCTGAGGATAGTATAAGCTAAGTGAATTGACCAGGGTTGCACAGCTAGTAAGCAATATACTGGGTAGGTGATAATTTTTTTTAATTAAGGACACTGTGATTTGATTGGTATAGGGAATTCTTCTACCTTTGCAAATTGGTGCTTTTTCTGCAACTTAAGATCATAGGAGAAAAAATCTGGAGCTGAAAGAAAGCTCAAAGGTCACCTAGACCAACTTCCTCATTTTACAGATGATGCCTGATAGTCTTCCATAATTACCTGGAAAATTCAGAGGTTAAATGACTTGCCCAAGGTCACACAGCCTCTGAACCATGAAAGTCCAGCTGCTTATTTTACAAATAAGGAAAATGAGACATATAAATATTAAGTAATTTGTCCAAGGTCATATAATTATTGAGCATCTGAAGTAGAATTTGAACCCAGGCCTTCCCGATTCCAAGCCTAGTGCTCTGTTCACAACACATGACAGGCTAGCAATATTCTGAAACCAAATTTAATAAAAAATGCACAACACATACAAACAATCATGACATATGGACGAAGCTAGAAAATATACTACATGATTACATAAAGTGATTTTTGAAAAAATTAGAGTTGGAAGGGAATTTAGAAGCCATCTAGAAGCCCTTTATTTAATGATGAGAAAACCAAGGCCCAGGATTAAAGTAAGGGTAAATGCTTTTGGTAGCTTCACAAATGCCTCCCAACAAAGCACCAGCCGAACTAAGTTTGGAGAGTTTTGTCGCCCGTTGTCCACAGGCAATTCTAGATGATCATGTGCTATGCATTAGTTGCGTCCTGCCTCAGTGGAAGGAATACCCACACCAACAAAATCACAGATTCTTGAAATGCATTTTTTAATATTTTGATAAATTTATGATCTTCTTGATATGACTTTGCCACCAGTAGCATACACTACAATCTGTTCATGCCTTTTCATACGGTGTGACTCATTTAGTAAATCCTCCATGAGGAATCCACCCAGTATGGTGGAGACCCTCCTGTTAATCTCTTGACATTGCATGTTAGGGCAACCCCTAATGGGGTGCACTATAGGGCCCAATTCTCTTCTTCCTGTCAATCAGTTCTTTAATAATATCTTTCATGCCACTTCTCCACATATAGATGTATATTATATTGCATACACATGTATATATGCGATGTGTCTAAGATAATAAATATGATGACTATTTAGAGTCATAGGTTCAGAGATTTAGAACTGGAAGGGCCCTTAGAGGTCATCTAATCCAACCCCTTCATTTTAAAGATGAGGAGACTGAGGGTCAGAAAAATTAAGGTAGATGATAATAAAAATAATATTTATATACCACTTTTTTAAAGTGTGCAAAGCTCATTTGGTCCTCACAACAATTCTGGGAGGAAAGTGAAGCAAAGAGTCTAAGTGACTTGCCCAGTCATAGAGGTAGTCTGAGGCCACATTACACTCAGGTCTTATTGACTCCAGATCCAGCACCCTATTGTCTGTTTTGCATTAAAAAAAGGTGTGGCTCTCTTCTGAAGTCTCTCTGAGATTTACAATATAGAGAGTTCAAGCAAAGGTTGAACACAACCTGCTGCACTTAGGCAGTTTGTGTGAGATATATAACAATGGATAAGTATAAACATTTGTTAAAATTGGGACAAGACCAAAACACAAACTTTGGCTGGACCTAAAATAAGACCTGGGTGAGCAGACCCAAAACATAAACGTTTTGGGTGGACCCAGGTATTCCTCAAGACAGTTCTCTGGCTTCCTTGGAGTATCTCTAAGGTCAGCCTGACCCCTACAGTAAACTTTGGGTGAGACAATATCTAGTCACCTAAAGCTAGGTTCAAACAATATTAATAAATAGCAACAAAGTGTTTTCCCACACTATTTACCCACTTATAAAATATTACTCACCTAAAGAGTATAAATAGTACCCACTTATTACCCACCTATAAAATATAAATAGTAAATGTTGGAACCAGTATTCAAACTCAGATCTTCTCACTCCAGAGCCAGTATTCTTTGCATTATGTTGCTTTATAATTATTCTGTTTCTCTTTCTAACTATACTGGTTCATTGATGATTTTTTTCTTCATGTAGCTATTTGAAAAATCATTTTCCTCTAACTCATGCTTCTCCCAAAGTATCAAATACTATCTGAATTAAATTGCTCTTTGCTTTTGAAGACATCCCATAAATAGGATCATCAGTAGGATTTATTCCAAATTAATAAAGTGGATGGCTTAAGCTGTCCCCTTCCTATTTATAGAATAAATTTCAGTAATGTGGATATAAAGGTAGCTGGACCTAGTTAGAGAGCTGTTGGAGCAGGTAGCTTGAGGAAGTTAATGAAATGTGTGGGGAAAGAGTGGTAAAAGCCAGCCAAGTCTGGCTGGCAATAGATCCTCTCTCATGAGGTCGCTCTGATTCCCCTTTGGGCTACTCCTCAGTACCAATTGTCTCACTGAGAGTAGATCAAAGACAGAGGGAAAGAAGGGGAAGTGAGAGAAAGAGAGGGAAAAAGAGATGAGGGAAAGGAAAAGGAAGAGAGGAAAGAAGAAAAACATGTATACTATAAGAATGATTCCAATACTTCTAAAATTAGTTGGATAGGGAAAAAAGAAGAGAACTTCACCTTTCCTCTTCTCTTGTGGCCAAGAACTGTCTCAGTAATAAGCAAAGTAGAAATCCAAAGACAAAAAACAAAACAAGACCAAAAAAACTCAGGTTTACCTCCAAGTCTCCTATTTTAACACTCTTTCTCAAACACAGCTGGGAAGATTCTCCACAAGCTTGAAGGCTGATAACAAGGAGGAGTCTTCAATTTGTCTTGGTAAATAAATTACCTGAAACAGCCAGGCAATATCGGGAGGACTCATCCAACATCCAAACCAAGGAAAGATCCTTATACTGCATTTGCCATCCCTGGAAATAAACTAGCTAATTCAATTATCTGCAAATTCTTGCTGATTATCAGCATTTCAAGGAGTCCACAAAGTTAGTTAGAGCTACTTATCCAACTTAGGTCAAGGCCTGGGGCACAAAGGCTCAGAATATGAACTAGAATGGTTTATGAAGGACTCTAAACTAATTACGTGTAACACATTGGCTGGATAAAGCAGTTTTCTGGGTGAATATGGCTTGTAAGCAGACACTGTAATAAATTCTATATGTGCTTATCCCTTCCACTATTCATCTTTCCATATCACCTTCAGCATATTCTAGCAATAACAATAAGACCTTGCATGGAAGTATCAGTGGGCACTGATGGTAATAGGAAGTAAGGTAGTGGAGATTGGTCCTGTAAAGACATACCACTTGTGATTTTATTGCCTGCCCAAGAGCAAGAATACCCTCAACCAGACCCTTTGAAACTCTCTCAGAACACAGAAGATTCCTCAGCTCTTCTAAATTCTCCTCATTATAAGCCTCTCCCCAATCAATGAACTATAATCTTCCATCTATGTCCATCTTTGTCTACCCTGCTTTTATTTAGGTGCAATGAAGGAAAATGACAAGGGAGATAAATGAGCTAAATTTTAAAAGCATCCGTTTATCTTGGCCAAGCAGATATTAGGCTACCAAAGTTCTAGGACATTGCACCAAATGTAGAGGTTGCGAAAAGCAACACAAAATAAAAATAGAGCTAAATAGGTCTTGGAGCCACTTCCCTTCCTACTAGTATCCAAGTTGACTCTATTTTAGGAAAATCTTCCAATTTAATGGTTTGAGCTTCAATTGGGAGCCAAGAACTAATTCCAGTCCAGCATTCTATTCCTCCATCCATGAGCATGTCAATTATCATAAATATGATGTAGTTCATTAGAACCAATTTAAAATGATTCACTGTACCAGCTACTAAAACACCTACACTGGAATTCAGAATATTATTCTCTTTTTTCTTCTTTCTGGAGGGAGGAAGGCAGGGCAATTGGGGTGAAGTGACTTGCCCAAGGTCACATGGCTAGTAAGTGTTAAGTGTTTGAGGCTGGATTTGAACTCAGGTCCTCCTCACTCCAGGGATGGTGCACTATTCACTGTGCCACCCAGCTGCCTCTCAGAATATTATTATTAACTTTAAGTACCACATTTAAAAGACATTAAGAAACTGAAGAGCATCCAGAAGAAGATAACCAGAATGATGAAGGGCATTGAGACATTCTATAAGCAAATTAGTTTAAGGGAATTGGGGATATTTAGCCTAGAGAAGAGGGAAAGTTATGTGTTTCAGGGGTAGGGAGAGGGGAGAAAATAGGAGGCATAATAACTTTCACCAAGTATTTTGAACAGGCAGATGAACACAAGAACCCTTCAAATGACAACATCTTCCAGAATGCCAGCCCTGCTTCTGTCCCAACCTTCAAGAGCATCACCCATGGAAGCAACTCCTTTAAAGAGTTAGTTGTTTTCACCATCTGCTACTAACCAACTGCCACTCAGAAGGAAGGAATGATAGATTACTTGAAGCATCAGAAGAGCCTGAGAGAGAGACAGTAGACAGCATGTTCCAGGCAGGTCGAACCATCATTTCCTTCCTGATTCTGATGGAACCAGCCCAGAACATTGAACCCAAGAGCCTCTGGAACAGCAGTGCTTCTAGCCCAGTGCCCACAGTCATCAATCTGGGAAGCAGTTACAATGATGATGCAACCTGGCAGGTGCTCCTGCTTGGTACTACAGTTCCTGCTGGTACTTCAGCCATCAGAAGACTCAGAAAAGAAAGTTCTTACCATCCAAGTCCTTGACATTGTCAAATGGCTCAACACCAGAAACAGATACAATTTTATTAGTGGGAATGACATTAAAGAAGAGGCATTACCACCTGCTTGGGTGCTGCGCCCTAAGGACCATGGGATCTTTTCATCTGACTTGTAACTGAAACCTTCCATATGAACTGTCTCCCCCACTAGAATGTGAGCTCTTTGAGAATAAGTTTCTATTTGTATCTCCAATACTTAGCTATCACATACAAAGTGTTGAATAAATGCTTTATGCATTCATTCATGGGGAACTAGGGGTTCATTTTGTACTGTTTGTCCCTACAAGACAGAAGCAGGAGCAATGGGTAGAAGTTACAGGGAGGCAGATTTCAGTTTGAGATAAGGGAAATCATGCTAACAACCAGAGTCATTCAAAAATGGAATAGGTTGCCTTGAAAAGTAATGGACTTTCCTTCACTAGAAGTGTTCAGGTGAAAGCTGAATGACCACTTGTTGACAATGCCATAGAGGGCATCTCCAGTCCTTGAGAATGGAATCAATGATATCATTTGGATTAAATGGCCTTGGAAGTAACTTCCAAATTCCTTATCCAAGAAAGTCTACAAATAGAGTCTGGATGAGCAATTGTTGGCTGGGGAGTGTTGTAGAAGGGATTTAAATTCCAAGCATGAATTGGACTGGTTGACTTCTGAGGTTCTTTCCAACTCTGAATTCCAGAAATTCTATGACGAGGAGAAGAAAAAAAAATTAGATGTGCAATGCCTGAGAATTTATTTAAATTATCTTCTCTGTAGGCTTTCTCAGTAGTTCCATTCAGAAGAAAAGTTTCTATTAAAAAATTAAATTAGTAAAGTTCAAACTAAACATCATCCTCATCAGATAAATGTCAAAAGAACAGGTTTTCTATTAACCAATTTAGGGCTGACCAACACTAAGTGCTATATAATTATTGCACAGATTAAGACACATTGCTCAGAAGTCTACAGTGGCAGTATCAAATTTGACAGGGAAGATCATCATATATAATTATGATCAACAGTTATATCTTACAAGTTCTGCTCTTTTTCTGCCACAAAATTATTGGGTCCTTTATAAGCCAAAATGACATTAGAGAACTAAATTCAACCACTTATGAGAAGTAATTTACCCATTATTCACAATGTACCACAGGTCAATGTTTCCTTTGTAGAAAATAAAGAAATATGAAGAAGACTTTATTTCGTTTGAGGTTTAAATGTGATTATTCTTCTGCTGTGGCAGCCTGAGAAATTGTGCATCATTTAGAAAGTACTTGTCCATACCTTAGAAGTGCCCTATACACCTTAGAAGAAATGTAACATAGACACTTTTTAATGAAATGTATGTAAGCCTTGTCGTCATCGTTGTTGTCATTGAGTCGTTTCAGTCCTGTTCAACTCTTCATGACTCCATTTGGTGTTTTCTTGGCAAAGAAAATGGAGTGGTTTGCCATTTCCTTCTTCAGATCATTTTACAGATGAGAAAAATGAGACAAACAGGGTTAAGGGACTTGCCCAAGGTCACACAGCTGGTAAGTGTCTGAGGCCAGATTTGGACTCAGGAAGATGAGTTTTCTTGACTCCAGGCACACTATCCACTGTCAACCTACCTGCCCTAACATATAAACCTAATATATAAATAAACATTCACCTATAAAGAAGCTAGTACACCCTAGACACTGGAATGTAAGGAATGTCAGCAAAGTTACTGAGTCAGAAAAGGATTATTTGTGCGCAACCTGTCCTACAGCCTTCAAAGCTCATCAATCAAATCAAATACACTCTATCTTGACTCCAATATTGTCTTCCTATCGTTCCTATTTCAGTACGAAGGATGAACAACACTGGTGATATACAGAGAAGTGAATTCAAATGCTATATTGCTCGATATCTTAATGGTCTTTCATCTCAGTTTCAGATATCATGCCTGGTTTGTGCCTCAATCACTGACGTGCTGGAGAACAACATATATAGCGACGACAAGATAGATGAAAAGAACATTAAAATAAAGTCTGAGCAATAATAGCAACTAATATTAGCCATGGAGAAGAGATGAGGAAATGTAACTTTCTCATTTAAGTAGAGAAATGGGGGGACTATAGGTATGAAATGAACAGTTAACTTTACTTATCTGGTGTTGTTGCTGTTTTGTTGGTGTTGCTGTTACAAGCAAAAGTTCATGAGGTAAGATAGTGGGGGAAGAGGAGTTGTAATATGCAGAAGTGACTATGACATAAAAACAAAAGGTATCAATAAAATTTTGAGGTTTTCACCCCTTTAATTAGCATACTGGCTTCTCAACTTTGTTTTTCTTTGGATCAGCATTTACCTGAATGCTGCCACTAACCTGGGTGTTCTGTCAACATGGCGGAGAAAGCATTCGCAAGAGAACCAGGTTCTCCAATCATTCCTTTCCCTTGTTATATAAAAATGTACCCCCCAAATAAAAACAAGTTAAATAATTAAAGATAGAAAATAAGGGATGTGACAAAATGACCTCATAAGAGAATAGCTTCTTATATAAGGAAAAAGAAACAAGCTAATAAGAAAAAATTTAAAACTCCCAACACAATAAAAAAAATTACTATGGATTATAAGATCCTGAAGAAATACCACTATAAAGAAAAAAATAACAAAATAACCACAACAGCTCAAGAAAAAAAGCTAGGTAAATCATAAAACATGTTAAATTGTATAAAAACATGTTCAAGGGGGAGGAGAGGAAGAAGGGAATAAGCATTTACATAGCACCTACTGAGTGCTTTATAAATATTATCTCACTTCATCCTCACAGCAATCCTGGGAGGCAGAGACTATTATTATCTTCATTTTACAGTTAAGAAAACTGAGGCTAGGAGTTCAGGAACAGAGTTTAACTTCAGCATAAGCCTCCAATCCAGAAAATGAGGTTGGAGAAATGAGCAAACAGAAGAAAATGAAGAAATACCATAGAATGAGAAAATCCCAAAGAAGAGTAACTACACAAGTCTAAGTAGACTCTACTTAGTAGAGCCTCAGAGAAAACAGCCTCCTGCCCACAAGGATTACAAGAATACCTAGAAGAGATGAAACAAGATACACAAGATATAATGTCTGGGGAGGAGAGGATTACCACCCAAGCAAGGGAAATTAGCCCCTTAGAAGGGATGGTGGTAAACTTTACCCAAGAACTGACTGTCCTCAAAATTAGAACAGGCCAAACAGAAAATGATTCAATGAGAAGTTGCAGATAATACAGTAAAATAAGGTCAAAGGACAACTTAACTGGGGAAAGAATTGTAAACTTCACAAGCAAAGATGGTAGCACTAGAAGACAAGCTTGAATAAACCATTTGGACAGTTTTCAGATTACATAAAAAAGTAGGAAGAAGATCATTTTTTAGAAAATTGTTCAAGAAAAATGTCAAGAAGTAGTAAGGTCAAAGGCCAAACTATAGCCCAACACAATTCAACAGAAATACTCAGGAAAAAAAGTTAGATTCAATTCATTTTGACACACTGTCATCAAGTCTAGAACTTGCCTTAAAGGGAATATAGGGTACATAGCTAAGAAGAAAAACGTTATTTACCAAAGAATAACTATTTGATTTACACAAGATTATTTACCCATTAAAAGAAAAGACAAAAAAGTCTTAAATGTGACTCACAGAAATCAAATGAAGTTGAACTTCACTCAGGTTTATAGCTCAGATGAGAATAAGGAAATAATGGTGTCCTTGGGAACTTCTTATCAGCCCACTTCCCATGGACATAGTAAAGACATACAGGGCATACTCATCAAATTTGGAGATGAAATAAATCTGGGGGAAATCATTAATGCAACAGATGACAGAAGCAAAATTCAAGGTAGTGCTAATAGGAAAAGACAGGAGACAGATGAGAGATATTGAAGATATAAAATCTCAAAGACTCTAGATTAGATAAGAGAAATGAGAAAGTAAGATATGTGGGACACTATATGACTGGTAATGCCATTAACAGAAATAATAAAGTTAATCTACAGAACCCATTAAAGATCATGAATAGGAGCCAAAATAGACCATTTCCTATTAACTTTCTCTTCTCTACATTTGAAAATCATTTGATATTGTTTCCTATCCTTTCTTCCACATATATACGTATATATGTATGTATATGTGTATCCTTGATCCAACTTCTTCCTCTACTTTCCAGTGAAAAAATATATTTATGCATTTATGCATTTATTTTTTTTAAGTTTTATTGATGTGTTTTGTTTTTATATTACATTTATAGATCACCCCCACCCCATGAGAGGTCTTCTGTATCAATGTAAAATATTTAAGTTAAAACTAACAACATACTACATTCATCTGAAATCGCATACAACATTCCACATTCGTACCACTCCTTCACCTCTTTTTAAAATTGTTTTTAATTAACATAAATCCATTTTCTCTCTCACTTCTTCCATTAAAAAGAAAACAAAATAAAAAATTATTCTGAAAATATGAATAGTCAAAAAACCAAATTTCCTCATTAAATCTAGACAAATACGTGTGTGTGTGTGTGTGTGTGTGCGTGTGTGTATGTGATTCTGCACCTTAAATCTATCACCTTTCTCTCAAGAAGGGGATAGTGGAATATGCATCATCATCAGTCATCCAGAGTCACGGATGGTCCTTGTATTGACCACAGTTCTTAACAGTTTTCGAAGCTATTTTTCTTTAACAATGTTGTTATTGTACAAATCGCTCTCCTGGTTTTGCTTATTTCATTCTTTATCAGTTTATAAAAGTCTTCAAAATTGTTCAACTTCTATAATTTTGATGTTATATTACAAATTGTTCTTCTGTTTCTGCTTACTTCTTTCTGCATCCATACAAATAAGTCTTCCCATATCCCTTTGAAATCATGTTTCCTCATTCCTTACAGCATAATATTTCATCATATTCATATATCACAACTTTTCAGTCAGTCTCCAAATGACAGGCAATTCTTTAATTTCTATCTTTTGCCATCACAAAAAGAGCTGCTAGAGATATTTTTGTATGTAAACAATTTTTTCCTATTTTTTTAATTTCTTTTGTATTCTGGCCTAGCAGTGGTATAGCTAGGATAAAGGGCAAAAACTGTTTAGTAACTTTTGTGTAAATTCAAAATTGATTTCCAGAATGGTTATATCCATTCTCAGACCCACTTACAGTACATCAATGTACCTGTTTTCCCACAGTCCCTCCAACATTTATCATTTTCCTTTTTTGTCATCTTTGACAATCTAACAGGCATAAGGTATAATTTCAGAATTGCTTTTAAGTGCATTTCTCTAATTGGTAGTGGTTTGGAACATTTTTTTCATGTGGATAAAGATAGCTTGAGTTTTTACCTTGAGAATTGGCTGTTCACATCTGTAGACAATTTGTCAATTAGAGAATAGTTTATTCTTATAAATTTGTAACATTTCTTGTATATTCTGGAAATAAGGCCTTTATCAGAAAAACTTGCAATAAAAATTTTCCCAATTAATTATTTCCCTTTTACTCTTTGCTTTATTGGATTTGTTTATGAATTTTTTTTAATTTATGTGATCAAAATTATCCATTTTATCATCTGCGATCCTCTCTCTCCCTTATATGATCATGAACTTTTATTCTATCCATTAATCAGCTAGGTAATTTTTTCTGTTTCTCTAAATTGTTTATGATATGGCTTTTCATATTTAAGTCACACATTCATTTGGAGTTTATCTTTGTATAATGTGTGAGGTGTTGGTCTAAATCTAATTTCTTCCTTATTGCTATCCAATTTTCTCAGCAGCTTTTTGTCAAATGGTGAGTTCTTAAACAGTAGCTGGAGTGTTTGTGTTAACCAAATTCTAGGGTACTAGATATATTTACTTCTTGATTCTATGTCCGTAATCTGTTCAACTGATGAAGCTTTATTTTTTAACCAGTACCAAATTATTTTGAGAATTACCACTCAGTGGTATAGTTTGTCATCCACCACTTCTAGACCCCCGTCGTTCTCATTTCTTTTCACTATTTCCCATAACAATCTGGACCTTTTCTGCCCTGCAGGAGCTTCATTATTATTTTTTCTAATTCTATAAATTAATCACTTGGTAGTTTCATTGTTATGACATTGAATAAGTAAATTAACTTTGTTAATATTGTCATTTTTATTATATTGACTCAGCCTACCCATAAGAAATTTTTTTTATTAATTAAATCTGGTTTTGTTTCTATAAACACTGGTTTGTACTTGTATTTATATAACTTTTGTGTTTATATTCATAGGTAGACACTGAAGTATTTGACACATTCTGTAGTTATTTTAAATGTAACTTCTTTTTTTCTACCTCTTCCTGCTTGGTTTTATTGGTATTACATAAAAAGCCTGACGGTTTGTGTAGATTTATGTTATATCCTGCAAGTGTGCTAACATTATTAATTGTTTCAATTAATTTTTAGTTTACTCTTTAGGGTTCTTTAAGTGTACCATTATTTCATCTGCAAAAAAAAAATTATAATTTTGCTTCCTTTATTTTTTAACTTACTCATTCAAACCTCAGTCTTTTTTCTTATATTAATGCTATAGCCCACATTTCTAGAACTGTGTCAAATAAAAATGGTAACAGTGAATATCCTTGTTTCACCTCTGATTTTCCTGGAAAGTATTCTAGTTTATCTTTATTACACAAAATAGTAGCTCTTTGTTTTAGATACATACTATTTATCATTTCAGGGAAAGGACTGTTTTCATGTTTTCTAGTGTGTTAAACAGATGAATATTCTATTTTGTCAAAAGACTTTATGTATCTATTGATATGATATGACTTTTGTTCATTTTGTTACTAAGATGGTTAAGTTTATAGTTTCCCTAATATTAAGTCAGCCCAATATTCTTCCTATAAATCCAACCTGGTCATCATGTATATAATATTTGTGATATGTTGTTTTAACCTCTTTGCTAATATTTCAGTTAAAAATTTTCCATCACTTTTCACATAAATAAAGTCAGATCTATATAAGTGGAACAATGTTAGTTGTTCATGGGTAGGTCAAGCTAATAAAAAAAAATGACAATTCTACCTAAATTAATTTATTTATTCAGTGCCATACCAATCAAACTAATAAAAAATTATTTTACAGAGCTAGAAAAAATAAAAACAAAATTCATCCAAAAAAACAAAAGGTCCAAAATATCAAGGGAATTAATGAAAAAAAAATGCTACGGAAGTTGGCCTAGCCATGCCAGATCTTAAATTGAATTATAAAACAATAATCATTGAAATTACTTGGTACTGGCTAAGAAACAGAGTGGTGGATCAGTGGAATAGGTTAGGTACACAAGACATAGTAGTCAATGACTATAGTAATCTACTGTTTGATAAACCCAAAGACCCCAGCTTCTGGGATAAGAACTCACTATTTGACAAAAACTGCTGGGAAAACTGGAAAACAGCATGACAGAAACTAAGCATTTGGCTAACATCTTACACCGTATAGCAAAATGAAGTCAAAATGGGTACATGATTTAGATATAAAGGCTGATACTATAAGCAAACTGGGAGACCAAAGAATAGTTTACCTATCAGATTTATGGAGAATGGAAGAATTTATGGTCAAACAAGAGATAGAAAACATTATGAAATATAAAATGGATAATTTTGATTACACTGAATTGAAAAGGTTTTATACAAAGCCAATGCAACCAAGATTAGGAGGAAAGCAGAAAACTGGAAAAGAATTTTTACAACCAGTGTCTCTCATAAAGTCCTCATTTTTAAAATATATAGAGAACTGAGTCAAATTTTTAAGAATACAAGTCATTCTCCAATTGATAAATGATCAAAGGATATGAACAGGCAGTTTTCAGTGGAATAAATTAAAGATACTTATAGTCATATGCTCAGGGCCGTTTTGTGGCGCAGTGAATAGAGCATCAGTCCTGGGGTCAGGAGGACTTGAGTTCAAATTCGGACTCAGACACTTGACACACTTACTAGCTGTGTGACCTTGGGCAAATCACTTAGCCCCAATTGACTTGCCTTCCCCCCTCCAAAAAAAAATTCTCTAAATCACTATTGATTAGAGAAATACAAATCAAAACAACCCTGAGGTACCACATCACACCTATTAGATTGGCTAATGTGACAAAACAAGAAAATGATAACTGCTAGAGAAGATGTGGGAAAATTGGAACACTAATGCATTGTTGGAGTTGTGAACTGATTACAACCATTCTGGAGAACAATTTGGAACAATGCACAAAGGGCTATAAAAATGTGCAAACCCTTTGACATAGCAATACCACTTCTAAGTCTGTATCCCAAAGAGATCATACAAATGGGAAAAGGATCCACATGTACAAAAATATTTATAACAGCTCTTTTTGTGATGGCAAAGATTTGGAAATTGAAGGGATGCCCATCAGTTAGTTAGGCAGTGGCTGAACAAGTTATGGCATATTAATGTAATGGAATACTATTATGCTGTAAGAAATGATAAGCAGAAAGACTTCAGAAAAACCTGGAAAGACTTGAATGAAATGATGCTAAGTGAAGTGAGCAGAACCAGGAGAACATGGTACACAGTGACTTATCTCTTCTTAGCAATGCAAGGATCTAAGACAACTCCAAAAGACTCATGATGGAAAATGCTATCCACATCCTGAGATATGGATATGTGAATGCAGATCAAAGCATATTATTTGCACTCTCTCTGTCTTTCTCTTTCTCTTGTGTGTTTCTTCTTTCTTGTGGTTTCTCCCATTGATTCTAATTCTTCTTTACGACATGACTAATATAAAAACAGGTTTAATATGAATGTATATGTTGAGTCTATATCAATTTACACATCATCTTGGAATGGGGGGAGGGGAGACATGGTGAGAAAATTTGGAACTCAAAATCTTATGCAAGTGATTTTTGAAAACAAAAAATAAATATATTTTTAAAATTTCCATCAATGTCCATTAGGAATATTGACCTATAATTTTCTTTTTCTATTTTAACTCTTCCGGTTTATGTGTCAAGACTATATTTTTGTCACAGAAGGAATTTTGTAGGATCCCGTCCTTTGCTTTGTTGTGATAAGTTTATATAGTACTAGAATAAACTGTTCTTTGAATATTTGATAGAATTTATTTATGAATCCATCTAGTCTTGAAGTTTTTTCTTTGGAAGTCCATTTCTGGTTTGTTCAATTTCTTCTTTAAAATTGTGGTTTTTAGATTCTCTATTTCTTGTTCTGTTTCTGACTATTTTTTATTTTTTAATGTTTTATATTTTTGTAAATATTCACATTTAAGTTGTCAAGTTTATTGGCATATAATTCTGTGAAATTTTTTCTAATAATATCCTTTATATATTCTGTATTTGTTGTGAATTCACTATAATTTTTTATCCTAGTAATTTTATTTTTCTTTTTATTCTTTTTAGTTAAATTTGTTAATGGCTTATCTATTGCTCTTCCCCCAAGAAAAAACTACAAATTAAAAATCAAATCATTGGTTTTTTTATTTTAATTATCAATCTCTTTGAATTTTATCATTTCTAATTTGGGGTTTAATTAGGATTTTTTAATTTGTTGATTTTCTACCATTTTAGTTGCATTCCTAGTTTATAGAAGTGTCCTTGGAAATATCCTTCAGAAGCTTGTCCTCCTTAATCTCTCTACTCTTCACTCTCTCAGTATCTACTGGTTTCTTCCCTGTGACCTACAGAAATGCCCACATCTCCCTAATCCTGAAAAGTCTTGCACTAAACCTTACCATCTCCTCAAACTATCCTCCTATATCTCTTCTCCCTTTCTTAGACAAACTCCAAGAAAAAAAAGTCTCTATCCATTTCTTCTGCTTCCTCTCCCCTCACTAACTTCTCAACCCTTTGAAACTGAGTTTCAAACCTTTCATTCAAATAAAACTGTTCTCTCCAAAATTAGCAATGATTTCAATCACCATATCTGTTAACCTTTCTAGATTTTCATCCTTCTTGACTTCTCTGATATTCTTTACCACACTCCCTTGGTATATGTACTTCTTTCTGGGTTTTTGTGACATTGCTCTCTCCTGGTTCTTCCACCTCTCTGACCATTCCTTCTCAGTGTCCCTTGCTGGTTCATCATCCATATCATGCTCTCTAGCTTTAAGTGCACAAGTCTCTTTCCTAGGTCTTCTCTTTTCTCTCTATACTTTCTCACTTGGTGTCCCCATTAGCTCCCATGGGTCTCATTATCATCTTTATGTTGATGACTATATGCATACATATATATGAACATAAATGTTTGTATGTATAGATGACATCCATACATTCAGCACTAGTCTCTTTTAGGGACTCTGGTGTCACATCACTTAGTATATCTCATGGGCACTTCAAACTTACCATGTCCAAAACAGAATTCAACATCTCCCAAACCTTCCCCTATTCCAAATTTCCCTTTTGGGAAAACCATTTTACTTCCAGACTCTCAGATTTGCAACCTTGCTATCATCCTCAATTCCTCACTCTCCCCATTACCCCAAATATCTTGTCAGTTGCCAAGTTCTGTCAATTTGCACATCTCCTATATTCAAGCCCTCTTCAGTTCTCACCAGGGTTATTCCATTGGCCTCCTAATTGTTCTTCCTGACTCAAATTGCTCTTCACCCCAATTCATCCTCTACTTAGCTACCAAAGTGATTTTCCTGAAACACAGATCTAATCATATCATTACCCTACTCAACCAACTCCAGTGGCTTTCTATTACTTTTAGAATAAAATATAAATTCCTAAATTTGGTTTTTATAGCCATTCACAACCACGCCTCAGTCTCCTCTTGCGTTACTCCCTTTCCTTACCAACGAAGCTGGTCTCCATTACTCATCCCCATACATTTGTACTGGTTGTTCCCAGTGATAGAAATGTACTATCTTTGAAAAAAGAATCAGCTATTTTTATTACTTTGATTTATTTTTAGTTTGATTATAGGATTAGGCTCCCTTTTGTGGGAAGAGCTAGACCTAAACTAAGCCATACTAACACAGATAATCTCCTAAATCTAGGTTACCTATAGATTTAGTGAATAGATAGATTGAGAAGACTTTATCATTTAGCAGCAGATAATTTAGAAGAATAAAATAATCATAAGATTATAAGGTTTCTCAAAATGCTCAATTTCCTTTTAGAGCAGAAAGCAGGGTTGACTAGAGGTTAAATTCACCTGGAGAAAGGTTAACCACAGGTTAAGCCCCCACCCTTTTTTTGATCTAGAATCTAAGTTAATATAATGGACTCTTCTAAGGAGATGAGTGGTGAGGTGGTGACTGCTAACCACTGACCACAAGTTCCTCTTTCCCAGTACACTTTCTGGTTACAAAAGGTACCACCTGGAGGGAAGGACTTCTGGCGTAGGATTAAGAAAGTCTGGAAGAAGCTAACTAGTCAGGTAACCTACCTTGTTCAAGTGAATTATGCTCAAAACAAATTTCTGTCATTTTTTAAATTCTCTTTTTTTGTTATAAAAATCATCTCTGTAAATCATTCCTTGTCTCTAACCTCTGAGAAGTCAGGTGACTTAATCTTTACAAATTACAAATTCCTGACTCAAATTGCTCTTCACCCCAATTCATTTACAAATTAAGTAATAGATGACTTGGGTAACTGAACTGAGTTTCCTTTTTATTTCAGATAATCAGTTTTAACATCTTCACTTTTACCTCACAGACTCCCTTACTTTCAATCCAAACTCTAACTTCTACCTAAAGCCTTTCCCAATTCCCCTAGCTACTAGTTGCCTTCCTTAAGGCAAAACTACCTTCTATTTGGTAAGACAGGGAAGTAAGCATTTATCAAACACCTAGTATATACCAGACACTGTGCTAAGTACCTCACAACATTATCTCATTTGAGCCTCACAACAACCCTGGGAGACAGGTACTATTATTATCCCCATTTTGCAGTTGAAGAAACTGTCAAATAACTTGCTCAGGGTCATGTGACTAGTAAGCATTTGAGACCATATTTGAACTCAGATCTTCCTAATTCCAAACCTAGAGCTCTATCCACTGAGCCAGTTAGCTGCCCCTGTTCATTTTTGTATTGTTATAGTACATACTTCATATTTACATGTTGTCATTGAAGGCAAGGACTATTCCATTTTACATCCCTAGCACAGCCTAGCATAATAAATGTAACACAGCAGGTGCTTAATAAATGCTTGTTAACTGATGGATTTAGCCAACACTGGCTTAACTATCAGGAAAGTAGCAGGAAAAAAAAAAGATAGAATTCAGGAGGTGAAATGTAGGTTGAATCATCCACCTGCCCATGTCATAGAACCCACATACCCCTTGTACAGTTCCATAATTTTCTCTCAAAATCTGTTGTCACAGCCACAACTAGCAAAGGGCACAATAGGTTTTGTCCCCCAGGAAATTAATAAAGGGTGTTGACAGCACTCACAGCTAAGCTTAGCATCTAGTTGGTAAGAATAATCGGTTAAAATAGGAAGCTACCAGATGGTACATTGTATCCCACATGAATTCTTTCCTGGTCACCTCACCCCAACCCTGCTTTCATGCTGCTTTCCTTGGGCACATTTTGTGCTAATTTTTCCACACGCAAAAATCACCAATGTGATCTTTGGTAAGAGTATCCACATTAAGAACATTTATTCCTAATCTTCTAATTCACAACCCATATCTCCCCTTCAATGGAAATTAGTCTCTGAACTAGTGCTATATGTTGTATGTTATCTATAGTGTTATATCTTTCGATTTAAGAAGCAATCCTAAATCTATTCCAAGCTTCAATCTAAAGATATTGTGATATATACAAACTGACCTTTAAGTAGCAGCTTAGTAGCAATTTTCCCCAACTGCACGTAAAAAACATTTTTTAACATTCTTGTTTTTCTTAAAGTTGTTAGTTCCAAAATTCTCTCTCTCCCTCCCTTCACCCCTCCCTGAAATGGTAAGCCATCATATAAGTTATACAAAATTAATGGTTTGAAGGAAACTTTGGGCTACAAATTGAAAGGATAATTCCATCTCTCCAAAGAGCTATACCAGAGAAGCAGTATCTGAATTCTGCAAAATTAGATGGCCATGAGGGCATGACAAATCTTCAAGGAAACCTATAGGGTTTCTATAGGTCATAGAGATCCTAAACAAGGCTGAAAAGAGAAGTTGAAGTATAGGAGAATGATATGACCAGCTGGAAGTGAAGGGGAGGCATTTCTCAGAAAAACTCAGCCAAATCCCTTTTTAGTGAAATTTCTTTTAATTTGTTTGATTTAGTTTTATACTAGGGATCTATCCCAGGTACCAGGAGGGCAAGATGAGAAATAGGGAGCAATATTTTCTCTAGCAAGTGGGTTAGCAGCTTGGAGAAGGCGATCTCTAGGGTCAGCTTCTTATTCTGAAATTATCAATGTTATCAAGTTTAGAGAAGTGAGGCCCCTCTGCCCCACCTCTTTCCCCATATCATATCATATGTATATATGGAATATGTAACTTTAAAGATTTGTTTTTAAATAAACATCCTTGAGGTTGTATATTCAGATAAATGATGGCCATCAAAATACTCTAACAATTTTGTCATTCCCTAAAATGTTTTTGGATGTAACTCTTCTTTGGAACCATCTTCACAACTGGTCTGTCAATCACAGCCTAAATCAGAACTATTACTTTTTTTCCATTCTTTTTTAAAAATTGCTTTTGGAAAATCCTAATATTAACAAACACCAAATAAAATGAGTACTTCCACAAACACAGTAGAACACAAAAAGTAGATTGTATATGAAACTGTACATTTCTATTACATATAGTTTGGTTTTTTTAAAAGTATATAATAAATTCAACATACAACTCTTAAAGCAACCCTGCTTATCTGACCTTTCAGTTTTCTTTTTAAAATGCTTCATGTATTTTTTTCACTTTATTTTTCTTGCCTTTTTTGTTTTGTTGGTTTGGGGTATCGTTTTTTTTTGTTTGTTTTGGTTTTTTGCAATACAGCTAATATGTTTTGCATGAATTTACATGTACAGTGGGTATCATGTTACTTGTCTTCTCAATGGATGGGAAAGGGGCTGAGGGAGAGGGAGACTTTGTAACTAAAAATTTTGAAAATGCTAAAAAAAATGTTTTTAAACAAAAATGCTTCAGTGTTTCTTTTGTCTTTTTTTCTTTTCTTTTTTGAGAGCACAACCTTACCCCTAGCTTACCACTCTCTTCCAAATCATTTAGAGAAAAATGATGGAGGAAATGTAGGAAAATACATATCTTACCCTCATAATTTGAATTTCAAGTGAATTATACAATCCAATAAAACAAAAGAGAGTGACAGATTGGAGAAGAAAACAAAACTCCACAATCTATCACACCTAAAAAACAATGGCGTACGTAGAATAAAAATGAAGGGCTGGAAAAAAAAAACTTACTATGCATCAAGTGAATCAAAAAAGCAGGAGTTGTAATCATGCTATGAGACAAAGCAAAAACAAAAATCCACAACATAGAGGTAAACAAGAAAACTACATTAAGCTGAAAGGAACCACAGACAACAAACCATTAGCAATATTAAATTTATATGCTCCAAATGTCTAAGCACTTGTATTTATAAAGGAAAAATTCACTGAATTACAAGAAGTCATAAGCAGTAACACAATACATCCTTCTCTACATTTTGGACAAATTAATAGAAAGATAAACAAAAGGAAAAATATAAAATTGAACAAATTGCCGGACAAACGAATGCTGAAAAATTTATGACATTTGCTAAATGGAACTGCAAAAGAATAAATCTATTTCTCAGCACTATATGGAAAACTTACAAAAATTAACCATGTATTAAGGCACAAAGATATTGCCAATAAATATTAAAAAGGTAGAAGTAGAAAATATATCTTTTACAGACCATAAGGCAATAAAAACAGTCATCATTTCAGGAAGCACAAAGAAAAGATACACAAAAATGGAGTCAACAACGAAACACAAAATAATAAGTGGTACAAAGAACAAATCATAGAAACAACTAGTGAAAGAAAATTATAATTATGAAACAACATACCAAATTTTGGGGGATGCATTTAAAACAGCCCTCAGGAGAAAATTATATTCCTAAGAATATCCATTAACAAAATGTAGAAGAGGGTTAGTGAACTGAATATGCATTTTCAAAAATTACAAAACCAACAAATAAACTCAAAATAAGCACAAAAGAGGTGATACTGAACATACAAGGAAAATAGATTGGGAATAAAAAAGAAAAACAAAACCTTTGTTACAAATATGCATTAGTCAGGCAAAAACGAACTCCCCCATTGGCCATGTCTAGAAACGTACGTCTCAACCTTCAATGTGAGTCTGTTTCCCTCTCTGTCGGGAGGTGCAGAACATATTTCCACACTGGTTCTTTGAAATTGTGATGAGTTGTTGATGAGAGTTCTGAAAGCCTTTCAAAGCTTTTTGTCTTTACCATGTTGTTATCGCTGTATAAATTCTTCTCCTGGTTATGTTCATTTCACTTGGGATCATTTCATAAAAGTCTTCCCAGGTTCCTCTGAAACTAATTCTTTCATAATTTCTTATGGCACAATAGAATTCCATTATATTCAATTTCATTATTTTATTTTCACACTTTGTTTCGACCAGTTTGATCACCACTGTCACCTTCTTATTTATTACCAGCTGAGAGTCTAAATCAGCGGTTCTCAACCTGTGGGTTGTGTTCAATTTGCAACAATGAAAATACATCCTGCATATCAGATATTTACATTATGATTCATAACAGTAGCAAAATTACAGTTATGAAGTAGCAATGAAAATAATTTTATGGTTGGAGGTCACCACAACATGAGGAACTGTATTAAAGGGTTGTAGCATTAGGAAAGTTGAGAATCACTGTTCTAAATGATCTTGAGCTATTTCTAAAATTTAAATTCATTCTTAAAGGATGAAGATTTCTCATTCCATTTTAATAAAGGCATGATGGATTTTTTTTATAAGCCATCCGCCTACCATTTCTTATTCTTCAACATAGAATTGACTGCTAAAAGAGAAAATGAAGACTTAGAGTTGGCAAGGAAACCTGGAAAGGAAAGGCAGAAAAACAAAGTAAATGGAACAGGCTCACAGGGTTCAGCACCAGAATATCACACCAACAAAGTCTGAGAGATGTCACTTAAGTTAAAATTCTTGATATAGGTTCATAACTGTTATCCAACTTGCAAAACCTTATAGTAAGCTTTAACTGAGTCTCACTGCACTGTTCTCTTCCCAAATGTGCTCACCTGACTTGGACTGGTGACCTTCCAGTTGGTGAAAAGTTGCAGAATTGTTAATTTTGTCATGGTAAGGCGATTTCTCTCCATGGAAGATGTTTCAATTTTTATTGAGAGCAAGTACATCCAGCAGTTCTGTCCTTCCCAAATATTGCCTCATGATGAATAATTAGCTGGAATTATTCAGAACCAAGTCTATTTGTATTTTCTCTTTATCTCTGTCTTTGAAACTGTACCAAAACAGATGGCTAATAGCACACACACACACACACACACACACACACACACACACACACACACTAAATTGACATGAAAAGGTGCCTAGGAGACTAAAGATGTTGCCAGTGCAATTGATTTCATTAGTCAAAATCAATTAGCACTGATTGAGAATTCATTGGTGAGTTTGTCTTTATCATTTTGTTACTGCTATATAAATTCTTCATTCAGTTATGTTCATTTCACTTTGGATCATTTCATTAAAGTCTTCCCAGGTTCCTCAGAAACTGACTCTTTCATAATTTCTTATGGCATAATAGAATTCCATTATATTCAGTTTCATTATTTTATTTTCACATCTTGTTTTGATCTCTTTGATCACCACTGCCACTTTATTTCTCCTCATTTCTTATAGATCCCATGCCCAGAGAGGTAAGGGAACTATGCTCACCCCGCCTCTTTCATTCTCATCATGCAGACTAAGAACAGAGCATTAATTCAAACATTTATTAAGATGAGTTCAAATTTGGCCAGAAACATTTACTAGTTGTATGACACTGAGCAAGTTCTTTAATCTGTTTGCCTCAGTTTTCTCATCTGTAATATGGGAATAAAATTAGTTCCTACCTCTCCCAGAGTTGTGAGGATCAAATGAGATCATTGCAATGCACTTAGAACAGATTCTGGCACATAGTAAGTACTATATAAATATTAGCTATTATTTTTACTGTGTGCAGAGAACTCTGGGTAGTTGCTGGGGGAGTAACAAGTTAGATAAAAAGCACTCTCACTGTCCTTATGGACTATAGTCACAATATCTTACGTGACTAAAAAGTCCTAAATCAAATTTAAGGGAAAAGCTTATTGTCAACAGTGTGTGTATGTGTGTGCATGTGTGTGTGTGTGTGTGTGTGTGTGTGTGTGTGTTAAGAAAGACATCCTGTAGCTATTGTCATTTGAGTTGGGCTTTAAATAATGAGCAAGAATTCAACTGGTAAAGATGGTTACTAGTCTGTTACATTAGAAAAGTACTCTGCTACATTAGGAAAGTACTATAGACTAATATACATCAATTTCAACAGAGAATTTCAGTCCGTTTGTCATATTCGTGTGGACAGAATAGACAGATGTGTGTTGGATGATAATAATTCATTTTCTTCAGAACAAATTGAATGGCTGAACACAAAGAGCAGTAATGATAAATTGTTGTAGAGCTAGATAGCAGCCTTGAGGAACTGCCACAGGGCTTAATCCTTGGCCCTACCCCCTACTCTGTTCACATTTTTCATTAGTGATTTTGATGAAGGTATAAATGCCATGCTTATCAAATTTTGAGACAGCATTCAGGAAGGAATTCCACCACATTGGGTGAGAGAATCAGGATGGCTAAAAAAATCTCAAGAGATTAGAATGTTGGGCCAAATATAAGATGGTTATAGATGTGCAGCTAAAAGAAACATTGATGGTTATCTAATTCAATCCCTTCATTTTCCAGTTGAGGAAACTGAGACCCAGAGAGGCAAAATGACTTAAATTAATACAGAATAAATCCAGGATTTGAACCCAGACCTTCTGACTCCAGACCTACTACTCTTTTCTACCATAACCCACTGCTAACAAGCTAAAAGCTAACAAGGACAAACATAAAATCCTGACTACTTATGATTTCATTGATGCAGGTATTCCTTCTAACATGTCTTCTTAGTCTGATTTTTATGTTCTTTGTTAAACCTTCCACAAGGATCTGCCCAATATTTGGATCAGCCTCTGTTTAGAGTAGCAGTTCTCAACCTGTGGGCCGCAACCCCTTTGGGGGTCAAACAACCCTTTCACAGGGGTCACAGGGGTCGCCTATGACCATCAGAAAACACATATTTTCGATGGTCTTAGGAACCGAGACACCACTCCTCTATCCATCTCTAGGTGGGTCCGCTCACATGCAGATACACCCACATACTAGTATTAAAGGGTTGCGGCATTAGGAAGGTTGAGAACCACTGCTTTAGAGTGAGGGTTCTTAACGTGAGATCTATGAACCTGTCTTAAAAATGATAGATTGAAATGCTGGAGAAGATGCGGGAAAATTGGAACACTACTGATTGTTGGTGGAGTTGTGAACTGATCCAACCATTCTGGAAGCAGTCTGGAACTATGCCCAAAGGGCTATGAAAATGTGCATACTCTTTGACCCAGCAATACCATTTCTAGGGCTGTATCCCAAAGAAATCATTCAAGTGGGAAAAAGACTCACATGTACAAAAATATTTATAGCAGTTCTTTTTGTGGTGGCAAAGAATTGGAAATCAAGGAGATACCCATCAATTGGGGAATGGCTAAACAAGTTGTGGTATATGAATGTAATGGAATACCATTGTGCTATAAGAAATGAGGAGCAGATGGACTTCTAAATAATCTGGAGAGATTTATATAAACCGATGGTGAGTGAGGGGAGCAGAACCAGAACATTGTACACAATTACAGACACATTGTATCTGTGATAACTAGCTTTGATAGACTGGACTCCTCTTCATGACTTGACTAATGTTTAATGTGAAGGTATTTGTAGAACCTATATTGAATTGCATGCCACCATGGTAGGGATGGGGCAGAAGAGGGAGTGGGAGAAAATCTGGAACTCAAAAGCTTGTGGAACCAAATGTTATAAACTCAAAATAAATAAGTAAATCTATTAAATTAAAAAAAGAAAAACAACATCCTTGTAACAAATCTGAGAAATAAAGTAAAACAAATTTCCACATAAAAAAAACAAAAAATGATATCGTAGATACACAGATCAAGAGATACAGATTACAACTTAATTTCAAAATAACTGATTCCCTATGTAATTCTAAGTGTTTTATTTTATGCATTTTAAAACATTCTGAAAAGGGGTCCATAGGTGTCACCAGACTGCCAAAGAAGTTCATAACAAAACAGTATCCTGATATTACATTCATGAATATGTAGCACACAGACTTTTCACTGGTTATCTCTCACTCTTCCTACATAACTAGCCTACCTCTTCTTCCAGTTATACACCACTTTCATAGCCTTATATGATCACAAATTTGGAGCTGAACTTTTAATATATTATACCATCTGGGGGTGTAATTCGGTTAGTAATAAAATGTGGCCACTTCATACCCACCTACAATGCATTCCTCCATTTTTCTTTGGGCTGTCTTCAATTTTATGTCAGCAAAAAGAATAGTGATTTTTTTAAAATGGGTCTCTCTACTTTGGCCTTCAAGAGATGAAAAAACGAGTCTTCTCTTTTCTTTGCTGAGACATGGAAAATGGAGGTGGAACATTACATATACTTTGATGGTTAGTTTTATTGGGCTTCTTAATTGTAGGTGTATGGGATGAGTGAAAACTTCTCAGGCAGTTTGAGATTAACTTCCCTTTTCCTCCTCCATTGCTGCTGTCAATCACTTTCATTTCTTTGTCTGCTTTTTCCCACCTGGATGGGCCCCTCCTCCTGGCCAGTGGGAGTGAGGGACAGCCCAGGCTCACTCTTCCTCCCTTGCTTTGGGACCCTCCCCCCCCTTTTCTTGCTGTCCCATTTGGGGAAGAATTTGGTGGTCTGCCTCTCAACCAACAAGAAAGGAGACAGTCAGGAAAGGGGCTTGACTACATTAGGGTATAAATTCTTGCAGTCTTTTGTAACATACCTCCTCTCCATGTCTTCTCCCAGGGAAAAGAATACACTCCTATTCTTATCCTAAGAGATCTCTGTGTTTATTCTTTATTTTTTGTTAAATTAAGGTTGAGGGTTATTTTGCATCCCAAACAAATGGGGACTTTGTCTAAGAATTCCCTCCCCTGGAAGCAGCTGTCCCCCACACGAGTCTTGGGGCAGGTGCGCCCCTGGAGCTTTCTCCAGTGGCCTCTGGATTTGGTGGGGAGCCATGGCTTTTGGGTTGGGAAGATCAAGAAGAGAGATGAATTCTTTAGATAAGAACAGGAACAGAAGGGAAGACAGGAGTTAAAGTGAGACAAAAGGTCCAGCCTATTGATGAGAAGGACAGTCATGAAAACTATATGCATACAGCCCAGAAAGATAAGCAATATCCTCTGGGTCCTAAGGCAAGGATGCCATTTGATAAGCAACTAGGGTGACTAAAGGGGGAGGGGGATAGATCTCTTTCCTAACAGTGAATTTCTGACTTGGGTAATTTGGCAACAGTTCCCAGAAAAAGTGGGGTTTTCTTTATTTTTTTGATCTCTAGGGAAGCCAGAGATTCTGCAGAGGTGCTAGGGTGGCAGAAAAGCAGTGGGCCTGGCTGGTGGACAGGGCTAGCTGGGTCTGGGAGACAAAGGAATCCCTTGGGACATGGTGAGGGAGGAGGAAGATGGAATGGAAGGGGGGCAGGGCTTGCACGCACTCTCCCTCCAGAGGGAATTGGAGAAAATGGGGGAAAAATCCCCCTCCTTCTCCTTGGGAATTGTAGGAGTGGGGGATGGGGAGAGAGAGGATCTGGTACTTTTAGTATGTAAACTGTTTCAGAAAGGTAAAAGATTTAATTTTGTTAGGTGTAGATGTCAGGAAATTCGGGATGTAAACTGCTGATTTTCCTGTGTCTTGTCCAAAATACCATTATAGGGTAGGGAGGGAGCCTTCACTGAAAGAAGATTCTGTGGAGATAGTTTATTTCCTGTGTGAAGTGGTCTGGAAATGCTAACCTGACATAATATATGGGAGCAAGTTTGTTTTTTTTTTTTAATACATGATGTTTGAGACATTTTTCTAAATTCTGTAACTTGATAAAATTATGAATTCTATTGTTAAAAACAATTTTCTTCTTGGTATTATTATTTAGAAGCTGTTAGGTATCCTAAAAGTTCTTATAAACTGTGAACAATGATTTTTCAAGTTTGTTACATCCAGAGATATGGTTAATTTGACTTTAAAGATTATGGTAAAAATATTTGTAATTATTACTGGAACCAAAAGAAACAGTTAGGATAATTAGCCCAGCATATTGTAAACTGATCTAAAATGTGGGCAGGAATAGGTATTATCTATGGTGTAACAAAAGCAATTTTTTTTAGTCTAAATACTGTTAAAATTAGGAATTATATTGTCAAAGAATAGAAAATGATGAATGGGGCACTGGTATAATATTTTTGAAATAATTGTAATTTGGGAAATCTGTAAAATCCATTTCCTTATAGTTTCTGGTCCGGCCAGCCTGGAATTATAATGAAAGTTCAGATAAGGGAAGGGAATTTGAGTTACCCTTCCCCCACGTGGGAAAAAAAGTGGGGGGAGAAAAGTCTTGGTATTGGGTAAACCCAATTTTCTATCAATAATTTTTGTATGTGATGATTTGGAAATGCAATTAATGTCATAATGTCATTGTGTTATTATGGTATCTCTAAACTGTAAAATCCCCATATATTGTAAAAACTGAGTGACCATTGCTGAGTCAGGAATGATGTCATATAAAGCAGTTTTAATCTGAATTGTGTTGAAGCTAAAAGATGGAGAAAACTGCATAAAATGTTATGTTACTTCATCAGGTCTGCTAACCCTGTTATAATGTCATTGTATTCTGCTATTTAGAAAACCAGGTATTTACACCTTTACCTGTAAGTTATGAATGATTCTCTGTTCAAGGTGAATTGGAAATGTGTTTTTGTGGAACTCTTATTGAGCAAATGAAAAACCCTGAAAAAAATGTATATATATATATATACAGGGAGAGAGAGACAGAGAGAGAGAGAGAGAGAGATGTAGCTTTCAAGCCTACTCCATCTAAGGATGTATTTGTGTTAATTCGAAGGTTTCTGGAATGTAAATGATTTCTAGTGATAAGCGGACTGGCTGTGTGGCATTAAAGCAAGTTTTAGTTTGTGTATGACAATTTGAAAAAATACATCCAGCTGAATCAAGGTTGCCAGATTGGTAATTAATTTTTGAATTCAAAAGTTTAAATTTTAAGAACATAATAATTGTGTTACTGGTAAAAAGTTATATTATCTATGTTGTAAGAGAAGCAGTTTCTCTTAAAGCCTAAAAGTTGTTATGGTCTGGAGTATTGTAATTTGAAAAAAATCATAAGCTTCCAAGTTTGTCTTTATTTAAAAAGAAGTTTCAGTTAAGATTGTTTAAACTTGTAAAATTGTTAACTAAGTTATTTGGGCTACTGTTTTAATGCTAAAACCTAAAGTTGTTAATTTATTACAGTATGTAGAAAGGAGGAGAATGATAAAATGTTATTCTGACTAGTTTTGCTCCTTCAGAATATTCCTCCTGCATGTATGAGTATTGGCTAAGCAGGGGCATCCCTTCCCCCAGTCTCTCCTGCTTAGAATTCATATAAATTTCCCTTATGCTGTAAAACTGCCAAAGCCCCTAGAAACTATCTCTATTAGGCAAAGTCATTCAGCCTGGGAAAGGAACTGGTTTTAGTCTTAAGACTAAACTTGGTGATATCTAGGAATTTTACTCAAGGACACTAACTTAGCTTAATGAATTCCAATTTTAAAGTTATATTTTTGCTGAAAGGAAAAAAAGATATTGTTTAAAACTTTCCAATTAATTTTTCTTTCATAAAGGTTTACTTATTATTCCTCTTAACATTCAGATAAATTCAAACAGTTTTTAAAAAGAAGGTAAATACTTTTAGAAGAGATGTTTTGAAAGGTATAGTGTGTTATATTTTTTTTAGGTTTAGTAAATTTTTAAGATAAGCTATTACTAAACTAAAGCAATAAGTTGTAAAGCAAAAGAGATCTTGCTGATTCAATCTGAATTTGTGGTTATTGCATGCATAAGTGAAAGTTAAGAGTTGAATTTGAACATATAAGTGAAAATTATAGATTCCTGAAGTATCTCACTCTTTCAGACTGAGTGTAATTAGGTAAGAATTAACAAACTTGCAAGAATATAAATCCATCAGCTCGTGGGGTTTAGCCATCAACTTCTTTGCTTTGTTTAAGCAGAACTGTTATGTTAACAAAAGAATAATAACTTATGAGCTATCTTGTTTTATGGTTTAAAAAATGTAAAGGAAAGCTGAATAAACTGGATGTTGGGTTTGAGGGATTTGGGAAGATAGATAAAGGTTTGATTAGAAATATGGAAGGCAGATGAGGTTTAGGGACAAATGGGAGTTTATCCAAGCCCCCCCTGTCTCTAGATGGTGATCTGGATACCTTTCTGTCAGTTTTAAAAGGAGTTAAGTATTTTGAGAAAAGTGTGAAGAAGTGTTTAGGAAGACAAAGATCTGTAACTTGAAGTTATAATTAATAGTTCGATCAAATTTTAGATCTTATCTGAAGGATACTAGTCTATATTAATTTGCTATTTAAGAATTTTGGGGACTGCAAAAGTTACTATTATTTTTAAGCTTGATTACAGAAATAGTTGTCATAAAGGCCGATAATGGAATGGCGAGGGCTGCAGGCTGAGAACTGCTAATTGTGGATCTTTGAGCCTGGGAAAAGTTGTGGAGATGACCTTGGACACTGCCTAGGTGAGATTCTCTCTAACTCTATTTCCCAACTGTGTGTTTTCTTTCTGAAAAGGAAACCCCTCCCCCACCTATTTATCCTAAGCCCTGCTTTCAGCATCTAGGGGCCATCTGATTGCTACCAGAGATGACTCATGCCTGGAATCAAACAGGACTAAGGAAGTTTTTCCTTCTGGCAAGATTTATGACATTGTCCCTCTTTTTCTTTTATAGTAAATTCATTTAGGAGTAATATTTGGGGCAAAATAATGAATGAATAAATGTAGTGATGACATCCTTAAAAAGGAAGAAATGATTAGTAATGAGGCAAAAGTATAATGCAATAGATGTTTAAGTGAATAGGATAGTAAAGTTTGGGAAGGGCAGCTGGATCAGATGTAGGTGATTCCTCTAGAACTATGTACAGATGTATAAGATTGGCTTCCAAAAATCGTCTATTATGAGAATTTAAACTTCTGTAAGATAGTGGTAAGAGTGAAATTAATATTTCTTAAAGAATCGGTCTGGTAACTTTTAAAGGGAAGATGAAATCATTTTTTTTTAGATTTTTGCAAAATTTGGAACTAATTTTAAGTGATTGTACCAACTTATATTAAGTCAGAATTTTCTGGTAACCTCTAAATTGGAACTGGAGAAGCAGAACTCCTTTGTGAATGGTGTAACTACATGAGCCATTTTGGATTCAAAAGTGTTGTTTAAATGAAATGTCACTGGGATACAAGGAAGTGGATGTTAATGGACATTGGTAATATTGATTCTGTGAATTTGTATGGTTTGTGTGTAAGTTTTCTCAGTTATTCTGGTGACATGTAATCACCTTTCTAAAAGCTAGTATACTGTGAGTTGTCTAAGAAATTTAATCTGTACCTGACTTAATGTAAGCATGTAATTTTGTAAAATTGTGAGAAAACCTTATTGTTTTGCTTGAGCCTACTTAGTGTGGCTAAGAAAAACACAACTATTTAATTGTTTTTTTTT
>CM053583.1:111081014-111108658 GCA_028627135.1 Pseudochirops cupreus
ATAAGAAAACTCCCAGGAATGTTATAGCCAGGTTCCAGAGTCCCCAGATCAAGGAGAAAATATTACAAGCAGCCAAGAAGAAACAGTTTGAATACTGTGGAAACACAATTAGGATAACCCAGGATCTAGCAGCTTCTACATTAAGGGATCGAAGGGCCTGGAATATGGTATTCTGGAGATCAAGGGAGCTAGGATTAAAACCAAGAATCACCTACCCAGAAAAACTGAGTATAATGTTCCAGGGGAAAATATGGTCATTCAATGAGGTGGAGGACTTTCAAGCATTCTTGATGGAAAAAAAAACAGAACTAAAAAGAAAATTTGACACTCAAATTCAAGAAGCATGAGAAGGTAAACATGCAAAAGAAATCATAAGGAACTTATCGAAGTTGAACTATTTACATGCCAACATGGAAAAACGATAATTATAACTTATGAAACTTTTCTCAGTATGAGGATAGGTGAAAGGAATACAAATGTATATATAGATAGATAGATAGATAGATATAGATATAGATATAGATATAGATATAGATATAGATACATACACATATGTCTATATAGGAGAGCATATATATGCATATGAATACATATCTGAGTATGTATATATATATATGTGTAAATAGAGGGCACAGGATCAGTTGAATAGGAAGGGATGGTACTTTAAAAGGTGAAATTCTGAGGTGGGCGAGGAATAGAATAAGAGGAGACAGGGAGAGACAGAAAGGGATTAATCATCTCATGTAGAAGAGGCAAGGGATAACTGTTACAATGGAGGGGAAGAACAGGAAGGCAAAAAGGAAAGGGGTCAATCTTACTCTCATTGAATTTGGCTTAGGGAAGGAATGACAGACTCTAAACTGGTTATCTTGCCACACAGGAGAGCAGGGGGGATGGGGATGAGAGGTTTGATGTTGGAGGTGAGGGCACGTGGTGGTGGGGGAGGGATGCTGGAAGCACACCCTTCTGTAAAGGGACAGGGACAGGGTAGAGAATAGAACAAGTGGGGGGGCAGGATAGGAAACAGAACCATATAATCAGTCTCTCACAGTATGTCCATGGTGGAGATGTTCTGCATAACCACACATGTACAGCCTGCATTGAATTGCTTGTCTTTCCAGTGGTGGTGGGTGATGAGGGAGGAAGGAAAAGAATCTAGAATTCAAAGTTCTATAAATCAATGTTATTATTATTATTATTATTATTAACTACATGCAACTGGGAATTAACATATACAGGCACTGAGGTAGGGAGACACATATTGCCCTACTGGAAAGTCAGAGGGGCGATGGGGGAGGACATAGGAGAGAGCAGATTGGGGAAGGGGTTATACAGTAGGATAGCTGTTTTGGGGTGGTGGGTAGGGTGAAGATGGGGAGAAAAGTTGTAACTCAAAATCTCGTGGAAATGAATGATGTAAACAAGAAAATAAATAAATGAATAAAAAAACAAAAAAAAGATAACTATAATGCACAATGTTATATGACAGGTGCTTTAGAGGACTATAGGACAAATGATGGTATCAGGTTTGACGGAGAAGACTGTTAGTTTTTAGGGATAATCAGAGAGGGCAACATGGAACAGGAGACACTTGAAACGTGCTTTAAAGAATGATTTGGTACTTCACATAGTTTTGGCTTTCATTCCATTGTTTTTTCTAGAGGGTAGAAAACATTGAAAACAGAAATGAAATTAACATTTAAATATGAACCCTTCAAGAAGACAAAATCTGGAAAAGAAGTGAATAATTAATTGCAGACCAGAAATCCAAACTATGCTTATTTCATAGTATTCCTCCATTAGAGACTGGTTCCAGCATTAAAAACACAAAAAACCCAGTTCCTTGGAGATCTATGATAGTTTAGCACAGAGACAGTCACTTTTGGTGACAGAGTCCAAAATAGTTATCAAATATGATTCAGAAAAGGATCTCACTAAGAGTTCTGCTAGTCATGATATAAATTGTTAACACAGTCCCGAAATGATGGCAATGAGCCAGTCAACTTTAACCTTTTTAACACCCACTTGAATATAGGGGTTTTTTTATACTTAAAAATTTATTTTTGTAGTTTGTAATAGCAGAATTTCAACTCAGATATTTCCTGGCAGTTACTAATTCACTGAGTTCAAGGCCCTCCAGCTTTCCTTCTGGGCTACATGGCTCTAACTCCAGAAAGTATGGTTATTACTAAATGGCTTTTTAATGGGATTCTGAGTCCAAATGAGCAGTTTACAGAATGAGGCAGATTTTAACTGCTGTCAAGGGCTGGGGATGGGGGAAATGGCAAGGTTCAATTCAATTCAATAAGCATTTACTAAGAGACCGCTGATATGTCAAGTACAGTGCAAGGCACTAAAGTTATAAAAAAAAAAAAGAAAGCAGCCCCTTACCCTTGAGGAGCTTACATTCTCAATTAATTACCCAAGACATCAAAATGAAACATCCAATGAGGGGTGGCAATTACACATTTCAATATGATAAAAGTGTATTTTTCCTGAAAAGCACCAATAATATTGAAGTATGGGACCAGGGGGCAGAGCGGAGGAAGGTCATTTTTAAAGTTAGACTCCAAGAGTGGGAAAAGATTGGGTAGCAAGGACAAGAGGAAAATATCTTAATCAAAAACTTATCTTTAAACTGCAAAAATAAAGACTAAAAGAAAAGGCAGAGATTGTGTCTGTGCAACTGACGGACATTCACAAGTCACTGACTGGGACCCGACGATTAAGACCTCAACATATGGTCTATCCTAAGACCTAGGAAAGATCTACACATATACATTTAGGTATATCACACACAAACATACAGAAAGAAATTATTTGTGGTCACATTTCAACAGTGGAAGTAGCCCAAGGATCTGGCAAGAATCTGCTTTACTTGATCAATGTAGTCCCACCAGGATTATATGAGTTTTAAGTGCCTTCAGGGATCATTTGATACAGACCTCTCATTTTACAGATGAAGAAATCGAGGCACAAAAAGGAAATTTTTTTCCCAAAGTTATATGGGTCATAATAAGCAGAGTGAAGACTCAAATTCAAGTTTTCTGTCTCCAAATTCATTGTTTTTAGAGAGGCATCTGGATGTAGTGAATGAATTAAAAAGGATTTAAGTGCCATGTGCAAAGTATTATGATAAGCACTGGGCATACAAATAGAAGAGCAAAACAGTCCCTACATGGAAGGAGCTCACATTCTAATAAGTGAAAACATAAATAAACAGATTTCATTAGCAAGTCAAATGGAAAGGTCCAGTGATCAATACGGTTAAGCAGCAAAGTACATGGCAATGTGTCTTCTTAAATGTCATTTTAATTGATAAAACCATATCCATTCCTAATAAGGGATTGCGACTGGATAGTGCCAAGGACTCTGTTGATGAAATCAATCTCATCTGGGTCCTTGGCAGCTCTGGCTGCTGAGGAGGTGAGGGCAGTTGCAGCTGCAGAGGAAGTTACCAGATGAATTTCCACAAGGGCTACAAGAGTTGGCTAAAAGCAAGGCCAGTCTGAACTTGGATTGGGGAGGGGAGGATGGGGAGTCCTATTCCAGAGGCTCTCTCAGGCTTAAAAATCACTGATTTTAATTAAGAGGCTTGGGTTCAAATCCTTCCTCATAACATGTATGGACCATGAGCAAATAATTTAAACTCTTACGGACTTGGTTTTTTCATCTGTAAAAGTGAGATTTTAAAACTTACAATGTTGTGAGGAAAACTCTGTAAACCTTAAAGCACCATAGAAATGTGAGCTACCACCATTCAGAAATGAATTTGAAAATGGAATGAACAAGAAGGAAAGAAGTTCCAGGTTATATCAGATTGACTAACATGACAAACAGGAAAATGATAAATGGTGGAGAAGTTGGGAAAATTGGAACACTAACGCATTGTTAGTGGACTAATCCAACCATTCTGGAGAACAACTTGAAACTATGTTCAAAAGGCTCAAAAACTGTGCATACCCTTTGATCCAGCAATACCACTACTAGGTCTGTATCCCAAAGAGATCATAAAAAAGGGAAAAGGACCTACATGTACAAATATATTTATAGCAGTTCCTTTGGTGTCAAAGAACTAGAAATTGACAGGATGCTCATCAACGGAGGAACAGCTGAATAAGTTGTGGTATATGAATGTAACAGAATACTATTATTATTCCATAAGAAAGAATGAGCAGGTGAACTTCAGAAAAACCTGCCAAGACTTGCATGAACCAATGCTGAGTGGAGTAAGCAGAACCATGAGAACACTGTACATAGCAAAAGCCACATTATGCAATGATCAACTTTGTCAGACTTAGCTCTTCTGAGCAATACAATGATGTATGGACCCTGAGACTTGTTGATATGTATGTGGGACTCATGATAGGAAATATTATCCACATCCAAAGAACTATAGTCAATGCAAATCGAAGCATACTATTTTCTCTTTTGTTGTTTTTTGTTTTTTTCTTTCCCATGATTTTTACCTTTTGTTCAGATTCCTCTTTCACAACATGACTAATGTGGAAATACGTTCAATATGATCATACGTGTATAGCCTTTATCAGATTGCATGCTATCTTGGGGAGGAGGAAATGGAGGGAAGGGGGGAAAAAATTTAGAACTCAAAATCTTATAAAAGTGAATGTTGAAAACTAAATATAAATTAATTTTTTTTAAAGTTCCATGTTAGAGGGGCAGCTAGGTGGCACAGTGAATAAAGCACCTGCCCTGCAGTTAGGAGGACCTGAATTCAAATCCAGCCTCACACACTTAACACAAAAAACTAGCTGTATAACCTTGGGCAAGTCACTTAACTCCAATTGTCCTACCTTCCCCCCTCAAAAAAAAAAAGCAAAAAAAAAGTTCCATGTTAGAGATGATGAGAAAAGAAATCCTGGAGAGAAGATGGCAGAGTAGGACAGAAAATTCCAAGCTCTCAAGATTTTCCCCTACAAGAGGTAAAATAGCGCCTTAGGGTGAACAAAGTGTGGGTGAACATAAATGAGAACAGGCGCATAACCTAGGGACAATTTGAGAAGATTGGAAAAAAATCCCAGGAGGAGTTTACTGTGAAAAGTAAACATCTCCCAGCTAGGTTCCATTTTAACAGCAAGCAGGAGGCCTCTTAAACAACCAGCTGCAAACCTTGATAAAGGTTAGTTGATCTGAGCAGCTGCCTCAGTTCCAGCCACTGGAACTTTTATCCCTGGGATAGTGAGGAGTTAGGCATCTGAACTCAGGAAGATAGAGGGAACCTCTACTGACAAGGAATGCCAGACCCAGCTGTGCTGTGAAGAGTGACACGTGTGAGAAGGAATCAGCACCTAGTGAATGCAGAAGCAGTGGGGCAGAAAGCCCCTGGCTGTGGGCACTTATTGGAGGTTGGAGGTTTGGCTTTGGTTTCAGGGTAGAGGAGAAAACTGAAGATCTAGGGCAAGAGGCACCATTTCCCATACCCCGGGACTAGAGGTGATTACAAATAATTATACTATTACCACAAAAAAAATGCACAGGCAAAAGAGAAAGAATCCAACCACAGAAAAGCTATTATGGGAAGAGATAACTGGGGTTCATCTTCAGAGGAGGATACTGAAGTAAAGAAACCCCCAAAGAGTAATGTCAAATGGTCACCTGCCCAAAAAAAGAATTCACAGAAGATCTTAAAAAAAGACTTTAAAAATCAAATGACAGAAATGGAGGAAAAACTAAAAAAGAAAATAAGAATAATCCAAGAAAAACAAGAAGGGTATGAAAGGAAAGTCAACCAATTAGAAAAGGAGAGCCAAAATCTTAAGGAAGAAAATGACACCCTGAAAATTAGAATTGGCCAAAGTGAAGCTAGTGAACTTATAACAAATCAAGAAATGATTAAACAAGGGGTGGCTAGGTAGTTCAGTGAATAGAGCACCAGCCCTGGAATCAGGAGGACCTGAGTTCAAATCCGGGCCTCAGACACTTAACACTTACTAGCCATGTGACCTTGGGCAAGTCACTTAACCCCAATTGCCCTGCATTCCCCCCCTCCAAAATGCAAAAAAAAAAAAAATGATTAAACAAAATATGAATAATGAAAAAATAGAAGAGAAAGTGAAACACCTTATAAGAAAAACAACAGATTTGGAGAATAGATCATGAAGAGAAAATATAAAAATAACTGGACTAACTGAAAGTTATAATAAAAAAATAATCTTGATACAATATTGCAGGAAATAATCAAAGAAAATTGTCCTGAAGCATTAGAACGGGGGGGAAAGTAGAAATTGAAAAAATCCACTGATCACCACTTAAAAGAGATCCTATAAGGAAAATTCCTAGGAATATCATAGTCAAATTCTGAAACCCCCAGCACAAGGAAAAAATATTAAAAGTATTAAGATTAAAACAATTTAAACATGATGGTGAGACAATTAGAATTACACAAGACCTAGCAGCAGAGACATTAAAGGACTGCAGGTCTTGGAGCACAACATATCGAAGAACAAAAGAACTGGAGCTCTGGTCAAAAATATCATACCCTGCAAAGTTAAATATTATCCTGAATGGAAAAAAAATGGACATTTGATAAACTCTCAGACTTTCAAGACTGTTAAAAAAAGATCCTGAACATAATAAAAGTTTCAACATACAAGAACCAATAGAAATGTAAGGTACATAACAAAGACTGATTACAAGGGATCCATAAAAACAGACTGTTTACTTTTTACATACATAAAATGCATATCTAAGATTCTTATTAATAACTGGGCAGTTCATGAGAAAGATTGGGATATACCCGAGTATGATATGAATTTAAAAAGTAAAACTATTTAAGAACAGATTAAAAGAGTAATTATTTTACACAAATGAGGTGCAAGAGAAAGAACTGATACAGTGGAATTAGATTGGGGGGAGGGCTGGTAGTTCTGGTAACCTACTTTCATAGGGAATGGATTTAAGAGGGAACAATACATACATATTTAGGAAAGTATAAAAGTCTTGTAAATTAAGAAAAAATAAGAAGCTAGGGACATAGGGAGGATGGAGAGGACAAGGGAGAGATATTTAGAGGAGAGGGTGAAGGAACAAATAGGGGTATAGAAGGGTATTTAGATTTATGGGAATGAGAGGATAGGGGAGAGATCCTTGGAGGGGGATAGGCAAGTTGAAGAAGGGCAAGGTAGTGGGTAAAAAATAGAAGAAGCAGGAGGGATAGGAAACAAGAGATATAATGCATCTACATAAAAACGAAGATTAGGAGTGGAATAGGTTTGGGAAAGTATATGTCTATATGTGTATGTATATGTGTATGTATAGTATCTATAGCTATGGAGAAACATATCTGAACCTTATTGTAGCCTTCTGGGGGTGTGGGATAGAATATGTATATATTTATAGCTATAGAGAAACATACAGAAACTTTATTATAACTTTTCGGGAGAAGGGTTGGGGGAGGGGTTGGAATAAAGTAAAAAAGTGTACAGCAGAGAACAAAAGCAAACTCACAAGGAAGCAAAGATGGACAATTCTCAACACAACAAAGATCATTTATCATGCAGGCTTTCTTGAAATGAAATATTTATTGCTACTTATTTTGAATCCTCTCTTATGTTTGATCACTTTTTCTTTCTAGCTTTGTATTTAGGTTCTAATATTTAAGTTTATGCTAAAAAAAAAAAAAAGAAATCCTGACATTTTTGTTACTCAAAAGTCTAGAAATAAGCAAAAATTCTTAAGCCAAACACAAAGGCGCATTCACTTCAAATGCACATTCAAATATAGCTAATTTAGACAAAAGTGAAATGTGTGATAAAATATTATGTGTATGCACATTTATAAACAGCATGTAACACACGCACATATATGTATAAATATATACACATATACACATAAACACATAAATATTTTTTATCTGAGGAAAAGTCAGGAAAATATTTTGGTCATGAATTTCCAGCGTGGTCCTTATTTCTGGAAAAATCTTTCCCAAGTCCTCTTTTTTGGCCAGACATGGATTTCTGGGAATCTTTAGGCTTCTGCAGGCAGCAGCCAATGCTAGAAAGTAGGCATGCTGTCATGATT
Source organism: Pseudochirops cupreus (assembly GCA_028627135.1). Taxonomy (NCBI): domain Eukaryota; kingdom Metazoa; phylum Chordata; class Mammalia; order Diprotodontia; family Pseudocheiridae; genus Pseudochirops; species Pseudochirops cupreus. Next base: position 111,089,055 of record CM053583.1, read on the forward strand.
AAGAGCTGGACCCTTTATTCTACTATGAGAGAGTCCTGCTGCTAGCTGTCAATGAGTACCTCCTGTTCCGGGTGGTGCTAAATCAGCCCCTCCCAGACAAGCTCCAACTCCAAGTCAGCACCCTACATCTGAATTTAGTTCCTCAGAGATTATCTTACTAAATAAAGTAAAACTAGCAAGTGGGCCAGTAAGGTCCAGAGACAAAAGGCTATGAACAGGTAAGATTAAATAAGAACAGAAGAAAGGAACAAAGAAAGCATAAAATGGCATTTGTTTTCTGTAATTGAAAATAACTAGGGAAATGACTCTCACACACTGAACTGATTATTTTTTAAAGCCAGTATTCTCTCCAGAAATGTAACTTTGATATTGCCATGTTCCCAGAAATGCTACAGAATAAAACATAACTTAGCTGGGACTAAAACAAAGATGGACTGCAGAAATTTCAGAAAGGAACTATGTTTCATTTAAACTTTCTCTTCCTAATGAAAAGGAAAGCAATTTTAAAACATTCTGATCCTGTTTTCCTGCTTCATCGTGGCCTGGAAATGACCCTAGCTTCTTGAACTCTACGGTCAGCAAAGCTCAAACTTGAGCAGGTTTACACTAGAAGGATAAAATAAATATAAGATCATTAATCAAAAAATAAAAGTCTGGAAGAGACAGAAAGGGAAGATAAACAATGAAAAAATGACAGTAAGAAATCCTTTAAAGGGTAAGACAAATGAAATTTAAAGAATGAAGAACACAAACTGAGGTGAGAGGAAGTGAGAGTCTGTTTGACTATTGAAAGAAAGTAAGAGAAGAATTAAATAAAAACAAGAAAAAATGAACTAATAACTAAAACTGCAAAACCAAAGAAAGAGATAAAAAATGGAGGGGGGAGAGGAAGTTTTTGAGGGTGAGGGGCAAGGAACCAGTGGGAGTAAGAACAAAGATTCCATCTTAAAAAACATCAACCTAAAATAACTGAAGATGCATATGGTTCTGAGTTTGCAGCAGAAGAGGGGAGAAACTCGTAACTTGGAAAATACACAATATTAAATATAAATGAAGAAAAATATAAACCTATCTCTCATAACTTAAAATTTTAATGGATTAAACAATCTAGTAAAGATAAAAAGAGTTAACAGATTATACTACATAAGAAGACAAAACTGCACACTCATTGCTTTCAAGAAACACATTTTTTAAAGACATGGAATAAAAATGAGGGTTTAGGGAAAAAATTTTTCCTACGTATCAAGTGATTCTAAAAAAAGGCAAGAGATGCAATCTTCCTATCAGACGAAGCAAAAACAAAAATTTAAAACATAAAAAGGGATAAACAAAATGCATATGCTGAAACTATAGGCAAAAAAAACCCCAGTATCAATATTAGACTCAGCATCTATATTCATAAAGACAGCTTTAATCGAGCTACAAGAATACAAAGACAATAACAGAGAAGTAACAGGAGATTTCAATGTTCCTTTCAATTTTGGATGAGTAACAGAAAGATAAACAAAAGGAAATATATAAAACCAAGCAAACTGCTGGACAAACTAGAGCTAAAAGACTTACTGTGTCTTCTGAATGGGACTACAAAAGAATACACATTATTTCTCAGTATTGCATGGAAATCTTACAAAAACTGATCATGTATTAGTGCACAGAACTATTAGAGACAACTTTAAAGAGGCAAAAATCCTGAATACATCCTTGACAGACCACAATGCTATAGTTTAAACAAAAAAGGCAATCCATTCAGATGCCAAAAACAAAAGACAAAGACCAAAATGGAGATTTAACAAAGAAATTCTAAATAATGAGTTGATCAAAGAACAAATCATAGATGCTTTCAGAATAACCTGGAAAGACTCATGCAAAGTGAAGTGAACAGAACCAGAACATTTACACTGCAATACTGTATGATGATCAACTGTGAAGGACTTAGCTATTCTCAACAATACGGAGATCCAAAACAATTCCAAAGGGTTTACAATGAAAAATGTTAGCCACTTCCAGAGAAAGAACTGAGATCAATATATACTATTTTTTTACTATACCTCTTTCACATTTTTATTTTGGTCTGTGTTTTCTTTCACAACATGACTAACATGAAAATGTTTTACATGAGTACATATGTGTAATCTATATCAAATTATTTGCCTTCTTAGGGAACAAGAAAAGGATGGGGGAGAATTTGAAACCAAAATTTAAAAAAAACAAATGTTTAAAAATGGTTTGACACGTAATTGGAAAAACTTTTTTGAAAAAGAACAAATATAATTATATAAAAGACAATTATAATAATGAAACAATATACCAAAATTTCTGGGATGCAGCTAAAATAGTCATCAGGAAAAAAAATCTTATCCCTCCAAACATACATTAACAAAATAAAAAACAGAAGATTAATGAATTGCACATACATTTTTAAAAACTGAAAAGTCAAAAAATAAACTTAAAGTAAGCACAAAAAGGAGTTATTAAAAATTAGGAGAAAAATAAACTGTAAATCAAAAAATCTACAGAAATGATAAATTAAACTAAAAATGATTCTTTGAAAAGGATAATAAAACTGATACATCTTTAACCAATTTGATTAAAAAGGCAGAAAATCAAATCAATAAAATAGCAAATAAGTAAAGTGAAATCTTAACAAAATCAGAATAAATAAGAATGATTAGAACCTATTGCGCAGTTATATGCTAATACAACTGAGAATACAAAATAGAAGAATATCTTTAAAAATATGAAAAACCTAAAGTAACAGAAGACTATAGAGAGATCTTAAATAACCTCATCTCAGAGAAATAGAACTCTAAAGCAGGAGTGGGGACCCAAACTCCTGCTTCTGATGGATTCATAGAAGAATTCTATCAAACTTTTAAAGAATTACTACCTATATTACACAAATTATTCTCAAAAACTGAGAAAAGCATTATACCAGAATCCTCTTATGAAATACAGTCCTAATCCCTAAACAAAGGCAGGATAAGACAGAAAAAAGAAAGTTATAAACTTATTAATGAATATCAATCAAGAATTTTATATAAAATCCTGTTAGGCTATAATGATTTATCCAAAAAAAAAATCATTATTACCAAATTAGATTTAAATGAGGGGATACAAGGAAATAAACAATATAATAATATTAAAACCTAAAATATCCCAAACCACATAATTATCATAATAAATACAGGAAAAAGCCTTTGATAATGCAAAACACTAAATTAACTAATGGTAAAAATGCTACAAAGTAAAGGCATTGTGGGACCCTTCTTGTCATTAATTTAGTTTTGGAAATGCTAGCAACATCAATAAAAGAAAAAGAAATTAAATACATAAAATATAGATAGAGATAAGATAAAACTTTTCTTATTTGCTGATATGATGGCATACTTTGAAAATCCTAGAGAATTAGCAGAGATAGTAATTAAGATGAATAATAGCTTCAGTAAACTTGCAGGCTACAAGATAAACCCTCCAAAATCAATTGCATTTCTATGTAATAATAACGAAATCTAATTCCAAATCATTACAAAAAGTATAAAGTATCTGGAGATCAATCTACTAAAGTATACAAATGATTTGTATAGATCCAATTACAGAGTGCTCCTTAAAGAAATAAAGAACAACATAAAAAGCTAAAGAAATATTCAGTGCTCATTGGGTAGGCTATGTCATTGCAATAAAAACACCTGTACAACCAATTAAATTTTTGTGGCCTCATTTGGGGTTTTCTTGGTGATGATACTGGAGTGGTTTGCAATTTCCTTCTCCAGATCATTTTACAGATGAGGAAACTGAGGCAAACAGAGTGAAGTGACTTGCCTAGGGTCACATAGCTAGTGTCTGTCTGATTTGAATGGCTTTCCTGACTCCAGGCCCAGAGTTCTAACCTTCTGTGCCATCTAACTACCCTACAGAATGTGATAAATAGAATTCATTCAGAAAAACAAAAATCTGGGATATTAAGGGAAATTATGATAGGAAGTAGCAGAAATCATCAAAACAATTTTGTGTTGGTTAAAAAATAGAGATAATCTGAAAAAATGAAAGTCAATAATCCAGTGTTGATAAACCAGAAAACAAACTGCTTAGAAAAGAACTTTTCTACTAGGAAAACTGAAAAAACAATCTGGCAGAAATTACATTTAGATAAACACCTTATAAATATTCCACTATACATTCTAAATGCACAGTTCACCTTAATAATAAAAGATCATGCTACAAAACAATCTATTAAAAAATTAGAAGAGAAACAAATCATATGCCTCTCTCACAGCTATGGGTAAGAAATGCATTCTTAACCAAATTAGGGATGGAGGCAATTACAAAAGATAAAATAGATGAAACTTAAAAGCTTTTACACAGACAAAACTGATGCCTCTAGGATAAGAAGAGAAGTGGTTGAACAGGAAAATAAAAATCTTTGTATCATGTTTCTCTGAAAAGGGTCTAATATAGATCAAGAACCATTCTCCAACAGATAAGTGGGCAAAGGGTGAGAACAAACACTTCTCAAAAGAATTGTAAAGCATTCACAATTATATGAAATAATGTTCCAAATCACTAATAATAAGAGAAATTAAAATCAAAAGAACCCTAAGTTTCACTTCATACCCTGTAAATCGTCAAAAGATGACAAAAGTGAGTGAATGAGGAATGGCTAAATAAAGTGTGATCCATCAATAAAATGGAATTACTGTGCCATAAGAAATGATGAATGTGATGAATACTCAAAAACATGGAAAGATCTACTTGAACTGATACACAGTTAAGCAAAGCCACTAAAATAATATACACAATGACCGCAATGATTTATATTGAAAAAACTACCCACACATACACAAAAACAAAATATTGCAAAATCATAAAGAGTAAGCATGGCTCAAAACAAGAGGTATGAAAGTACATTCCCAACCTACTTCTTTGTGGATGTGGGATGTCTACAGTTATTATGAATTGCACAAGTTCTTGGATTTTTCCCTTACATCAATCAGTTGTATTGTTACTTTTCCTTCTTTTTTGTCTTATAAAAAAAAAAATTAGTCCTTGTTATATGGGATGGTTCTCTGGAAGCAGGAGAGGGAGGGATGCTGGAGGAAATGATGATGTAAAACAAAAAAACATATCAGTAAAAATCTATTTTAAAAGAAGCTCAAGATTTTCTGAGGCAGAAATGAGAAATGAACACCTTCTAGGCATGTCAAATAGCCTGTGCAAACACATGAAGACAAGCAATAGGATTTTGGTCATGGGAAGCATCAAGCAAGCCAGTTTTGCTGGAATGCGGAGTTCACAAAAGGGCATGTTGTGCAGTAAGACTGGAAAGGGAGATTGGAATCAGACTATAAAGGGCCTTAAAACTCAAACAGAGAAATGTGTAATTTCTTCCCAGGGGCAATACAGAATTGGTAGAGTTTTTGAACTCGTGGCTTTAGGAATATCAGTCTGGCAACCATGTAGAGTGAAGATTAGAAAAGGAAAAGACTGAGGCAAGAGGACCAACAAGGAGGCTGTACTAATAGTTCAGAAGAAGACCCCAACTAGAGTGGCAGCTATGTAAATGGAAAAGAAAACACAGAGAACATTTTATAATAATAATACCTAATAATAATTACAGCATTTATATAGTTCTTTAAGGCTTACAAAGCACTTTACATATATTATCTCATTATCAACAATGTTATAAAAATAGAACTTTGAAAGACATAAGAACTCTTAACAATTCAATGACCAACCATGGTTCTAGAAGACTAATGATGAACTATCTACCTCCTAATGGAGAGGTGATAGACTCAAATTATAGAAATTATAGACATATATTTATACATAGACACACAGAGAGTTATACCTTCAGTACTGCATGGGTTAGCGGCATGATCCCCCCCATGATCTGGAAAATCTGCGTAAAATTTTTCAGCCCTCCTTTTGTACCAGAGAAGTCTGAAATTTTCTTTTTTTATGGAGTACTTACAGTATCTTATTGTAAAATTTGGGTTAAGTATCTGGTCATAGGCTCTGTGTCATCTCTTAGCCCTCACATGTTGTCTTCAGCTTCTGTAAAACTCCCCCCCCAAAATTTCTACTTAATTTCTTATGCTGACCTGTGATATATCAAAATAGTGATGGCAAAAGTGTACTTTAATAATAGGCAAAATATGTACTGTATGAAGTATACCTCCATCTTTTTGATTTGCTAAGAAAAGTCAATTTTGGGCTACTGATGAAAAAAAAAACACTTGATGTGGGTGTTTTTTTCCTAATTGGGTTCAAGTCCCTTTGAGATCCATGTAAAGTCTATTCCCAGCTTCCCACAGTGGGTATAGTATACAATACAATTATATTATCATATATTAATTACATATCATATCATATATTTGTGTTATATATTGTATCATATATTATATAACTACCATCCGATATCATGAAAAAAAACCTGAAGGGTAAAGTTAGTTGTTTACTTTTGTTACAACTACTATTTAAGATAATGTATCATTACATGTACTTATACAACCCTTTTTAAGGAAACAGAAATACTTTTTAGATGTACCAACCACATGACCTTGGACTAGTTACAACCTTGTTGTTACAGAGATTTTGTTTTCTTTGTCTAGAATTAGTTACATTTAATTTAACTAAAAAATTTTAAAGGGAACTGCTATGAAATACATTATGGAAGTAAAACTGATAGGATCTGGCAATAGAGTAGTTTTGAGGAAAAGGCAAAAGTCGAGGAGGACTACGTTCCAATGCTGGATATTGTGGTGACCAGAAGAATGGTGGATACCTCAGAAGAAACAGGGAAGTTAGAACGAAGAGAAAGTTGGGCAAGTAAGGGAGGAAAGTAATGAGTTCTGTATTTGGACAAATGAGTTTGAGTTGTCTATGGCACACTTCCAGTTGAAGATGTCTAATAACCTAGACATATACCCTTAAGTCAACACATACTCTGAAGTCTGGTGACTTCACTCTGAAAGTGGGAACACTATTCCTTTTTCATAGGCTTAAAGCATGTTAGGGATGAAAAGAAACCTGGAAATCATCTAATACAGCCTCTACATTTCAAAGATGAGAAAAATGAGACCCAAAGAGGCTGCCAAAGGGCTTCAGTCTATGTCAGACATTAGCTTGTGAAGCCAACACCTTCATACTTGGGACCTGGCCCCATAAATCCCATCCATTAACAGCTAGCCGCTCCTTATTATAATTTACCACTTAGAATTAGAAGATAAAATGATTTCATTGATAAGTCTGATATTAAGAAGTTATCAAAGAAAGGACTTCTTTTTAAGATAGTGTTGTGAAAGGTCATAAGGAAGAGCAGATCTCCCATGTATTTTTCAACAAAGATCTAAAAAGGACACCAGTTCAAATAAAGATCAAAATGGATTATGAGAAACAAAAGTAAACTTCTCTATCCAGCACAGGATATCACAAAAAAAGATATTCAGAAGCCTAGGAACACTGTAAAAAGGGTCCTCACATTGGAAGGCTAGTGTGATCTTTGGTAAATAGACCTGAAATCTGACATCTTTCTAACCAATTGAGATGCAAGGAGACTAGAAACACACATTACTATAACCAAGACAATAGAGAATTACTAGAAATTCTTAACATGTTGGCTGGCAACAATCCAGGGCCTTAAAGCCTAAGCTCTAATTGAAGTATTCTAGGGAAGGCTGAAGACTGTTAGTGCTCCTCAAACATTAACAAGATAGGGGTGATGAAAACTATTGGCAGAAGTCCTGGAAATGGGGAAGAGGACCAAATGGAATCTGACCACCTCCATCCAAGAGTGCAAAGAAGGACCCTGACTCCGGCACGTAACCCAAAGCCAGTAAGAGGCTAGAGATGTAAACAAACAAGAAAACTCTGAACATGAGGAAGAGTAATAATAATAATAGCTAGCATTTATGCAGCACATACATTATGCTAGGTACTGAGCTAAGCACTTTACAAACATCTCATTTGAAGTTCACAACAACCCAAAGAGGTGGGTGCTATTATTATCATCTCAGTTGAGGAAACTGAGGCAAAGAGGTTATGTGATTTGCCCAAGGTCACATGGTTAATGTCTAAGTCTGAACTAATCTCAAGTCATTCTTTTTCTAGGCCCAATGCTCTATCAATTAGGTAAGAGATACCAAAGAGGTAAAACCAGGAGGAACCACCAAAAGGGCTATAAAACTATACATACCCTCGAACTCAACAATATCACTACTAGGTCTATGTCCCAAAGATATCAAAGAAAAGGGAAAAAGACCTATTTGTACAAAAATATTTATAGCAACACTTTTTGTAGGAGCAAAAGAATTTAAAATTGAGGGGATGCCATCAAGTGCAGAATGGCTGAACAAGTTGTGGTATATGACTGTGATAGAATATGGTTATATGGTATGTGGTGTATGATTGTGCTACAAGAAACAACAAGCAAGATGGTTTCAGAAAAACCTGGGAAGACATATATGAACTGATGCAGAGTGAAGTGAGCAGAACCAAAACACTGTATACTTTAAGAGCAATATTGCAAGGATGATCAACTATGGAAGACTTAGCCACTCTGATAAAGAAAATAATCCAAGACAATTCCAAAGGACACATAATGAAAAATGCTGTCCACCTCCAGAGAGAGAACTGATGAACACTGAGTACAGATTGAAGATTACTTTAATTTTATTTTTCTTAATTTTTTTGTGTTTTCTTTTACAACACAGCTAATATTGAAACATTTTGCATGACTTCACATGCATTTGGAATGCATTAAAAAATTTTTATATGTTATTTGGAAATATTTAACATGATAAAAAATACTAAAAAGAAAAAAGAACCCTCACTATCTTCCAGTGTCACAGAAAGATAATTTTATTCTACTTTTGATAGTTTTAAGAGAGGCAATAAAAGGGAAGGTAAAAAGAATTGAGAAGAAATAAAATGTTTCTCATAATTAGGGTATTCAAGAAGAAAAACATATAAAAATAGACAAGGGGAGAAAGAAAAGAAAGGGAATAAGCATTTATATAGCACCTACTCACAAACCTCCCTTTTATCTGGACAAAGGAGAGTTGCATACACACACACACACAGACACATACACACACAGACACACACACACCAAGAGTTGGTCCAGAAATATATTAAACTTATTAGTAAGATATAGGCAGAGAAACGGAAAGGTGAGAAGGCAGACTTAGGTAGAGATAAAAGCAAAATAAACTTCAACATCAGTTGATGAATCTTGAGGAAGGGAGTAAAAGAGGAAGGAAAGGAGAAAGAAACAAACATTTCTCAAACACCTACTATGTTCTAGGCACTGTGATAGGCACTTCACAAATATTCTATCATTTGATCCTCACAACACCCCTGTGAGGTAGGTGCTATTATTAAATTCATTTTACAGATATGGAAACTGAGGCAGGCAGAGGTTAAGAGACTTGCCCAGGATCACAAAGCTAGTAAGTGTCTGAAGCTGGACTTGAACTTGAACTTCCTGACTCCAGGCCCTGCGCCCTATCCACTGCGCCGACCAGAGAGTAGACCCTGGGTCTGGTGAAAAGAGGAGGGGCAGAAGAGTAGGAATAGACCACTCCAATTATAAATTACTGGTAGCGATCACATTCCTTCTCTTTCACCACCTTCTTCTTTGTAAAGAGGGCAATAGGTAGCAAAGAGAAGAAAATCAGAAAAGAATACGATGGAGAGAAATACACAATTAGCAACTGTAACAGTGAACGTGAATGGATTAATTGATCCATCAAACAAGAAATGAGTGGGAGAAGGGATTAGAAAGCAGAATCCAACAATATGATGAAACACTGATTCACAAAGAATTAAAATGAGAGCCTAAAACAGAACTTAATATTTCAAGAAAACTCAAAAGAGCAAGGTGATCTCAAACAAGATGGTTACAATCTCAGACAAGACAATAATAAAAGTAGGAATGACTAAAAGAACAAATAATCACAGAAACTATTTTGCTTAAAGGTACCATAGATAACAAAACAGTCACAATATAGTATACATGCACCGAATGGCATATCATTTAAAATTTTTAAAGGAAAGTTAATCAAATTACAGAGAGAAATAGATAGTAAAACCACAATACCTGGGAACCTCAATGTGTACCTTACATAACAAGGTGAATATAACAAAAGGACAAGTAAGCCTTGAATAGAATTTTACAAAAGTTAGACATAATATCCCTTTGGCAATTACTGAGTAAGAATAGAAAGAAATAAACATGTTTCTCTAGCCCACATTTACAAAAAGTGGTTATATATTAGGGCATAAAAACCTCACAAACAAATACAGAACATCAGAAAAATCAAACACAACTTCACTAACCACAACTCAATAAAAATTGCAATCAGTAAAGGGCATTTGAATTATATTCAAACTTAAGTAGAAATGAAATCACATAACTGAAAAGCAGCTAATGCAAAAACAATAACAACAACTAAACACCAAAATAGAAACTGGAACCAAAAATGATCAAAATCAAAAGAAAAAAATCACCGGCCTAGAGAACAAAACTAGGAGCTAGCTTCTGGGGGAAGAAATTATGCAACAGTGAAACAGTCAGGCTCATAAAAACTTAAGAGAGAGAATGTTAAAAATGAAAATGAATTCACCACAAAAAAATTATTAGGAACTATTTTGCTGACTTGTATACTATTAAAATGGATAATTTAAATGAAATGGATGAATGTTTATAAAACTATAAAATATCTAGTCTGACAGAACAAGAAAAGAGAATGTAAAAAACCCTTTCTCAGAAAAAAAAAAGATATCAAACATGCCATAAATGAACTCCAAAAACAATTTTTAAAGTCAAATTTGCATGTGAATTCAGTCAAAAATTCAAAGAACAATTAATTCTAATATTACATAAATAGTCTGCAAAAGTAGGAAAAGAAAGGATCCTATCACGCTTCTTTTATGAAAAAAAATGTATTTATGAAAAACTACCTAAACCAGGGAGAAACATGAAGAGAAAACAACTATAGATTAAAATCCTAGTGAGTACTGACATCATCATCATCATTTATAATGCTTTATGGCTTGCAAAGTGCTTTGCAAATATCTCACTTTGTCTTTACAAATGTTAAGTAAACATGAGCAAAGAAACTACAGCAACATGTGAAAAAAACTTAACACTAGTGCAACCAGGTTGGATTTATACAAGGAATATTGATACAAGGAACATCAACAGCTACATCAATAGACACATGAAAAGACACAAAACATTCATCAAAATTAAAAATACTATGAAACACAGTAGGAATAAATGATCTTTCCTTAATACAGCAACTAATATCTATCTAAAACAGTAAGCTATTATTATCTGTAAAAAAGAATTAGTGTCAGCAATAAAGCAAGGAAATCCACTGTCATTATTATTTAACACCCTTCTAGAAATGCTAGCTATAGCAATGAGATAAGAATTAGAAATTGAGGCAAAAAAACCTCACTTATCACTCTTTTGCAGATGACTGAAGAACCCTATAGATTCAATTAAAAATTAGTTGAACCAATAACTTCGGAAAATTATCATGATGGAAAACAACCCACACAAACCATCAGCCTTTCTGTATATCACCAACAAAACCCTGTAGGGAGAGACAGAAAAAGAAATTACATTAGAAATAACTATAAAATGTATAAAATACTTAGGAGTTCACCTCCAAAGACACCCACACAGGAGGTAGAGGAAAACAAATGCAAGGCAATAATTATCAAAACTATCTGATATTTGCTAAGAAATAGAAAGATAGATCAATGGAGTACACATATAATATACAGCAACAAATAAACGTAATAGCCTTGTATTTGACAAGTTTAAAAACTTAAGATTTTGGGATAAGAATTCATCATTTGGTAAGAAAAAAAACCTGTTAGGAAAACTTGTAAATTAGAGTGGTTGAAACTGGCATAGATCAGTATCTTACACTATTTACCAAGACCCATTGCAATTAGAACTGATTATCTCAGAGACAAGACTGAAGCATGACATACTAGTAATGGGTTTTGTATTTCTTCTCAATGGGTGGGAGAGGAGTAAAGATAATTTGCAACTCAAAATTAAAAAGTTGGAAAAATGTTATTAAATAAGAGATTCCGTGTGACATAATGGCTAGACACCGAGGATCACAGGGAGACAAGGGTTCAAGTACTCATATACAGGTTAGTCAAGTCATTTAATCTCTTAGCGCCCTATGAAGCTCTCTAAAACTATGAATCACTGAGAAAGTACATTGGAAGAAGTTTTAAAGGGCTTTAAAAGCCAAACAGAGTAAATTATATATGATCCTTCAGGCAACAGGGAACTACTGAAATTAATATTAAGTAGCAGCTGTATGGAAGACAGACCAGAGTTAGGAGAGACAAGGCAAAAAAGACCAATCAGGAGGCTACTGCAATCATCTAATTTGGAGGTGATAAATTCTAAAGTCATTGGCTGTGTGAATACAAAGAAGGGGTCAAGTGCAACAGATGCCGTGGAGGTAGAAAAAGGAAGATTTGGCATTTGAAATGTCCCTTTGGCAATTGGTGATGAAAGCTTGGGATAAAGACTATGCCTCTATATATATAGATCTTCGATGAAGGAGATGATCATCAAATCCATGGAGGAGTTTAGAGGAGACAATTATCTCCTAATTGTTCTCCCTATTCCTTCTTGCTTTTCCTATCCGTCCTCCATACAGATGACAAATTGATGCTCCTTAAACAAAGACCCTATCACCCTTTAAGTAACATTTCCAATTTGATTATACTCCCATTTACTTGATTCTAATTAATTAGCCTGTTCTGTTCCCCATATGACAGTCCATCTGCTTCCATACCTTTCCCTAGGCTCCCATGTCTACCATGCATTCATTCTTCACCTCCTCCTTGTAGATGAACCCCTGCAAAGTCTTTCCTGATCTCCTCAGTTGTTAGTACTCACTCTTGAAACTTGTTTTAGAATATATTTTGCATTTAATCCTCTTTATATGCTGTAACCCCCCAGCAATCTGTAAACTCCTTGAGGGAAGGGATTGGTTTTTTTTTTAACCCCTTTATTTGCTAACACAGTGCCTTTTAGAGAGTAGACACTTAATACTGGTTAAGTTTCATTGAAGATAACAGCTAAGTTCATTCAGTTTTGATATTTGTCACTGACCATGCCACTTTCCAAAAATACTATTCTAGCAAATCATCACATCCAGGTGTGAAGCTTATGATTGCCTGAATGTCAACAAGCCATTTAGTTCTTTGATTTCTTGAACCTAAACAATATTTTCTTACAGTTTTCACTGTCCTTTCCTATACCCACTTTTGTCCCTAAGAGTGTCAAAGAATATGTTTAGTTACCAAATTCCTTATATAAACTTCACTTCTAATTAGTCTGTTCATTATACAAGGTACAATGTGAGATGATGGCTTAAGGCAAGAGACTGGATATATATATATACAATAAAAGGAGAAGTAATATGACAGTAGCACATCTTAAGTACTAATTGGGTAGTAGAGATAGTAGGTACTATTGGGAATCAGAATACATAAACAGAGCTAGGAAAAATGAAAGCTCTCCATCATGGTGGGAAAGGTAAAATGGGCCCTATAAAAAAGTAAGGACTTAGAGAAGAGGGGGGAAGGGGAAGAACATTCAGGAGTAGGAGAAAAGTGAGTAAAAATGGGGGGGGCTGGATCCAGAAAAACCAGGAACATCTTCCACAATATCCCAACATAAACTTAGTGTTCACGTGCTTCAGCACAAGGAACAATTCATAAAGCCTCATTATTGTCATTTTTCAAAACAAAGTGTGAGAAGGCCTATGCATAAATAACCTTCATATAGTAAAACGCACAGAAAGCCACAATTTCCAAGATGGGCTGTCACCACAATGTGTAGTTCTGTGGCTTTCTAGTAACCTCCACTGCACTTGGGAACAGTTTTGGTTAGGTCTTTATGTAGCTATGTGTTATCCTCAGAGCTAATTCAGCCCATGCTACGCTGCTGGAAATATGTACAGTTAGTACTGATTCAGAGACTGAACTGCTACATACCCTAATCATTTGAATACAGGGCTCCTCAACATTCTGATTTACCTTTAACTGCTACCACCCAAAAGTATCATTTACCTCAAGATTCAGGCTTGGATAGTTATCTAAATTTTAGTTATGGCTTGAGCAGAATAGAGTAAAGCTGTCTCAACTGTCATAGTGGCCCCAGATTAAAATGTCTCAGTAAGTGACAGCCCCCTGCTGGGCAGAGAAGTCAGTACACAACTAGAGAATAAGATGCCTTCCTGAATGATGACCAAGATTCTGGCATCCACATTTGAGCAAGTGGATCAAGCCAGTTATCTCCAGACTTAACACATAATATTCAATCTCTGACCTTCAGTCACCCAGTATGCACTATCTGCTTCCAGGTCATGCTTCAAGAACAGGAAGAATGTTCTTTGGCTATGTGATTAACTAGCCTTAGAGTTCAAACAAAAAAATCACAATTAGGGATAAGTAATGGGAGAATCCTATTAAGATCTAAGATTCAGTATCTACTCTTTCCACAGCTGCCATTAACTGGGCAACTATGTCTTTAAATTACTGGATAAATACATCTTTAGAAATATCACTGTTTTTTGCATCTTACCACCCTGGTAGTGCTAAATGTACTATAATTCACATTATTCTTAAAATTAAACATTTCAAAATTAGCATTTAAGAAATAAGCAACCTTTAAAATTTATTGACTAAAATAAGTCCTATAGCAGATAATTCAAGAATTTTGAAAAAAATCATCATGTTCTATGCTTAAAGACCTCAATGAAACTGAGATTTTTTTGTCTCATTTGGAAGTACTGGCATGGTAAGACAGATATCTTAATTCTAATCATTTAAAATGTTTTTGTACCATCAGTGACAACAAGAATTTTATTTTTCTTAATATATGATTTCATAATAGTTAAATTACAAGTTTATGAAAAGACGGTAGAAAAATACATGGTAGGCCTGAAAATGTCCAACTTTGCAACCTGTTACCAATGATGACCTGCATTCCAACCGTGGCGTAAAAGCTAGCATCAGTAAATGTTTTTAAGTACCATCCCATTTGATTCTCACAAGGTAGGAATGTACAACTGTTTGCATTTTATAAAAAAGTAAAAGATAAGTGACTTGTTTAAAGTCACAACCAGTAAACGGATATGTATCACTAAAAACAAAAAGGGCTTTGCAATCAAGCAGTGAAAATTACAGCCAAAGGATAGTCCAAGTGGTCTATCACTATCTTTGTAATACTAAAAGGACTACATTGTAGGCCTCATTGTGTAAATCATCTATGAAGAAATTATAGGAATACATGGTGTCGCACAGAATGCATTTAGAGGGGTTTTGATCTGCATCTCACTGTGTCAGCGGAAGTCGCCATTTTGATGAAATCAAATTCAAGGTATCAAAACAAATGTTACTACTCAATTTGATTATTTCCTCTACTTTGGGACTTTTTTCTTTTTCAAATGTATCCCTCTGAAAAAGAACAGTCCAGAGAATAAATGAAAAATTCAACTTCATGGTGGAAAATAATCCAAGCGTTTTTGTGAAATCACAGAGCTCTGTTATCCAAAAAGTAAAATCATCAAAAGTGGTGCTAAAAGTTTAGCAGTAGGTGACATTACCTTTCTAAGTGTTAAGAGAACGTCACAAGCACATACATAAATAATATACATTCGGTAAGCAAGGAGCCTTTTGGATTTAACACCTCTATTTTTTTAAATACAGGCCCTCATGATGTATAATGAGTACTAAAAGCAAAAAAACTATGCCAAGAGAAAAGAGATAGAAGAAAAATAGCATAATAGCTAGCCTGTAATCCAACCACCAACACCACCTGGCAAAACTACAAAGCCCCAACATTTAAGCAGCAGCACTATATCCCTGACTCTTCACAAGGAATCTTATATTTCCAAAATGCACAGTGAAAAGTTGCTCTATCTCCTCCCACTTTTTCCACAGGTCAAGAAAAGAATCCCAAACACCCTGGCCTGAACATTTCTTCTGATAGTTAGTAAAACTGTATAAACATTCATCTCTATCCCACTCTAAGGGAGGGCAGTATTATCCACATCTTTCAGATGAAGAAGCTGAGGCTCAAAGAGGTTAAGTGACTTGCCCTAGTAAGTGGCACAGCTGGAACTGGAAGCTAGCTCCTCAGACACAGTGTTCATTCGAAAGCTGCACACTGTCCACCTCCCTAGAAAATACCCTGGTGACATACTTTAACCACAGACAGAAACATCACATTCCTGTACTTCACAGTTGGAATGGTTCCCACATTCCTCCTAGAAATAATGAAATATCCTATTAGCTACTTTTTTAAAAAGATGATAAAACTACAGATGATCACAGATCAAAAACATCTTTATTCCAATAGCCACAAGTGCAAACAGCAGCAAGTCAGTTCACTGTTACAACATACAGATCAAAATCACGTAAATGCTAGACATTAAAAAAAAAACCACTGGAGTAGCAAGAAAGGATCCCCAATTTAAAAAAATCAAGTACATTGCAAAAACCTCTAGCCTAAAATCCACTACTCAGGTCAATCCAGGACTGTTTTAACCTAATTATACCAGCAGCACATTGCAACTAAACAGGAATCCTTCAAAAGGAGAAGCAATTTCGGAATGAAGCTACCATCAAAGTTCAGCCCTTCCCATACATCTTGTGCTTAATGGCAATGCAAAGCTACTGGTCAACTGCATATGCAGCCAAGACTTCCTTGAATTAAAAGCTTGATTTATTCAGCATAAAATCTAATCTTGCACAAAGTCTTGATATTTTGATCTTTAGGTAGACTGTAAAAAACATGCTCAACTTTGAAAAGAAGGAAGGTCATGACCACAAACTTGTGTTTCCCACAAAGACCATTCTATTTCAAAAAGGCTAATGTTTAGTATCATCTTCCTTCAGAATCTATGGTCTTACCAATTTCAAAAAGATGTTTGAAAAATTTATACAATACTTTTAAGGCTTTTTGCTTTTTTGTAAAATGTCCTTTTAAACTTGCTCATTAAATCTGTAATTAAATATATATTATGTATATACATATTTCTATATACACAGAGGTTGTATGTAAAGTAGAAAAAAAAAGTTCTCACTAGAGTGATAACAGAAGCCTGTTAGAATTCTTATCACTTAGTAGCCAGGATACATGCTTATTTTGGCCCCCTTGAAGCAATTTTAGCTACCGTTCTCTTATGTATTTATCTTCCAGAAAGATTACAGATGTTTATTTGGTCTTTTTATCCAGCTGTTGCAATTTCTTCATCTTTTCAGTGTAGGCAACATATTGAGAGTCTGTACCAAAGAGTCTATCCCACCATGTAAACGTTGAAGCATAGTTTCCAATGAAGTTCATGTGGTGGAAATCGTGATGCCGTGCACCAGTATAAAATGGTATGAATTTCAAAGGGTTGAGAGGAATATCATAACCACTGAAAGGGAAATTTTAAGAAGTTAATTTGGATATGAATTCCAGTTTATTTCGTTAAATCAAAACCAGAGTATGTTCTGTAAATAAGGAAATAGGTGGTATATTTATGGAAGACAAGAAAGAATTAAAAGAGGCATTCAGAAGGCAGTCTTTAGAGGAAAAAAAATCAATTGAAGACAGTTTTTTTTTTTATTTAAGCTGTTTTGGTTTGGGATAGCTCTTGATGACCAATCATACCAATACTGAAATGAAGTATTTCACAAATTATCTTTTCTTCCCTGTCTTAGGGAGGGAAGTCTAAAGAGGGAGGGAGTCCTGCTAAAATCTAGTATTTAAGTTACTTCATGTAGAATTTTCCTCAATATTTTTTGCAGTGAATATATATGCTCATTATTGAAAGATAAAAAATTGCTGTTCTGTCTTTAAAAGACTTTAGAACTCTCATCAATGCAATGACAAATGACTACAGAGGACCAAAAATGGAACAAAGCTACCCACCTCTTGCTGGAGAGGTGATGGACTTAAAATGCAGAATGAGACATACATGTTTGGACATAGCCAATGTTTTGCTTTGCTGAACTTTGTTTTGCTGAACTAAAAATATTTGGTGTGAGATTTTTTTTTTGTTCACCTGAAGAGAGGGGAGTTAGAGAATATAAATGCTTGTTTAAATAAAAAAATACACTATGGATCTGAAACCAAAATAGAATAAAATTATTGTGAATACTTCAAAAGAGAAAATAAAATTTACTGTTCTGAAATTACAGTATCTAAACGCATCTTCAAGTAAACAGCAAATTCTAATCATTAAGGTATATAATGAATAGTTTTATTACCTAAATAGGATTCACAACTTACCTATGCACATCAATGGTTTCTATCAAGCGAACTGTGACCCATGCCCATAGGAGGACTACATGGTCACAAAAGACCAAAATTCCAATAAAAAACCCTGTTCCAAGAATGAGGGTTTCCAGAGGATGTGCATACTCAGCTTCCATTCCAAAAGGAGCCTAAAAAAGAGCAGATTAAGATTTTAAAAATATCTTAACCAAAGAGCTTAAAAAATTCCCCATAAATCTCACTAATTTCAAGAAAATCACCCTGGATTAAAAAAAAACAACACTCCAAGTAGATCTCAAAGCTGTTCTCAAAAAAAATGGTCTCAAATGACCACTGTCAGTCAGGATCCTGGCACAGTCCTAAAACAGACAACTAATCCTGATGATTTTAAAGAAATATTAACAAAATAAATTTATTGCTAAACCTGCAGAAAATCACTACACTTCTGAAATAACTCCTTTAAATGGGATTTTAATGCTGTTGCCTATACTTCATGAATATTTAGTAATCATATCTGAATTGAGGAGTGCTGGAAAAGGTGACCTCTGAAATAATGTTCATCACTAAGAATCTATAAATTTATATTGGGAACACAATGGATACTACAATGTCCCACCTGTGAAATTGGATTCTCAGTGAAAAATGACTTTCGGGGGGGGCGGAGCCAAGATGGAGGCGTAGCAGCAGCAACATATCGCAGTTCTCACATAGCCACCCCAAAATACCCATAAAATAGGACTCTAAACCAATCCTAGAACTCCAAAAGGCACACAAAGATACTTCCCACTAAAGTCAGCTTGGCTACGAGGAACCATATCAGCACTGCGAACTGAAACCAGCTTGGCCTGAAGCCGCTGCTGAGCCCCAGGGGCGGCCCGACGAGAGGAGCGGTGAGCCGATTAGCGGAAGCTGCCGTGTTGAGAACTAGGTCAGTGGGACTTGCGAAATTAGGAGAGTAAAACAGTCCGGCCCAAAGGCCTCCGGAGCAGAAAAGCAAAAAGGCAGAGGTTTTGCACCCGCCTCCACATTGCAGCTTCCTGCCCGCGGCCTGCAGACAGCAGGGGGACTAAGCGATTGTTCTGAGGCCAGTGCTCTCGCGATGAGCGGCCTGGATCCAGATCACCCTCTTGGGCCTCGGTCTTGGAGTCTTCATTATCCAGTCAGCCGGAAGTAAGTAGGAAGGGTTCCAGCACCTTCCTGAGAGCTACAACAGCCGGGAGGACCCCAGCAATTTGGGACAGAGCTTTCCCTTCTGGAAGCAGAGCCCCATAGAGATTTTTAAAAAAAACCG
>CM053583.1:111109158-111124655 GCA_028627135.1 Pseudochirops cupreus
AAAAAAAAAAGAAAAGAAAAATGACTTTTGGAAGGGTGATGTAAAAATTAAACATGTACTATGGTAAAAATATTAAATTTATATATTGTAATTTAAATTGAATTTACATGTATATAAATAGCACATCAAAATATATCTGCATAGATAAAGGAGATTAGGAAATGAATGCTATAGTCTTTTCTCACTTTTCAATGCCAAGAAAAAGAAATAACACATAAATCTTTAGTTAGGCAGTAGAATAAGACTGGGATGCTATAGTAATATATAACTGTGTTTAACAAAAAAATTGAAGAGATAAAGTGATTATATACCCTGTTCAATATCCAATTTACCATGAAAATAAGACATACAGGGAAAGATTTGGATAACTGCCTCTTTAAAAATAACAACAGCAAGTATTCTGTAATTGGCAACAAAGGAGAAGGGAGGCAGGGGGAGATGGAGAAACCTAAAACCCCTCTAAATTAACCAAAACTTTAAAATAAGTTTCTTAATAGAGGAAATTTTGTATTTTATAATAAATCCAACATAATTTTAATTTAACCTTCTATGAAATCATATTTTCTAACATGAAACATACCTGAAACTCATGATGAACTTTATGGATATATTTATATATTTTTTTATGATGTAAAAGTCTATGAAGAAAATAGTGCCAAGTATCCTCAATCACTGCACAACCAAAACATCTGGCCAACAGCATGTGCCTTTATAGATAAAAAATAAAATTAGGGGTCATAAAATATTTCCATTTTCACCACTTACAATTTCTATTTTTCTTTTTTTAAATTAAGCTATGTTGCTCTCACCCACAAACATAGAATCCAATGCTGAATCAGATCTGTAATCAGAGATATTCAATCAAGATGTTTACTTTTTTCATTGTGTATGATCTAAGTCCATAATAAAGGTTGGTTAGAAGGGCTGTTAAACTAGTTTTGGGGGAAAAAGAGTGATTTACAACACAGTTTGATGGAAATGGATTAGAAGAATTGAAAAAATAATAATTAAAGTATAGAAGATAAAGAGGCAAACCAATACCAGATGATCTCCACAAATTTAAGAGTAAGGAAAACTACCAGTATGAGATTAAAATAAATTAAATAAAGGGTTTCCTAGAACAAAATAATGCTGCTCGATTTTGGACTTAATGGATTTGATGTGCCAATGGGAAACCTAAGGAGAGATGGCATTTGTTATGTTATATCATATATTATATTATATTAAATTATGATTCAGGTCTTATGTTCAGGAAAGGCCACAACTGGCGACACATGGAAGTCATCTGCTTTGTGATTTCAGAGCAGAGAGAAGCAGGTGAACCTTCACTGTCTCATACCAGATATGCCTTTTTACTCCCTTGAAGGATAAGCTCAAACACCACCTCCTATAATGGAGTTTTCCCTTCCTGATTTTCCCAGTCTAAGTGTTCCCTTCTCCTTCAAACCTGACAAAATTACTTAAGCATTTATCTGTAACTGCTTATCTGTATACACTAGGTTTTTCTCCAGAAAAATGTAAACTCCCGAAGGACAACCTCAGTGCCTGGCAAAGAGAAGGCACTGATCAAATCCTTAGTGAACTGGCATTTAATTTAAGGATCAGAGTTACTGTAGTTTGGTATAAAATGACACTTTTGCTTTACCTATGTAAAATACCATTTTAAAAACTAAAACAATGTTGCTTCAGTTTAGCTGTGTTGTATAATAGCTGACATACATTAAAGCTTACAAAATGTTTTTCATACATTATATGTGTCTTGTAACAATACTGTGAAGCAGGTACCACAGGTATTATCATCTCCATTTTATATGAAAGTACTGATATGTAATTCAAAAGAGAAAAGGAAACATTTAAAAGAGATTAGACTTGGTTTGCTTATCCCAACAAGTCAAAACTAAAACCAATTAACAGAAATTACAAAGATCCAGTTGATATAAGGAGAAAAAAACTTTACAACTGGAGGCTAAAAGAAGAGATTCCCATTTAAGTATGCTTCATCAACTCAAGATTCCCTAATGGCTCTAGGATTCTATGACATTATGAAAACTTCTGTTCCTAGAAACTACTCCATAGGCAAATTTTCTGTATAGGCATACAGAAATAAAAGAATTCAAGTAACATTTAATATGCTTCACTTGTTTCCAGTGTTCTTTGTAGCGCATCTAGGCATATACTTAAAGCCTGGCCATAGTTGTTATTTGATTATAAATAGCAGTTTATCATAAAAATCAAAGCCTTATCTACGTACCATCTTGGCATACTGTCCCAATCATAGGGAATATCAAAATACTCTGTAAAGTACCAGGTACCACAAATCAAAGGTAGTTGAATGCAAAAGTGATTGAAGAGAATTAGTCTGAAACATTTCCACTGGCCTTCCCAAGTTTCTGGTTTTTCCTATGAAGGAGAAAGTCAAATTTTTAGTCTTAGCCAGTATCAGCATACTACTAAGGACTTAGATTCTTTAGCTAAATTTCTAAGTTCTCTAATACTATTTACTCAATAATTATACAATTATATTATTCCTAAAAACCTTACAGTTTTAATCTAGTGCTTCTTAATTCCAAAACTTTTGCCAGTTTTGTAGCAAATACAGTTATTATATTGATTTTGTAGGTGAAAAAACTGCAAAAATGAGATTCAATAATTTTCAAACTAACCACTAAAACCATAATAATATTCTGTTGTTCATGACTTCTACTGGAGATATGGGAGAAGACACCCAATAAGCAGCAAGGGCTGCTAGCATTTTCTTATTGTTAAGAAAGGGTGCCCACAGAATAGGATCCCCACAGCATAGGGTCCCCACAGAAACTGAAAGAAGGAAAATGGACAATTCCAGTTTCTCAATGGCACTCATTTCAGGAAAACTAGTATTTTTCATCTGAAGTAAGTCTGAGCAAATGCTAAAATTAAGAGATGTATTTCTAAACAAGGAGCTGATGCCCAGATTTTCCAGAATGAGAAAAAATGTATTTAATCCATTATAAATCAGCATATACTATAAAGCTTTCAAAGTCACTTTCAAACAGTAATCAATGACATGAGAACTTGCAGAACATAATTCTATTTTTTATTTCTTCTCAATTCCTGACTTTTTCTTCAAAAGGTAGAAAAATCACTTATATCAAGTTCAAGATAGTCAGAAAAGATTTTGTGGGATAAATTTTGATAGACATCTTTGAAGGTCTTCTGGGGATATGTAAAACCACTTAATAGCATTTAACAAACAAATTCAGGAATATTTGTTTCATTTTTCAACCCTGTCCACCAACACACAACTGAAGTCTTTTTCATTTTGATTCCTCTTAAGTAAGTCATGCCTGACTTTAAAATGCATCAATCAAACCTTACCTGTAAAAGAATTTTCCATCTTTTAATCCTTACTACTTGCTCCTCAGCAACAAAAAGCCTCAAAGAGGCATTAGCAATGAGATCAGCAAAGACTGGTTTTAATATTCACCAAAAAAAGTGTTTATCTCAGTCATCAATCTGCATGTTGACTTTGGACAGTGAATTGTGACTATGACTAAAGGATTACCTTACATTTGAACACTTTTTAAGAACTGAATGAGGGGTAGCCATAAAGTATCGAGACTGAATATTTTAGGATTGTCCTTTATCTCTCTCATGCAAATATACTTGGACTTACCCATCTAAATGATTATTACCCTTCAGAGCAAGTACTTTGCTCAAACACTTTTAAAAATGACTTCAGGGTCAGTTCACCAGTCATGAAAAATTGGTCTCATTTACAGTTACAGAGTACGGTTCCTTTTTCCACTTTTTCTTTCTCCTGTGAGAAATTAACTATTTCTCTCATATTTAATAACTAATTATTGAATTAGGAACAAGGTTTTTCCTCTTTTTTATTTCCTCACCCAGAAACCAACCAGTGTGGGAAGTCTCTCTTAAGAGATTTACCAAAGTCAAGATCTAATCAGACAGTGAAAGAAATTCTAAGTTTGGGTTAATGAGTATATTCCTGCCCACTGTGTTTGTCTGCACAGGTCTGGGAAAATGTCAATTCTCACTATTATCAAGATAGGTGATAAGGAAATTGACGGTCTCTTTGACCAAGATTTAAGGGATCTAAGTTGCATTCTGTTAAGCAATCAGAGTCGATTAGGCACTCCTCAAAAACACCTGCTCTTCAAAGGATATATAAACTGTGAGCCTACCACCATGAGGGGTCTTTGGTCTGAGAGAAATGGCCAAATGACCATCCTTTTACTAATAATATGCTGGCATTATTAATAAAATGATTAAATTACCCAGAAATTATGTCTCTCAAACCATTTAAATCATTACACTTCTGCTTTGTGCTTTTGCTCCTTAACCCTACCCCTGCTGCACTCTAGGTCCTCTAGAGAATGTCCATGCTGGTAAGAAGCATATGACAAAAATAACCTGGATGTATGCAACATGGGACTAGCCTATCCAAAAGAAAACACATTTAAACTTTCAATGGAAGGTAGAGGTAGACTTATTTACTTGTTACAACAATATCCATATATAATGCTTTAAGTTTTATAAAGCAATTTCTCTGTGAGAAAAGTAGTATTATTCCCATTTTACACATGAAAAAACTGAGGTGATCTGCCAATAGCTATACAAGTTAGTGGCAGATGTTAAAATGTAATCAATATTATGGTATAGTGCAAGAAATGCCAACCACAACCCAGGAATTATCTCCACTTCATACACAGAATTTCAAGCCTACCTCCAAATCTCGGTGATAAATTAAAGCAATAATCCATCTACTCAATACTAACTCAACTGTGGGAAACAAAAATAACAAGGGAAAGGGAAGTATAATCAAAACGATTTTAAAGTTACAATCTATAAAACTGATTTTTAAAAAGCGAAATGCAACTCAACAAAGTGAAGAAAAGTGCCGATGATGTAGTTTTTCTAGTGCTATGAGAGAAGTAAATTCATTTAAAAGCAAAGATTTCTAAAGGGGATTTTACAATGAAATTTGAACATTTACAAATAATAATTATGCAATCTCACTTATATTTTACTCACCTTTTGAATTTTATATTTTTGCATATAAGGTATAAACTGAAACAAAAATGCTGGCAAACAAAACAAGAAATAGAGTGCTTCGTGAACTATTAGTGATCCCCATGTAGCAATCTGAAACTTTGTGTAATTATTCAGCATGTAATTCCAAGCATTTTTAAATGGTGCTTGTAGAGGATTGTCAGGTAATAAGGAATCTAAATACTCCACTGCCAAGGATACTGAACCAAAGATGGTGGCACTTTCATTTGCAGCCATTATCCAAATTTCTTCAAACAGTCTTATTATTCTGGAAAAAAAAACTGATAGTAAGACAAGGAATATAGGTTAAATTTAACCTGTTACTACATTTTAATTTATTTTTAAAAGATTACAAAAGCCTCTAAAGCTGTGATAAACACATACACCTTCCCCTCTTCCTAACTTCCTTACTGCCATGGAGGGTAACCACCTATCTCCCTGTCACCCAGGGCTTGCAATCCTAGGTGTCATTGCTCCCTCTTCCACATCCAAGCAGCTGTCAAATCTTGTCTTTCCTCTTTTATAACATCTCTCATACATACTCCATTTTTTTCCTCTATCACTGCCACTCTGGTACATCTCTCTCAACACTTCACAACTGGACTATTGCTATAACCTACTGATTGGCCTCTCTGCTCACATCTCTCCCCACTCCAATCCCTTTGCTACTCAGGTGTCAAAATGATCTTCCTAAAAGCAAAATTGACAATGTCACCCCAACCCCCCAAATCATCAGCTCCAACAGCTACCTATTCCCACCAGGATCAAATATAAAATCCTCTGCTTTGCTTAAAAAACCCTCCATAACCTATGCCTTCTACCTTCCTAGGCTGCTTATATCTTTCCCCACATATCTTAGATCCAGTAACACGGTTCTCCTTGCTGTTCCTCCCACATGACACTATTTCTAAACCTGAATATTTTCAATGGCAGTCTCCCATGTGTGGAACTCTCTCTCTCCCCTAATATCCATCTCTGAGCCTTCCTGACTTCCTCAATCTCAGCTAAATCTTCAAGAAGTTTTTCCTGATCTCTCATAAGGCTTATGATTTCTCTCTGTTGATTATTTCCAATTTATCCTGTATTTATCTTGTCTGAACATTGTTTGCATGTTGTCTCCCTTGTTAGAGTATATGTGTTCAAAAATAAGGACTATACTCCCACTGCTTAGCAAGCCCCTCACACAACACCTGGAAATGATCAATTCAAATGGAAATCACAATCTGTTCAGGGAATTTTATTTAAAAGCAATATACTACTAAGATCTGTCCCTTTTCAGTATGGGTACCTGAAATTATAGTATTGTGCTGACTAAGGTAGCCTTTGAAGTGATTATGAATACTTCTGTGATAGAGAAACCAAAAGTAACAACAGTTTGTCTCCAGAAGAGTTAACCCATTCAAAAAAGCCTGCTTCTGACATAAACTGGCTGTGTGACCCCTCCAAGTGACTTATAAAGAATGTCACTTTCCTGAAATGTTAACTAAAATAATTTATTTAGGGACTATGGCAGCACATCATTAGGACTCAGCTAAAAAAACTCTTCACACTTAAAATACCACATCATAGTATATGAACTAACAATAGGAATCATCTTTATCATTATAAAAATAAGAAAAAATGGAACTTTAAAAAATTTAAGGTACTTTTAGATTATAAATTATTTCATCCAAGAGACTTTTTTTTCAGTGGTTAAGTTATAAATAAAAGGACCTTATGACCAACCTCTGTCCATAACAAAAGGTAGGGTTGACTAAGAAAATGGAATGTGCTGTATACTGTCAGTCATAATGATTGTGTTGGCTTTTCTTAAAAGAGAGGGTTCAAGGAGATTAGAGATCAAGGGTTTAACTATGGTGCAAAAACAAAAAGTAACAAGAAATCTTTAAAGGAGCTTACTGAAGGGAAGAGATAGGTGAAAACACAATTTTATAAGGTAATAGTTGTATTTAACTGTGAAGACAGATTCATAGAAAGTCAGAGCTAGAAGAAACGCTAAAAACCAACTATACTAATTGTTATATTTTACAGATGAGAAAACTGAAGTCCAAATACAAAAAAAAAATTAAAAAGACTTTGCAATATCACCCAGTCAGGAAGTTGCAAGGGCTGAGTCTAAAACCTGGTTTTATGAATTCAAGTCATTGTCCACTTACACTATACTGGATCTAATGAGAAAATTTAATGACTCAATGTTTCTCTTTATTTCAAGAAAAGTGGGCTCTAGAAGGTTTCAATATGCACCTGAGAGAGGCACAAAGTTTCAATTAACTCACCTTCCTCTAACTTTACACTTTTGTAATAGGATTTACTAGAAAAACCACAGGGAGACATTTTTTGGGACATGGACAATGTAGAAATTTGTTTATAGGTAAAAAGACATACATTTGTTACAAGTGTTTTTTCTTTATTTTTCAAATGGGGAGAATTATAAGGAAATGAGGTAAAAAAAAAAACCTGCCACTGGAAGTAACACAAAAGCCAGGTAATATAGGAGAAACAAATATTTAAAAACTTGTTGGTGTTTTTAAAATGCAATACTAACTTAGTGACTTAATTTGATACACTTTGTCTTAATGAAAACTCTATGACATTTGTTACATATTCTGTTAAACTTTTAGAAAATCCTTTTCTGGTAGATTTGGCTACCAGTTATTTAGGAGAATTTCATGGAAGATGGAGATAAGGGGAGGCAATACAACTGTGTTTTTGCCTTAGTTTGTATGTCCAGTATTTAGCACTGTGTCTGGCACATAGTAAGCGCTAGATAAATGCTTGATGACAGGGAGGGGTTAAAGGGAGTGCCTGTGTAGTCAAAGAAATCTTCCTTAAAAACCAGTTTTTACATTCTTTGAGGGGGACAGAAGAAAATACATACAAGGGACCATTAGTAAGGGAGATCTATTAAGGGGACCATTAAGTAAGCTGAAGCTTTTGTGGGTGGGAAGTCAAACGACTTGGAATGAATCTTCTTAGTTGTCTTGAAAAGCTGTAATGCAAGACCCAATTTGAGAATGTTTCATTCCGGAAAAGTCAGTAAGCATTTATTAAGTGCCTACTATGTGCCAGACAATGTGCACTAAGAATCCAAAGACAATCTCTGACCACAAGGAACTTACAACCTAAGGGGGAAGACAACATACAAACCACCACGTACAAACAATCTATATAGAGGATAAATAAGAAATGGTCAATAGAGGAAAGGTATTAGAATTAAGAGGGACTGGCTCCCTGTAAAAGGTGGGATTTTAGCTGGAACTTAAAGAAAGCCAGAAGGTGAAGATGAGAAAGCATTGCAAGAATGCAAGACAGGCAGGGGAAATGCCCACAATTCAGAGATAATGTCTTGTGGGCCAGGATCACTGGATTAAAGAATAGGGGATGGGGACAGAGGGTATAAAATGGCTGGAAAGGTAGGGTATGGGGGCTAGTTATTAAAGAGTTTTGAACACCAAATAGAATATTTTTTATTTGATCCTAAAGATAATAGGTAGCAAATGGAGTTTAACGAGTAGCAGAGTGTCATGGTTGGAGCTGTGCTTTTAAAAAATCACTGGCAGCTAACTGGAGGACTGACTAGACGGGGGGACAGATTTGCAGCAGGCAGAACAAATTGTAGGATGCTGCAGTGGAGGAGGAATGAAGATATGAGGACCTGCCTGCTCCTGGGTAGTAGCAGTTATCAGAGGAGATAATGCAAAGATGAAAACAAGTCTTGGCAACAGATTGAATACGGAGGTAGGAGGGAAGAAGAGACAGTGAAAGCTGAGAAAGAAACATACATACATACGTACCTGTATGTATTTTCTTCTGTCCCCCTGAAAGGATGTAAAGGTCTTAAAGACTGTTTTTTGTGTCCCCAGTAGGGACACTCCCAATTGGGAGTGGGGAAGTCAGGAAGACCTGCTTCAAAATTCTGCTGCTAGCTGTGTGACCGTGGGCACTTATCCTCTTTTCCTCAGTTCCCTCATCTGTACTGTAAAGAAGCACCTACCTCCCAGAGTTATTGTGAAGATCAGAAGCTCTTCATATATAAACATTCACAATTATTGTTTCATAGAGAATACGCTTGAATGAATGATCTGTTCATTCACTAGGGTCTCCTCCTCTCTTCCCTTTGCTAACTCTTCGCAAACAAAATCCTTAGCTTAGTCAATGTTCAGAAAACGACATCTATTCCAGATACATACAGAGCATTTCAGAGAGGACTGTGTTTACAGCCACTTTCAGAACCAGGCTCAGGACATGATGTTTCTGAGTCATCCTCATCGTTGCCCTAGTTCTAATCTGACGCCACAATCCCGTAGCAAAAGATCAAGGGGCCAGGAAAGGTGACGTCAGG
Organism: Pseudochirops cupreus; assembly: GCA_028627135.1. Taxonomy (NCBI): domain Eukaryota; kingdom Metazoa; phylum Chordata; class Mammalia; order Diprotodontia; family Pseudocheiridae; genus Pseudochirops; species Pseudochirops cupreus. The sequence goes on from CM053583.1 coordinate 111,118,553, forward strand.
GGCCACGAAAGACTTCTGCACCAAGCCTCGGTTGGCTTCAAGTGCCCAGACCTGTGGCATCCCTTTAGAAATGCATCCGAGGGATGCAAAGCGAGGGGGAGGGGTGGCGGAGGAAGGGATGATGCGCGGAGTACTGCGGCCGGGGAGCGGGGAGGAGTAAGGTGGGAGCTGGGGAATGAGAACATACTTGGTTTCTTAAGGTCCGTGGGTCACCTGTTCCAGGGCCCACCTTTCATCTACCCTCCCCGAGCCCACCTGGATGCCGAAATGGCAAGGTAGTCCTGCTCTGCCCTGCATTCCTCCGAGCTTTCCTGGCCTCTGCGATGGATATGTGGGCCCCTTTTCTCCTCCGTCCCTGGCCCGGCCCAAGCAGACCCGGCCCGGTTCACCAGGAGCGCAGGCGCAGATCTGCCCTGACCCTCCCTCCCACTCACTGGGGGGTGGTGGAAGACTGCCTGGCTCCATCCCTTCCTACCTAGACCCCGCACTCGGTGTCCCCGTCCCCAGCTGCTAACTGCGCAGGCGGGCGCCTGCCGGAGGGCCCAGTACCCCACCCCCGGTGGAGCTTCCCCCACTCACCAAAACCGTGAGCCTCAATGCAAGGCCGCAGAACTGAACCCCGGGAGCCTGCGCCTGGCCCTTCACCTCCAGAACCTGCACGAAACTGCGGAGACAGAAGCCGGCTCCCGCCGCTTACTATTGGTCGGAACCCTGGTCTGGGGTGGATGGCAGGACCAGCCTCTGGACGCTAATTGGTCCGCTCCTAGGCCATGACGTTAAGTTTCATAGACGAAGCGAGGCCTCGGCTGCTGCTCTCATTGGCTGAGCAGATGGAGTGAGGATAGTGAGACCTCGTATCCCAACCACTCAGCAGGCTTGCAGCCAGGCCCGGAACGAAGAAGCCCAGAGCTGGTGACGGCGTGAGGGGGCGGGCTTAAGCCGTTGCCAGGGCAATTGGGCTAGCTTTTCCGCAAACCTTTTGCCTGGGTTGGGGGAAGGGCTGCCGATGGAAGCTGAGAACGACCTTGTCCTCATCCCTGGTTCTGAAAGACAGCCCTCACAGGCGCACCCTACTGGTGGGCCTGGTAAGAGTATCATCAATTCTGCCTGGGTTCACGCCAAGAGCTTAACCTCTAGCTAGCCTACACATATTTCAGAAGAGAAAACTGAGGCCTAGAAAAAGCGCAGAACGGTTTTGTTTTGTTTTTAACGGAGGTGCTTTGATTACAAATCCATTATTCTTTTCGCTGTTTTGCAGACCTTGATTAATGACCTCATAAAGCATCCTAATCCCACCCCCATCATTTTACGGTTAAAGAAACTGAGACCCAAAGAAGTTAATTCATTAATCGATCACGGTCGCCGAGGCATTAACTAGCAGGTCTAAGATGGGTCTTTGTTTCGTTTTCTTTGATAGGAGGGTTAGGGGAGAGAGATCCTGGGAATGCTGTTTCATCCGTGTGGGGAATTGGTAGAATAGAAGATTTACTGAACGCACTGGTGACTTTTCCTCAGATCTCCTGAGTAAAAGCATTTAGGAAAGTAAGTAGTGAACCCGGGGGGAAAATGTCTCTTGGAAGATGTGGGAAAACTGGAACACTAATCCATTGTTGGTAAAGTTGTGAACTGATCCAACCATTCCGGAGTGCAATTTGAAGCAATGCTCAAAGGGCAGCCAAACTGTGTACTCTTTGATCCAGCAATACCACTACTAGGTCTGTATCACAAAGACATCATAAAAAAGGGGAAAGGATCCACTGCACAAAAATATTTATAGCAGTTCTTTTTGTGGTGGCAAAGAATTAGAAATTGAAGGGATACCCATCAATTGGGGAATGACTGCACAAGTTGTAGTATATGAATGTAATGGAATACTATTCTGCTATTTTAAAAAAATGATGAGCAGCCAGATTTCAGAAAAACCTGAAAAGATTTACATGAATTGTTGCTGAATGGAATGAGGAGAACATTGTAAACAGTAACAGCAACATTATGCAACGATCAACTATAATAGACTTAGCTTTTCTCAGCAATTCAAGATCCAAGACAATTCCAAGGGACTAGTGATGGAAAATGCTGAACATATCCAGAGAAAGGACTGTGGAGTCTGACTGCAGATTGAAACAAGCTATTTTCCCTTTTGTGTGTGTGTGTGTGTGTGTGTGTGTGTGTGTGTGTGTTTTCCCTTTTGTTTTGAGTTTCTTTTACATGACTAACGTGGAAATATGTTTAACATGATTGTACATGTATAAGCTAAATTTTTTTTATTTTAAAATGTCTCCTGAAAACTCAGAGAGGAGAATGTATCCTCTGAGTTCCTGGGATTGTCAACAGCGTCAAATGCAGCAGATTGGTAAAGAAGGATGAAGACTGAGAGAATATTATCAGATTTGGCAATTAAGACATTGTTGGTATCTTTGGAGAGAGTCATTTCAGTTTTAGTTGATTTGTTACTGCAAAGGATTGAGGAATGAGTAAGAGAGAAATAAATGCAAGCAGTGAGTGTAGACATTTTTCTAAGAGATTGGCTAAGAAAAGGAGAGAGATATACTGTAGGGAGTTTGGGTTGTTTGAAGACAGTAGGGAAAGAATCAGTCTTTAAGGAAGGGGTTAAAGATTAGAGAAAGGGGAAAGTTGAAGGGGCAATCTACTGAAAAAGACAACAGTAGCCTGGATCAAATGCACAAGGTTAGCCTTGACAAGGAGAAGGGATACTTTGTCAGAGACTGGGCAAAAGGAAGATAGATTTGGGGATGATGTCATAATAAAAATTCAATTTCTATAGCTTTTCCCCTCCTCATCTCCTCCTGGATTCCATGGCTTCCTTCAAGTCTCAGTCAAAATTCCACCTTCTACAAGAAGCCATTCTCAATCTCCTTTAATTCAAGTGTCTTCCCTTTGTTGATTGTTTCAAATTTAGCCTGTACACAACTGATGGAATCCTAATAAAGCTACCCCCAGAACCAATATTCTAACTTCCTTATAGGCCCCACTGAACAGCAGACCCACTGAACCTACCTAGCCACTCACCTCCCCCCCATTCAATATCTTAACTTCTTTATATATGCCTCACTGCTCACTAGAACAACAAGTGTGTCTATGCACTCATATTTCTCACAAAACAGCAGGCATGCCCATGTGATGGAATCCCAGCCATTGCTTCTACCTAGGCACTGCCCCCAGACCCATTCCTCATATTTCCCACAGAAACAGCAGGTGTGTCCATGCACTCAAACACAATCACATCTGTCTAGTCTCAGAAAGGACTACAATAATCAGCCAATCAGAAAGCAGCACCACCAGGATGTCCAAGCAGGATGTGGACCCCAAAACAATAGAAGGGACTTTCCCTAAATAGGCACTTGCACAGTAATAGTAAAGAACTGACCTAGAGTAAACTTATGATGTAGAAAGGCTTACTATAATGTCATTATCATACATATGTACTCCCCCAAATTAGTTTTTCTATATGCATTGTGGCTAATTGCATGCATAGTTCAACTGTAGCTGGGACCCCTCCTCTATTACCTAATCCCTTAACAAACTCCTCCTGCCTTTTTAATATTGATCATATTCCTGTATGCTATGAAAATTTTGATTATGTAATAAGCATCTTTACCCTCTATAAATCCATCTTGCTTTCTCTGAAGTTGCTAGTTCCTCTTAGAATTTAACCCGCTCCATGAGAGGCATCACTCTCAATAAATGCCTGTATTTGAATTAGAGGTGGTCTGACTCTGATTCTCTGAGATGGTTCTACCACAACACATCATGAAACCCCAACAGTTGTTGGTGTCCCAGAGTTTAAACTTCAACATAACTTGATTGTACATAGTTGTTTACATGTTCTCTTTTCCATTCCACTGTGAGCTCTTTGAGAGCAGGGACTTTGTATCCCTAGCATTTGGCACAGAGCCTGGAATTTAATGGCTCTGTGGCCATTAAATTGGCCAATGGCACAGAGCAATTGATTTAATGATTGATCTTTGAAAGCTAACAAATCACATCCTTCAATATGAAAAATCATTGCAAGCAGAGAAACTCCTTGGAATTCTTAAAGAAAATACCCAGTTGACAAAAAGTAGGAACATAATAAATGCTTGTTGAATGAATAAATTAATGCATGAAGCAAGTAATATTATTGTCCCCATTTTACAATGGGGAAATTTATAGATTTATAAATACTAGATTTATAGATACTAAATAGCTTGTCCATTATCATGCAGAGTATCAAACTCTCTGAATTTCAGAACAGGAGGGAAATCTCAGAGGCCATCAAATATAAGCATACATGTACTAGGAGTTCTACAACAGAGGTGTCATACTCAAAGTCCATTGGCTTCATGGTACCAGCAATACTCCTAAACAGGGCCAGAACCAGATGAAAATATACAGTAATTGGGAAATATTTAGCAAAATAAGTAAAAATACACTGTAACAGATAATATTGGTTTGTGGTTTTCTAGGTCAATATGGATCCACATGGATCCAGTTCTCTTTGAGTTTGACACCCCTGGTATACAATATCAGTAGCAAGTGGTGATCAAGCTGTAAGACCTCCAATGAAGGTAAACCCATTTTGTTAGGAAGTTTGTCCTTAATCAAGCATCAGTCTGACTCTGTAATTTTCCCCTATTGCTCCTAGTTGGGCCTCTGGAGCCCAACAGAAAGTGACTAATGCCTTTTCTACACATCAGCCCTTCAAATACTTAAATATGACTATTGTGCCTCCCTTAATTCTTCTTTTCACTGAGGTAAACATTCCCATTTCTTTCAACTGATTTTCATATGCACCAGAGTCCAGACCCTCTTCCTCTAGATACATTTGAGCTTGGAAATAGAATCACAGAATTTTGAGAGTTTGAAAGAGGGACCTTAATAGCCATCTAGTCCAGCTTATATGAAAGGGATCCCCATGATAACATAACCAACCAGGGGTCACCTTGCTTCTACCTGAAAACCTCAAAGGAGAACCAACAGACTTCTACCTTTATTTTACTTTTGGGAGGTTTAATGTCTTTCCTAAATCCAAGTTTACTGCTCTTTTCATGACACTTGGTTAAACTGCCTGTGTGTCTACTGCCTTGTTGATAAAGAATAGATTTAGAGAAGATGGCAGAGTAAGAACAGGGATTTGCTTAAGCTCTTCTCCAAACCCCTCCAAATACTGGTAAAAAAATTACTCTAGACAAATTCTAGAGCTACAGAAACCACAAATTGACAGAATGAAGCAAATCTCCAGCACAAGACAACCTGGAAGGCCGACAGGAGGGATCTATCTCACTGGAATGGGAACAAAGCACAGTTTGGCATGGGCCACACCAGCAGACAGGGTTGGAGCAGGCCTCAGGACTGAATCACTGGCAGCTGTGGCAGTTTCCAGGCTTCTCAACCCACAAATGGCAAAAACAGCATAGAAGGTCAGTGGGGAAACTCTGTGGAACCTGGGTGAAAGAGGAGTGTGATTAGCTGGGGTCTGGCCGCAGCCCCAGGGTGGCATAGCTGGCATAGGTGTAGGCAGCAGCAGTTTTGGGAGCTCTGGGCCCACAGACAGTAGGGTTCAGGTGGCTGATAGAAAACTCCTAAATCCTGGGACAGGACACTCACCTCCACCCCCGCCCCCACTGGAAGTAGAGTTCTACCCAGACAAAGGGTTAGAAAGTCAAGTATGTGGCTGGGAAGGCAAGCAAACAGTGTAAAAAAAATGTGAGACTATAGAATCATACTTTGGTGACAAAGAAGATCAATATATATAGCCAGAAGAAGACAACAAAGTCAAAACTCCTACATGAAAAGACTCCAAGAAAAATATGAATTGATTACAGGCCATGGAAGAGCTCAAAAAGGATTTTGAAAATCAATTAAGAGAAGTAGAGGAAAAATTGGGAAGAGAAATAAGAGTGATGTAAGAAAATCATGAAAAACGAGTCAACAATTTACTAAAGGAGACCCAAAAAATACTGAAGAAAATAACACCTTAAAAAATAGACTAACCCAAATGGTAAAAGAGGTCCAAAAAGCCAATGAGGAGAATGCCTAAAATCGACCAAATGGAAAAGAAGGTCCAAAAACTCACTGAAGAAAATAATTCCTTCAAAATTAG
>CM053583.1:111125155-111157230 GCA_028627135.1 Pseudochirops cupreus
GGAAATAGGTTTAGGAGAGATCATTTAAAAATTATTTGACTACCTGAAAGCCATGACATCAAAAAAGAGCCTAGACATCATCTTTCAAGAAATTATCAAGGAAAACTGCCCTGATATTCTAGAACCAAAGGGTAAAATATAAATTGAAAGAATCTACCAATCACCTCTTGAAAGAGATCCCAAAAGGAAAACTCCTAGGAATATTGTAGACAAATTCCAGAGTTCCCAGGTCAAGGAGAAAATATTGCAAGCAGGAAGAAATAATTAGAGTATTGTGGGCATACAATGAGGATAACACAAGGTCTAGAAGCTTCTACATTAAAGTATTGGAATATGATATTCCAGAGGTCAGAGGAGCTAGGATTAAAACCAAGAATCACCTACCCAGCAAAACTGAGTATAATACTTGAGGGGAAAAAATAGATATTCAATGAAATAGAGGATTTTCAAGCATTCTTGATGAAAAGACCAGAGTTGAATAGAAAATTTGACTTTCAAATACAAGAATAAAGAGAAGCATAAAAACATAAACAGGAAAGAGAAATCATAAGGGACTTATTAAATTAAAGTTGAACTGTCTATTTTCCTACATGGAAAGATGATACTTGTAACTCATGAGACCTTTCCCAGTATTAGGGTAGTTGGAGAACATACATAGATAAATAGATCGATAGATAGATAGATAGAGGGAAAGAGAGAGAGAAAGAGAGAGAGAGAGAGATATCACAGAGAGAGTTGAACATGAACGGATGATATCTTAAAAAATAAAATTAGGGGGTGAGAGGAAAATATTAGGCAAAGGAGAAAGGGAGAGATAGAATGGGATAAATTATCTCACATAAAAGAGGCAAAAAAAAGGTTTCACAATAGATGGGAAGTGGGGGGATGTGAGAGGGAATGAGCGAACCTCATTTTCATTGGATTGGGTTTAAAGAGGAAATAACATAGAACATGAAATTGAGTATTTTACCCTACAGGAAAGTAAAAGGGAAGGCGGTGGGGGGTGGGGTGATAGAAGAGAGGGCAGATTGGGGGAGGGGGTAGTCAGAAGCAAACACTTTTGAAAAGGGACAGGGTCAAATGAGAAAAAAGAATAAGTGGGGGGCAGCATAAGATGGAAGGAAATATAGCTGGTCTTTCACAACTATTATGTAAGTGTTTTGCACAACTACACATGTATAATCTATGTTGAACTGCTTGCCTTCTTAATGAAAGTAGATGGGGAGGGAAGAAGGGAGAGAATTTGTGACTCAAAGTTTTAAAAAAAATGTTAAAAATTTTGTTTTTATATGCAAATAGGAAATAAGATCTGTAGAAGTCTATCTTGTCCTACAAGGGGAAGGGACTAAAGGGAGGGGGCATGAAAGAAGAGAGGGCAGACTGGGGGAAGGGGTAATCAGAATGCACACCATCTTGGGGTGGGAGGGAGGGAAGAGATGGGGAGAAAATTTGGAACTCAAAATCTTGTGGAAATGAATGTTGAAAACTAAAAATAAATTAATTTTTTAAAAAAGAATAGATTTAGAACTGGAAGGAAACTCAAAGTTTATCTAGTTCAACCCTCTAAAGAGGCCAATTGATTTGTTCAAGGTCATATAAGGTATATTTCTAGGTTTTGAAACCATGTCTTCAGGCTCCAGATCCAGTGCTCTTTCTACATTTATATTCGTTTGCTTTATAACAAATATGCATAGTTAAGGAAATTTCCACGTTTCCCTTGTCCAAAAAATATGCCTCATTCTGTACCCTGAGTCCATTGCCTCTCTGCCAGAAGGTAGGTAGTATGTTTTATTATGAAACCTCTGGGATCATCATTGGTCATTGTGTTGATTGGAGTCCTTAAGTCATTCAACAATTTGTTGTTATTGTTGCATACTCATTCATCATATAAAGGCATCTGAGAGGGTATGGAGAATGCAAGGAAAATGTATCAAGAACTTCCTACTTCTCTGTGTGCCTGGGGTCTTCTCACTCATCCTAAAACATCTCTCTGCCCCTGTGATCACAAGTACCTTCTCCTGCTTGAGCCTCCATTTTGAGGAGATGCTTATCTAGCCATCCTTTATGCCCCTTCAGGCTCTGCTTTTGCTTCTGGGGACTTTTCCACCAGGTCCTTCATGAGGCTACTTCTCCGCCAGCTCCCACTTTCAACTTTCTTTTGTGTTCAGCTCTTTTAAGTGTGTTTTCTTCTCCATTAGAATGCAAGGGACTTGCTTATATTTGATATTCTCAGAGTTTAGCACAATATTTAGGACATAGTAAGTGCTTAAAAATGCTTGTGGCTTGCCAATCTTTACCTGAAAAATTGGTAGTTCTGTGAAGATTCCAGATATCCCATTTAAGAAAAGAAAAGCACTCCATTATATACCTATTATAATTGGATTACAATTTAGATATTACAATTGTTGCAATGGAAGATGTCTCCCAAGTTTGGTCTGGAACAGGAAAAGAGATCAAAGACTAAAGTAGAAATTTCCCAATTGCTAGATTGAGCAGAATAACAAGAGATTATACGAGAAAATTACAAAGTAGTTTGGATCATAGAGTCAAGTTCACTGTCAAGTTTGCATAATACTTATGTTGAAGATTCTCTAATGACTCAAGGTCCTTCAGGGGTGGGGAACCTTTTGCCATGAGGCCACATGTGGTCTTCCAGGTCCTTGGATGCAGTCTTCTGACTGAGTCCAAGTTTTAGAGAAGATATAGTTTTATTAAGGGGATTTGTTCTGTGAAGTTTGGATTCAATCAAAGGGCCGAACTTGAGGACCTAGAGGGTCAAATGTGGCCTTGAGGCCACACGTTCCCCATCCCTGTCATTTCGGGGGTATTTTTCTCACCCTCTTGCCTCATATCTTCTCTTCTCTAAAACACCCTCCATACTCGTATAGTGTTTGAGATAGATGTCTCACTTGGCAGCATGCAATTCAAAATGTTAAAAAAAAATAAAGTTTTATCAAAAAGAAGAAAACAAAATAGAAATCCTCAAACTCATGAAAAATTGAGACCTCCTCAACAATCTTGTAAGCAGGGCCCAAAGCAGACATTGTTTCTGGTGGTCCTAATCTGGCAAGAGACCCTATTCTCACTGCATCATTGCCTTTCTAGGTATTTAGTACCAAACTATTAATTTCCAGAATACTGCCTCCAAAGTATCTATTACCAGATCCTAATGCTAAAGAATATTCTACAGGTAACCTTGAGGAAATTATCTAGATTGTTTGCACCTTGGTTTTCTCATCTATAAATGATGAGGTTGGCATTCAAGGGATAGAATGGACCATAAATGATAAAATGGAGAGTTTTGATTAAATAAACTTACAGATTTTGCAGAAGCAAAACCAATACAGTCAAAAGTACTAGAAGGAATATGGTTAACTGGGGAAAAAATTGTTTTTGGAGTTTCTTTAATAAAGATTTCAATTCCTGGATATATACAGAGCCAATTGAAATATTAACAACAAATTTAGTCATTTCATTTTCTATAACCCTGTCTGGGGTTTTCTTGGCAAAGATACTGGAATGGTTTGCCATTCCTTCTCCTCATCATTATATAGATGAGGAAAGTGAGGTAAACAGGACTAAGTGACTTGCTCAGGGTTATACAGCTAATAAGTATCTGAGGTTACATTTGAACTCAGATCCTCATGATTCCAGACCCAGTGCTCTAGCCATTGCACCACCTATCTGCCGTATGTAAGAATGACAGCCATTCTCTAGTAGATAAATGATCAAAGGATATGAATAGGCAATTCGTGAAGCAAGAAATTTAAGCTGTCAAAAGAGCTATATAAAAAAAATGCTCCAAATCACTAATTTTTTTTAACAGTTTCAAGTTTCTACCTCACACCTATCACATTGTCAAAGACGACAAAAAAGGAAATGACAATTTTTGGAGTTGGTATGAGAGAACAGGTACACTAAAGCCCATTTGGTGGAGCTATGAATTGATCCAGCCATTTTGGAAATCAGTTGGAAACTCTACTCCCAAAGTCACTTACTTGTACATTCCTTTTGACCCCCAAATGCCAATATTAGGCCTAAACTCAAGAGAGATCAAAGAAAAAAGGATGCATTATATTTTAAAAAATTATATTTATTTATCTCCTTTTGTTGTAGTAAAGAACTGGAAACAAAGAGGCTACCCATTATTTGGGGAATGACTGAGCAAATTTAGAGTTTAATGTGTCATGAAATATTATTATGCTATAGAAGATTAAACCTGCAGAAATTTGTATGAATTGATCCTAAGTGAGGTGAACAGAACCAACAGAGCAAATTATACAGTAACAAAAATATAAAAAAAGACAACTCAGAAAGACTTAAGAACTCTAACCAATAGCTATGCCCCAAAGGCAATCTCTGCGTATCTTTGATCCAGCAATACCACTACTAGGTCTGTATCCCAAAGAGATCATGAAAAAGGAAAAAGGTCCTGCATGCACAAAATATTTATTGCGGCTCTGTTGAGGTTTAGGGGGATGGCTGACATGAGGTTCCTGCCTGAATGAATTCGACCCAAGCCTTCTTTCAACCAAAGACAAGTTTATTAAAACACCATTAGGAGGCAGCTATAGGTGGCTCAGTGAATAGAGCACTGGTTCTGGAGTCAGAAGGACCTGAGTTCAAATCCAGCCCCAGACACTTGACACACTTACTAGCTGTGTGACCTTAGGCAAGTCACTTAACCCCAATTGCCTTGCCTTTCCCTCTCCAAAAATCAAACCAAATAAAACAAACCACAGAGGGTGGGTATAATTCTAAAAATCTACCATTTTGGCTAGACTCTGAGCACCTTAATGGAGGCAAGATGCATCTTAGATAAAGAAGACTGTGGGAAAAGAAAAAGGGTGTAGATGGAATTAAGGGAATGGTGGTTGTAGCGCCAATGCAATATTTACAGAGCCCACGATCACAATAGAGACCATGACTATAACTATCGCATGATGTTTGATCACAAAATATGTCAAACTCTGCAGATAGAGGATAAAGTTGAAGGATTTATTTAGACATCAGAAAACCAAATCCCAAAACCAGTAAGCCAAAGTACCAAAGATATTCAGAGGCCATAATAATGCTGAGAGCCACAGCATCCTTTAGCCTTCCCACAAACCAATACATCATCAATATTTACTCACAAAACCCTCCATCTTTTTAATGAGCTCCTCTGTCTTCAACTGTCAGGCTAGCTCTCTCATCCAGCTTCCTCTGTGTCCTAGGGGGCAGAGTTTACTTTCACAGCAGGGGAGCTCTTCAAACTCTCTCCTAGGTTTATCAAGGGGCAGGGAAGATCTTCAAATTCCCATTCCCATTATAGTAGTCTAGGGTGGAGTCAGGTTCAGACAGTGAAAGGGGAGTTAATTAACTGGAAAGAATAGATTGTCCTAGGCAGATGCCAGGGACCTGGGCCATGTGGGAAAATCCAGGAGCTTTTCCTTTTTGCCGTCCAGATCCCAAAGACATGGTCTTTTCCTTTTGGGGGTTCAGATCCCATCTCTATCAGTTCTTTTTGTGGTAGCAAAGAATTGGAAATTGAGGGGATGCCCATCCATTGAGGAATGGCTGAACAAGTTGTAGTAAATGAATGTAGTGGAATACTATCATGCTATAATTAATGATGAGCAGAATGCTCTCAGAAAAACCTGGAAATGTTAATCTTTGTGTTTTAGGGGTGTTTGAGACCCCAAAATACCAACACACTGAGTCTTCCTGAATGAATTCAACTCAAGTCTACTTTCAGCCAAAGTAAAACAAAGTTTATTAAAGACTCGCCATGATGGGTAGACTCTTAAGGAGCCTATGTATTTGTGATGCTTGTGTTGACAAGCAGGCCAGAACAATCTGACACAGACTGAGTCTGAGCTAGACTGAATCTCAGCACCTTCATGCAGGCAAGATGGATCTTATATACAGAAACACTGTGGGAGGTATCTAGAGGTGGTTTAGAGGAGGGGTAAGGAGGATCTTGAGGAAGAGTCTAAGGACTATCTTGATGAGACGAGGTCAGACTCCTGGAACCAAAAGAATGGGATTTTGATGAGATCAAAGGTGGGAAAACAGCTTGTGGTAACAGACAATGGAGGGCTAGGCTAGTTTAAGGGTAACAGAGATTCAATCATAGTGATGTGGATACAAAGGTGCCCTAAAGGTTTAGTTGCCCTTTCACTGGTTTATCCTCTAGAGAGGCACCCTAAAATACAGAGGTGCCCTAAAGGTTGAGTTGTTCATTCTCTGGCATCCTAAAGTTTACCCTTATCTTGAAATACCACAAAACTTTCCCTTATCCTAAAATTCCTTGTCTCATCTCATGCTGTCATAAAAATCCTCTTGTCTCCCTTATCATTCATTGTCCTCATCCTATGTCCTTATCTTGCAAGACTTATTTTGTCCCTAAATCTCCAACCCCCTTTAGAAACCTAAAATTTATATCACCATCCTATAGGCTGTATAGCTTTTTGGCTATATAATTCTAGTCCTTGTCCTATATCATTGCCTTAGTTCCTTGCTAAGTCTCAGGACCGCATGCTTTTGCATTAATAAAGCTCCCTCTGGCTAAAGAGAAGGTCTGATTGAATTCTTTCAAAAATCTGAAACAGCTCTCCCTACTCTGACTTCGTCAGTGGTGTTTGGGATGAAAAATAACCCTCATCCTTAATTTAGTGAAAAAAATAAACACAGAGATCTCTTAGGATAAGAACAGGAGTTTATTCTCTTCCCTAGGAGAAGAGGGCGGTCTTCCCCATGATTCATCGTGGAGAAGAGGTGTGTTACAAAAGACAGTGCAAGAATTTATAATCTAATGTAGTCAAGCCCCCTTCCCAACTGTCTCCTCTCTTGTTGGTTGAGAGGCAGACCACCAAAATCTTTCCCAAATGGGACAGCAAGAAAAGTGGGGGGAGGGTCCCAAAGCAAGGGAGGAAAAGTGGGCATGGGCTTCCTTGACTCCCACTGGCCGGGAGGAGGGGCCCACCAAGGCAAAGCAGACAAAGAAAAATGAAAGTGATTGACAGCAGCCATGGAGGAGGAAAAGGGAAGTTAACTGAGAAGTTTTCACTCATTCCATACAGTAGTTTCAATGGAAGGCTTATTGTTGCACTTTAAACCCAGGGACGACAAAAACTGTTGAGGTGGGGGCTCTGCCCACCCAAAAACTGTTGGGGTTTCATGGTGTGTTGTGGTGGTCAGACTACCTCCAATCCAAGTATAGGTATTTATTGAGACTGACACCTCTTATGAAGCAGACTAAGTGTCAAAAGGAACCAGCAACTTTAGAAAAAGCAAGATGGGGAATGCCCATCAATTGAGGAATGGCTGAACAAGCTATGGTATATGAATGTAATGGAATACTATTGTGCTATAAGAAATGGGAAGGAGATGGACTTCATAATTACCTGGAGAGGCTTATACAGACTTATACTAAGTGAGAAGAGCAGAACCAAGCAAAACCTGTACACAATCACAGACACATTGTACATATGATGACCAACCTTGATAAACCGGACTATCCTCAACGACGCACAGCTAAAAGACAACTCTACAAGCCTCAGGATCGAAGGAGATATCTAAACTCAGAGAAAGATATAGAAAGACTATAGTTTAAATGGAGACTGAAGCAAAACAAGACATTTAAAAAAAAAAGAAATAGCAAGATGGACTTTTATAAGGTAAAGATGCAATTACATAACAAAAATTTACATAGAAAAGAGGAATGTTATTAATATTAAAAAGGCAGGAGGAGCTTGTTAAGGGATTAGGTAATGGAGGAGGCGGCCCATCTATGGTTCGGTGGTTAAACATTCTGGTCATGCTGCCAGCTAGCTCTTGTAGTCCTGTCTGGTTAAGACAGATAGTTAGGTATTGTGGTCCTGTCTTGGGCTAGATGGATGATGTGATTGTGACAGAATACAACACACCTGTTTCTGTGGTAATGGGGCAGTGACCAGGTAGAAGTAGTAGCCACATTCCCATCACATGGATACACCTACTGTTTCTGTGGGAACTAAGAGTTCAGGGACACACCTTTTGTTCTAGTGAGCAGTGAGGCATATATGAAGAAGTTGGGATATGGTGGGGGAGGGAAGGCGGTACTAGGTAGGTACAATGGGCTGCTGTTCAGTGGGGCTGGGCCCATAATGAAGTTAGAATATTGGCAGCTTTATTAGGATTCCATCATTATGACCTCAGGCAAACTCCTCATCAAATGGGAAGATTCAAGGAGAGTGCAAGGGGGTGCTCAGAGCCTATAACCCATCAGAAAAACTTACATGAACCGATGCTGAGTGAAGTGAGCAGAATCAGGAAAACATCATATGCAGTAACAGTGTTGTGCCGAAAGAAGCGAGTGAGACCCCAAGTGCAAATTTTGGAAGTGGATTTTATTCACTTTGAATGAAGTTGACTTTCCCATTAATACGAAAGTATTCCATAAGTTACCTCCCTTAAAGAAATTCTTTTCCTCGTGCAGAAGACATTTCTGATCTAGTTTTCAGTATTTAATAGAATAACAACTAGGTCCTTCAATCAGTAGTACCAATACTCAATTGTTATAACATCATTTTGAAACATCTAAGGACCTTATTCCATACAGACCTATATCTAGTGACAGGTAGATGACTAGACCAAATACCATTTACCAAGTTCTTTAATATAAAAAGGAATATAATCTGAGGCTGAATAGCTCAGATCCTAAACACACACTTTGTTATAGTAGCTCAGATGTGTCCCAGCTTTAGTTTATGGGATAGTGATTCAACATTGTGTTTGCACCTTTGCTTCACAAATTTCTTTTCCCTTTGTTTAATTATTCCCATATTATTCAGAAAGAATGTTCTATTCCAGGGATTTACTAATTTATCCAGTTGTTTAGAGTATGGATTGACTATACATTCAGGATTGAAAAACAGCAAATTTTACATATGTGCATTGTGCTCACTTATCTTTCACTACCACTTGCTTTGATTGCAGAAATTTGCCATGAAAGGAAAGCAAAGACTTGATCAGATAAAATGTCACAGTTTTCCAACCATGCATCATCAATGCCACCTCATAGCCAGACTCAGGAATAGTCAGGTATGAAATATTCCTTTTCAAAGGAACACAGTGGGTAAACTGAGCCAAGATCCCATCCTAAGCTGAGGCTAGGATTGTCCTCTCAGTTTTTCCAGACACACACACCTGTAACAGTCACATTCTCTGAGTACCTTTGTGGCATTTCTCTGTGAAGGTGGATTATTGATTATTTATGGATTTCTATGATCCATCAGACTACTCAAAATAAAATCCATTATAGTCCCAGAAGCTTTTACCTCAGATGGCAAGTTTCACTAAACAAGAATTTTACCAGGACTCACATTTTAAATTTTAAACTTGTCCTCATGCAAAAACCAATCATTAGGCATCATTTCTATATATTTGCAAATTCTCAGCATGCCAAGTTCCCTGTTTAGGAACTCCATAACCCAAACAAGTTTTTTTGCAAGTTTATAAAATTAGGGAGGATGGAGAGGGACCCCCGAGAAGGGGCTGTCTTTGCCACTCCATAGATAGATCTGCTATGGACTGTGTTTTTGACTAGCCCTGAGGACTTCTCTGAATGGGCAGAAGAATTCTCCTTTCCATACAACACACACAGAGTAATCAACTTTAGGTTTTAGCATTAAAACATAACCAACCATCTTATAATTTTCATAAGCAATAGCCAAATTGTTTTAGCTATGGCACAGACAAGAAGCTTCAAATGACATTGTTGTATTCCCAGATCACATAATATTATTCCTAATCTGATCTGGGATGAAAGGAGTTAATAGAAAAACTCCAAGGCTTCAACAGAATCTCCTCAAATGTTTTAGGTATATTTAACTTTCATTATAATTCCAGGCTGGCCAGACCAGGAGCTATAAGGAAATGAATTTTATAGATTTCCCAAATTACAATATTTCAAAAAATAGTACAACACTCGGGTCAGTGTCCCATTCCTCCTCTTCTATTCTTTGACAAAATAGTTCCAAATTTTAACAACATTTAGGAATTTATCCTGGTGTCTTTGCATTATGCCTAACTTTCCATTGAATTGCAATATGCCACAAGGATTTACCATGACCCATACACATAATGAATTACCATTCTGAATTCCCAATTTGTACTAAGACCCAATTATTAAAAATCCATTCTTAAACAACTTTAAGAGATGTAGGGATCAGTGTGAGCCTAAAAGCACCTGTGGTGCTGAGGGTCACAGCCCAGTTGCTGAAGCTCACAGAAAAGTCATGCAAGACCACTCGCCTGATGAGCGGCAGCTGAGATGGCTGGCTTGGCCTGTCCTCCCATTGGTCCATCCCTCCAGCACACGTGGAGATCATGCTTAATCATGTTACCTCTAGGGTATATAAGGAGGAGGCTACACTACACTAAAGGACAGCTGCTGTACACTTCTGTCTTGCCTCTGGTCTCTTCAGTCCCTCCTGAGAATACAGCCTAAGGCTGGCCCTTAGGCTACAAAGTTAAGAAGCAGCCACATCAGCTGGTGCCACCACGTTGGGCAGGGCAGATAAAAGAACCTGTCAGGGCCCGAAAGAAGGACCCCAGAATCATGCCAGTGCGTCCAAAAGAAATGGAGTACGAACACCTCTTTGCAGAGAGGCTCCAGGAGAGGATACTCAAGTAACTGTGCGATATCTGGGAGTCAGCAGAGGCTCGGAGAGTGGTGAGTAAAAATGGGACAATATATAGGCAAAATAATACCAGGGGAGAAAGAAGTTTACAGGACCTGTCCCAAGGACAAGGAAGTCCGGGGCATCAATTTCACAACTTACCACCCAGTGAAAGATGCCTTTGAAGGGGAGAGAATGAAGTTTCTTACAGTCCCTGTCTGTATTCAAACGGGCCCAGTCTTTCCTAGTGAAAGTGGCCCAAGCAGAGATTCCTCCCTTGAGACAGAGAGGGAGTGGTTCCGGCTGCCCACGCCTGCTTGCAGAGACCCAGGGATCACAGAGTTAGGCAAAAGGGAAGGGCTAAAGCAGCTTGATAAAATAGAGCTGGGCAAAAGTCAGGTGAATCAACAGAAAGGAGGAAGGGATTATGGTCATGAAAGCTCCTTTGAGGTAGAAGAGAAAGTACCAAGCAGGCCACCTGAGGAGAGCGAAGGCTGTCAGACAAGGGACTTAGAAAAGGGAACTATGGCTCAAAATAAAAAAATCAATACTAGAGTTCCCTCAGGTGTCCCGCACACACTCTGCCTTAGAGAAAACACTAGAGAGAGCATGAGAAAAAGGGGATATGATAGGCAATTGGTAATTCTTTCCAGTCATTGAAGAACAGGTGAGAAGTTTGCATAAACCTCTTTCTTTTAAGGTACTTAAGGCATTAGCCAGAGCAACATTGACCCCAGGGCAGGCTGTTTTTTTTTTTTTTTTTTGATGGTGCAATACACTGAGCCTCCACGCTGCTGAATTGGCACGTGGTGCACTTATGCAACTGGTGTTTCAGCAGTTTTCAGGCATTGGTCCTTCTGTAGATACAGCCCAACAATTGGGCTATACAGAAGAGGCTTATTTAAATATCTTTAATTGTGCTTGCCTTGCCTGGAGCAAGATCCCTGTGGCCAAGGAGGACAGATTAAAGGACTTATTCTGGTCATTTTAAGGAAATGTGAAAAAGTGAATTAATACCATTCATAACCTTGTGCTAAAATAAGTCAGAATTTATTATGCTAATTGGCATTTAGGCAAATTGGAATTTTGCTAAGATCTGATAAACATTTGAAAGGTGAGAGCCCCAAGTTCCCCAGTTTTGGGGAAGTGGAACAAGGCGCGCCTCTGAAAATTTTTTCAGAAGTTCTGCTCCCTTTGAGTGGGGAGGTTGAGAGCATTTCACTCTAAGAAATTTTTAGGAATAAACATAGCACTGAAGTACAAGGTAAAATTAGCAGATTAAGAGAGAGAGTGCTACAATACCTAGGATTTTTAATAAACTTTGTTTTTCTTTGGCTGAAAGAAGACTCTCTGCATCCTCTGTGAAGACTCCTCGGAATGAGAAGGGAGAGAAACTATCTGGAAACCAGACATAGACTTTTGTAAGACTAGACAGACCTGAGTCCTGGGTTTCCTAAGAAATTACACAATCTATGACTCTTCGCCCCCTTGCTGTCAATCAGCCTTAAGCCCTTCTGGAACTTTAGGAATCTCTTAGCCCCTCCCCCTTCTTCATGTTGGCATTTGCCAAATAAGGACATGAATTGATTTTCCCAGCCAATAGAGGATAGTGGCAGGCTTCTTAGTTATTCATCATTGGGGAAAGTTTCATGCTGAGACTGACTGCACACCTCCCAGCCAATGGGAGAAGGGAAGGGGGACAAAGGGGGAGCAGAGAGGAGGGGCTTGACTACATTAGTATATAAATTCTTGTTCTGTCTTTTGTAACATGCTTCCTCATCTTGATCCCCGCCATGGAGAGGACTGCCCTCTTCTCACAAGAGAAGAGAATAAAAACTTCCTGTTCCTTCCTCAAGATACCTCTGACTTTTGATTTTTCTTGGGTAGGGGATTTTTGGGGTCCTGGTACCCCACAGGTTGAATTCATTTGGGCAGGACCTACATGTCACTATTTTCTGGTCCTAGCACCCCTAAACTTCAACAGGAAGACAGAGAAAAATAAAGCATACTGACAAAGAAGTGATATTCAAGTTGCAGAATGAGACACATTTTTAAATGTGGCAAATGTATGGATTTGTTTTCCTTGACTATGCTTATTTGTTACCAAGACTTGTGTCAGGAGAAGCTAGAGAGAGTACAGTCAAAAAAGAGAAGAAAGGAAAGAAAGTGTCATTGAAACATTTTTTAAATACATAGGAGGATGCTCTGAAGGAAACACAGATGGGCTGTTTCTTCTTTCAAACTTTCCATATATAATATGAAAATAGATTTTACACAATTGCACATATAAAACCTATATCCCACGTGGCCCAAGTCCCTGTGGTCTAGGGTGTGGCCAGGTGCAGACTATGAGGGCAACAACGAAAGGGCAGTTGAAAGGATTATAATGTGGGAAGAGCTGGGAGCCCCAGGTGAACAGCACCATCATTAGCACCCTATTTTCACTTGTTTATTTGTATTCCCCAATTTTCTCCCCCAGTTGAACTTCTAGAACTGCTTCTTTGTATTTCCGGTCCCTGGGACAGGGTAAATCACTTACTGGACAAAAGATTGTCTACTTGAATCGAATTGTTTCTAGCCCATAGGATCCCACAATCTCCACCCCAACTTCAGGGGGCTCCGCTCAGCTTTGCTCTCATGCCAAGGCAATGAATAATGTAAACAGGGACTAGTTAGGTTTTGGGGAATAGATGGGGATGGTTTGTCCTTTTATGTATGTGTATCTAGTTTATGTGAATTTGGTTCTTGGGGTTTTGCAGAAAAATTGCTTGAGAAAAAAGGGGGAAATTATATCACCCCCTACTTGATTATCTATAATCTGGTCCATGTTTGGCTCAAACAGTAGTATAGCTTTTTGTTGTTGTTCACTAGTTTTCAGGCACATCTGATTGATTCTTCATGATCCCATTTGGGGTGTTTTTGGCAAAAATATTGAAGTGGTTTGCCATTTCCTGCTCTAGCTCATTTTACAGATGAGGAAACTGAGGTAAACAGTTAGTGACTTTCCCAGGGTCACACAACTAGTAAGTATCTGAGGCTGGATTTGAACTCTGGAAGAAGAGTTCTCCCGACTCCAGGCCCAGCAACCTATCAAGTGAGTCACCTAGCTGCATAAGTATAGCTGTATCATTATTCAAATATAAAAATTTAAGAGTTCCTTCCAGTGATGCAAATCACAACCCATTCATGCCTGCTCATCTTGTGAGACCTTTATTCATATCATCCCATAAATTCACAAGTATTCTACCCAACATGTTAGAGCAGCCTTCCTCACTTTCTCCCGATATCTTCCTGATATCTACTGAAAGCAGTAGAGCTTTCTGACTGTCTATCTGTCATCTTTCACCTTCTCTATACAAATCTTCTCTTCTTATCATATATCTCCTTTAATCCTACTTCAAAATTTCTTATTAGTTACATGTTGCAACCTATGCACACTCACTATATCTCTCTCCATTGCCCTTTGTACAATATTCATTTTTAAATCTTCAGAACTTGGTGTGTTCCATTTCTTTCTGTGATATAGTAGCACCAATTTATTTAAAAGACTGTTTTTTTTTTTCCAATGACATATTTGGAGTCATTAGAGGAGCTCTGCAATTTTCCAAAGGCAATTCAATCTACTCTTCTCTTTCCATTCAGTTGTGTCCCAATTCCTTGTCCATCTACACTGTCTGTCCCAATACACTGATGAACAAACAATGTAGGTTGTCCATTGAGATGTATGTTATAGCCTGGCGATTGACATTCTTCGTCCATTTGGTCTTTCCTGTGTGATAGTCAGACCAATTATTTTGAATGATTACATAATTCTTCCAGGAGACTATAATGATTTGGGGTATAATTCAACAATTTTACTGACCAACATGAGCACCTGGATGATCTTACCATCCACAGAGAATTACTCTTCAGCGTGAACTCTGCAGCTTAACTCCTCCCTTACAGTTGCAAACAGCCTAGAGAGGCATACTCCTCCCAGTTTTTGGTTTGTTTGTTTTTTGATGTTCATGATCTGAGGGTTGTGTGGGATGTGAAGACTCTTACCAATAATACGCAGAGACTCAGAAAATTGTAGTAAAAGCAGAGGAGTCTTTATTGTGCTTTCTCAAGAAAGGGCACTCCCAGAGCACCTAAAATGGTGCTCACTGAAGGAGTGCAAATTGCAGAAGCTCACAGATTTCTTTTATCATAATCCTAACCCCATTTTACCATAATTATTACTAATGAAGCTCTAATTCTGTTAGATAATATACATAATACATGAGGTTCATTAAACAAGTGCAGTAACAGCCCCAGAATACTGAACCCCCATGAGTCCAATCTAGATGCGTCCTTATCTGGGCCTGAGTGTCTCAAGGCCGCTGTCTGCTTTCTACCTGGTCAAATCCACCTGCTGCTACCAGCTCCCTTTTTTCCGCATTATTTCATTTTTAGTATTGTCTAGGAGTTCTCTGGGAACTGGGAGCTCAACTTCCTCCCAATGCTACTGCCTCAACTCTTCCCAAGTCTACTGTCTGGTACCTTTTATTGGTAGTCTTGTTTCAGCAATCCTTGCAGTTCTGTAGAAACTAAACCCTTTGCTACCTCTCATACTACCATTCCTTTATATACAATGACCCCATATGTGTGGGGAAAGGATACTGAACTTAGTTACAAAGTATAAAGAAGAAATAAGAATCTAATAGGATGTTCAGAATGAGGAAACTTCACTGCAAGTCATCTCCCACAGGGTCATTGATCAGGGTTATTTCTATTATGTCTTTCAAGCAATCTTAAATTATTCTGATGCATGAGTGGGAGATACTTTGTAAGAAAAGAACCTTTAAGGTGGTGTTTTGCTCTACTGGATAAAATTCTTTTTCATAATTAATAAACAACAGGTATAGCTGAATCTTAGATTCTCCACATCTTTTATTGAATTTTGAGATAGTAGAGATGTAATCCCTTGTTGAATATTTCTACTTGTAAAAGCTCACTTGTTCCCAATTAAGATATTTTGTATAAATGGGCGAGTCGACAAAGCAGTTGTTAGCTGAAGTTTTCTCAGTCACTGTTTTGTTAATAAGTTCTAAAATTTTTCTCTTTTTGGTATCTTTTCCTCCTTTGGTTATCTTGCTTGTCAGTGTCCTCACAGTTCTATCTCCTTCAGCACAGATTTCCTCTATACACATTTAGTTTAATCTTTCCACTTTCCCTGTTTTTCTTTTCAGTGTTATTTCTTTCTCCCTATAAGCATATCTGGGACTGTGATACTAAGGCTCAAGTGTGGTCATTCCATTGTTTTTAATGGTGAAAAAAATCATTACAGTAATCACGATAGCTCTTTTCCATGTTTCTTTTTCTGTTTGTTGTCCTCCTTCCATTTTTATCTTTAAATACCCTTCAGATCACTTTAATTGGATCTTTTGCCAAACTTTCTTTGAAAAGATTGCACTCTTTACTATCTTTCCTTACTTTATGGCACATTTGTTGTTGTTAAATCATTTCAATCATGTCCTACTCTTTGTGACCCCATCTGTGGTTTTCTTGGCAAAGATACTGGTGTGGTTTGCCATTTCCTTCTCAAGTCCATTTTATAGATGAGGAAACAAAGGCAAACAGGGTTATTGACTTGCCCTGGGTGACACAGTGCAGACACTGAGGCCAGATTGGAACTCAAGAAGATGGATCTTCCTGACTCCAGGTCACTGTATCACCTACCTGCATATTATGGCGTGTAGTAGATGCTTAATAAATATTAGTTGACTGATTATGAAATTATGTCTTTTATAATTACTATCCTTCATAAGATTTTACAAACAAGTTTATACTCTAAACTGGTGCTGCCTTTGTCAGGCATCTCTTCTTCACAAATAATTCAAATATTTACTGATTGAGGTGTTTTCTGGGCTCTTTTGGGCTTCTTGTCATAATGGATTTATAATGGCTTATATATAAAATTATTGTAATCATTATCAATGTTACTTCTGTTGTATTCCTATATTGTTAGTTACTTGCTTAAATAGTTCAGGATCACGTTGTTTTGATTGTACACCATAACTTTTTCTCAACCGCTCTTCTTTCTTTTCTTTTTCTTTTTTTACTAATTGTGATCTTTCAATTCATGAAACAAAGCTATATTATTCTATCTCATAAAACTACTTATCCGTAATATTTTTCTGAATTTCAAATTAGGATATTTGATGTTTTCCTTTCTTGAAAGTTTCACTATATCTAGAATTATGTGATTTTAAAATTGGAAGGGGTCTAATAGCTTATCTTTATCTAGCAGTTATTTTTTAAAAAACTCTCTCTCTCTCTCTCTCTCTCTCTCTCTCTCTCTCTCTCTCTCTCTCTTTCTCTCTCTCACACACACACACACACACACACACACACACACACATAATCTCTGCTCCTATGATCTCACTTGATCCTTACAACAACTAAATGAAGTAGGCAAAGCAGATTAAAAAAATTAATTTTTTTTAATAGTCCAGGAACATGTGACAAATCTAGTAAATAATCTTCCCCAAAGTCCCCTTATCTAGTGAGTGACTTAGCTGGGCTTCAAATCTGGTTTTTCTGATGATAAGCTCTGGGCCTTTGCTACTATTCCACATTGCCTTTCTTAAAACTTATATTTCTATATGGAAATGGAAATTACTCATTTTCCATATGGAAATATAAGTAATTTAATAAGTATAGAGTAATTTCACATCTCATTTAATCTTCACAAGCACTTTAAGATGTAGGCAATGCAAATGTCATAATTTCCATTTTACATTTGGGAAACTGAGGCCCGACAAAGTCAGGTGTCTTTCTTGCCCAAGGTCTGACAGCTTATAGTAAGTGGCAGGGTCAGGATTCAAACCCAGATCTTCTAACTCCAACTCCAGTGTTTTTTCCACTGCAAAGAGCTACATCCTTCAAAAAAGAAGGCCCTGGGAACAGGATGGTCCTATCAGGCAAAACTTGAGAAGTAAAGCAGCCAAGTGTGATTAACCTCATAAAGCTTACAGGCAAAACTGTTCACAAATTACTCAGTGAAGAATGCACTAGGCAGTAATCCTGGGGACAATAATATAAAACTTTGGGGCTTAACTAAGCTTTTTAAATTAGAATAAAAAATTACTCATCTACACCTACTTTTGTACTACTAAATCATTCCCCCAAACTGGAGACTAGTAACAGCAACAAACTTATGCAAGGATTATTCTAAAAAACACCTGTATTTAAAAAAATTCAAATGAACCATTTATACTTACATGGCTAGGTAAACATACCTAATTCAACAACCATTGAAAAATTAATAAATCCATGAATTTAAATGTCATGAAAACGAACTCTCAAAAAAATTAATAAAAAGAACCTAAAATTAATTAAGTAGTGTTTCTAACTCCATGGCCAACCCATAAATTGAATTGTCTCAAGGCTGACATGCCCATTATCTGAGTAGAAATACTGCTTCATTTCCTTTAACAGCAATATTATAAACTGTGAATGACTTAGCTAGTCCCAGCAATACAAAGACCCAAGACAATTCTGAAGGGCTCATGATGAAAAATGCTCTCCATCTCTGGAGAAAGAACGGATGAAATCTGAATGCAGATTGAAGCATGTCATTTTTTACTTTTTTTTTTTTTTTTGGTGCTTTTTCTTTGGGTGTGTGTCTGCAAGATGACTAATATGGAAATATTATGTGTGACTAGACATGTATAACTTATATCAAATTGCTTGCCTTCTCAGTGAGGAGGCAGGGAGGGAGAGAATTTGGAACTCAAAATTAGAAAAAAAAAGTTAGAAACTGTTTTTACATGTAATTGGAAAAAAAACAAGACCTATAATCCATCATAGATCTTAACTAACATAATATGTTGCTATAGACAGAGGTTGATAAAAGACTGGACATCATGAAGAAAGTAATTATAAACAGAAAACATTATTACCTTATATACAAAATCATGGAACCAGTCTTGGATCGGAGGGGATGCTAAAATGGGTGTGCTGCTGGGCCTCAACTATATACCAGAGTGTTTAGGGAAGGAGGAGGACACTCATCAGTTTAACCATAGCAGTACCATCCACCCATGCCTGATTTGGTCCTAGCTTCCCTGCTGTTCCCAGAACCTGCTCATAAGGACTAAATAAACCAATGTTCTGGTTCTTCCACGCCTGGCTGTGTGGCCGTGAGTAAGCTTCTTGACTTCTCAGGTGCTCTTAAGGGCAGTTAGGTGGTACAGTTGATAGAAGGCTAGGCTTGGAATCAGGAAGACGTGAGTTCAAATTTGACCTCACTTACTAGTTTGTGACCCTCGGCAAGTCATTTAACCCTGTTTGCCCCCAGTTCTTTATCTAAAAAATGAGTGAGAGAAAGAAATGGCAAACCACTCCAGTATCTTTTCCAAGAAAATCCCAAATGAGGTCACGAAGAGTTGGACACAACTGACAGAGCACAAAAAAATTTCTGTTCCTTATAGCCAGGATTTCTGGCACATTTTCCCTTCCTTCAACTTTACTCTGGCCTCACTGTGATGTCTGAGACTGTTTCCACCAGAAGGGTTCCTGGACCCCTCGTATGGTAACTTTTGAGTTCCGTCCTTTTGCAAAAACAACCTGAGTGAGACACTATCTTCAAACAGGCCATAAAGAAATAAGAAAGCTAGAGATAGTCCACTTAGCATGATGAAAGGGGTAGAAAAACAAAACAAAAAAGTAATAATAATAATAACGAAAGCTAAAAACTAAGGGGTCAGTGATCAGAGTGCAAAAACATGGAAAAGAACAAACTGGGTGAATTCTTATTTACTCACCAAATCCTGACACCTTACCACACTTGAAGTGTCCAAGAGGCACATTTATGATAAAAGTATTAATTTATGGATCTGATCATAAACACGGACTTTGTCACCCAAATACTACCAATGTCACATTTACAATGTATTTTAAGGTTTACAAAGCTGTATCCTCACAACAACTTTGTGAGGTAGGTAGCACAAGTATCATTATCATTTTACAGATGGGAAAACCAGAGAGATAAAGTGACTTTTTCCATAGTCACATAGCTAGTAACGCTCATTGCTGGGACTTAAATACAGATATTTTGATTCACAAGCCTGTTTCATTCTCTCTCCCTCTATTTTTTTATATTTTTGCTTTTTTTGGAGGGGGGAAGGCAGGGCAACTGGGGCCAAGTGATCTGCCCAAGGCCACATGGCCAGCAAGTGTTAAGTGTCTGAGATCAGATCTGAATCCAGATCTTCCTAACTCCAGGGCCGGTGCTCCAGTCACTGAGCCACCCAGTTGCCACCACTCTCTCCTTTTAAAGGGAATAGACTAGATAGGAAAAAAACCTTGAAAAGTTTGGGATAAATTCAGAGATGAACAACAGTGTTGTGGCATAGTAGAGAGAAGGTTGGTGTTAGTGTTGGGGAGACCTGGGTTCTAATTTCACCTCTGACTCATACTAATGGGGTGACAATGGGCAAGTCACTTAACTTTTTAGTGCCCTAGGAACTCTTTAAGACTACAAATTACAGATGTGTTGCTGATCTGCGATTGGTAAAGGGTGTTTCTAAGCCTTGAGTTCCCCACACAAATAAAAAGCACAAGTCCGAACCCTCAATGATGGATCCACAATGAGTAATTAAGTAATTAATTATTAAGTAATTATGATATTTAGGTGGTGCCTTCCTGAAGGTGGTGACTTTTGAAGTCGGTAACAGGCAAGATAATGCCCTCTTACAATTCCTTTGGTGATATCAGAGATGGAAGAGTTTTTGGATTTCCAGTACAGCTACAAATGGATTTATGATTCATTCCATTTGCTTTTAAGTTAGAAAATTCTAAATATTAACTATACATTAATGTTTGAATACATAGATCAACATATTAAACCAAAGAGAAGTTCTATTACACATGTAGGTATCTTTTATCTCTAATTCTAAATTATTCCTATTAAATGGCTTATTCTACTTTTTGAGGCAGTTCCAGTAGGGACAGGGAAAAACTGGGTCTCCCTCTCTTGCCCAGTCTGGAAGTGCAATGGCTACTCATGGGCCCAATTCTACTAGGCAGAGAAACTTTGAACTGCTTCATTCCCAAAGTGAATCAGTTTGCCCTTCAGGCAATTTGGTGGTCCCTCATTCCCAGGGCTTTTTGTATTGGTGCAAGACTTAGTGCAGGCACTCAATTGGTTTGGTCCCTGCAGTCACTCAAAACACCCAGACTCAAGCAATCCACCAGCATCAACCTCCCCAAGCAGGTATTACAAGCATGTACCACCACTCCCTGCTTTTTACCCCATAATACAACTCTCTCTTTTATTTTTTCAGTTAAAAAACATTTATTTTCTCTCCTTCCCATTTCCCCTCCTTTGGGAAGAAAAAGCTGCTGTAACAACATCAAGCCAAAAAACCAACTTGTGTATCTCATTCTTTGTCTTGAGCCTATCAACTCTCCTATCAGTAGGTGAATAGCATCCTTCATCATCCACAATTCCTCCTGAATCACGGTTGGTTATTTCATTAATCAGAATCCTTAAGTCTTCAAAGTTGTTTGTATTTAATATGCTGTTAATTGTAGAAATTGTTCTCCTGGTTCTCCACATTTCATTCTGCATCAATTCATGCAAGTCTTCCCAGATTTCTCTGAAATCATCCCTTTCATCATTCCTTATGCAATGGTATAATGTAGTATAGTATCTAATCATTTATGAATCAAACCCTATAACTTAAACTCTAGCTCTTTTCCTCCTTACTCCCACCTCCCCAGTTTGCACTATTGTTGGCTTTCCTTAATTTGCCACTCTTAAAGCATCCTCTCTCTGACGGCTTGCTGGTTAGAAGGGAAAAGATAAACATTATACATTCCTTTCCCATTGTCCCTTGACTCTCTCTTAAGTTCTAGTGTTTGTCCCCATTGATTCCCTCCCTTCTCAAGTGTATCCCTTATCAATCTTTAAGAAATGTTTCTTTTTATCCTGGAAAGACTTGTACAAACTGATGCAAAATGAAATGAGCAGAACCAGCAAAACACTGCGCACAGTATCAGTAACATTGTGTGATGATAAACTATGAATGACTCGGCTCTTCTCGGGAACGCAACGATCCAAGACAAGTACAAAGAGTTTATGAAGGAAAATGCTATGCATATCCAGAGAAAGAACTGAGGGACTTTGAGTGCAGATGGAAGCACATTTCTTTTTCACTTATTCTTTCTTGTGGTTTTTGTTTTTCTCTCTTTCTTCTTTCATAATGGTGACTAATAGGGAAATCTTTTTTACATAATAGCACATGTATAAACTATATCAAACTGCCTACCATTTTCAGAAGGGGGGAAGGGAAGGAGAAAAACTTGGAACTCAAAATCTTGTAAAAATGAATGTTAAAAATTTTCTTCACTTCACAACTGGAGAAAAATAAAATACTATTAAAGATAAAAAAAATGTTTCTGTTTAAGTGGCCTGGTTCCCTTTTGAGAAAACATATCAACTAGACTTTCTAATTTCCAACTTAGTAGCCTTGCCTATAGGTTTCCTTTAGAAACAACTCAAAATGCAAAGTGAAATGAGAGCAGAAAATTGTGTGGAAACTGAAGAGAACTTTTTCTTATAAACTATTAAAATAAAAGGGGGATGCTTTCACAAAATAAATCAAGGTCATTATGAAACGAATGATATACAAACTTTTATTCAAAGATAACAGCTCAAGAGGACAAATTTTGGTCATTTTTAAAGGGAGTTTGAGAATCTTCTTAGGAAAAAAACTTTGATCAACAAACATGGCCACACAGAGAATGTTCTCTCTTTGTTAATAGCAGCTAAATGTACACACATAGAAATTACTTGTAAAACCATGCAAATTCAGTTTAATTCCATACATTCATTATATTCATCAAAAACCTGTGGTTTTATGCTCATGCCATAGAGTCACTTGTTTAGAAAACAGAAAAAAAAACCAATTACACCAAAACATAACCAAGATTAAATCAAAGTAAGTCATAAATAAGCATGACTGATATTTTATTTCCAAACGTTTGGCATTACACTTATTCAAGTGTTTCACACCATTTCCATTCCTCAGAAGTGGCATTGTAAATATCAAAAAATACAACTCTGTTTTATAATGTAGTATACTGGCAGAATTCAAAGTCCTGGGCCAATTATAAATAGTATCATCAAGTTTCAAACATTTTCAAAGGAAAGCAATCGAGACACATATGTATATATGCACACAGCTTATTTATATTCATTGAATCAAAGATGTTTTATAAAAGCAAACAGTTTGATCTCCCTGCCAGTGGGTATTACTGATGCAGGCTTCTATACCCATTCAAAGATATACAGTCTGTGGAGATCCTGATTTCCTGGGGAGGAAACAATAAAGACAAAATTTGCTTTGACCAGAATGCACATCACTTTCTTCCTTCTTCACAGAACAATCCATAGTCATCTAGGTTTGACACTGATTGGTCCTTAGGAAATCCATTTTTGTCCGAAAACTTTATGATAATAAATACTGGGGTCCATACATCTTGTTAAAAATTCAGTCAGCTGCTGCTCAATGCAGAAAACTCCTACAACGGCGCTTCGACCTAGAATAATCTTCAGCGTCTGATGCCTTTAATGGCAGACGAACATATCTTCTACTGAGACCCAAAATGCAGCCATGAGTAGAGAAGTGTTAGACCCTAAGTCACTTCAAAAATACTTGTTGAAGACTATTTCAAGAGGATAAGTGTGCAGAAATCCTTTTTCTGTTCATAACGGTTTATCAATAACTGTAACACCTAATGGAAGAAACAAGAAAAGAAAACTGAAGACGAGGGCAACGTTCTCAAACAGTTCCAATTTCTTTAAAAATAATCAAGGAAAAAAGCATGAGAAAAGCAAAAAAAAAAATCAAGACATTTATCAATTTCATTCTGGTAAAACTAGAACAGAGAACCATCATTCCCCTTGTCAATAAAGATTGTGGTTCCTATCACCTCCAGAATAGAATAGAAGAGCCCTTATTTGGCATTAAAAGTCCTTTACAACTTGTCCCTCTTCTACCATTTTGTCTTCTTATGGTTTACTGTTCCCCGTGTATTCTCCAATACTGTGACACTAGTCTTCTCTGCTGTTCACAAGATACTCCATCTCCAGACTCTGGGCATTTTCTCTAGCTGTGCTCCATGCTTGGAACACTGTCCCTCCTCAAGTCCTGCCTCTGGGTTTCTCTGGCTTCCTTTATGTCCTGGCTAACATCTCAACATTTACAAGAAGCTTTTCCTGACTCTCTTGATTTTAGTTCCCTCTCACTGATGATAATCTCCAACTTATTTTATGTTTGCTCACAGTTACTTATAGGTGGTCTTCCCCATTAGACTATGGGGGCAGGGACTGTCTTTTGGTTTCCTTTGCATCTCCAACATTCAGGAAGTATCTGGTACAGCAGGCACTTAATAAATGCTCTGGGGCTGGCTGACTTTTACTTGTATATAACTGCATTTGGGGTGTGTGTTGGGGGGGGACAACAAACTTAAGCCACAATAAATCCTAATTATCTAAATACACTTAGCAAGCTAAGCTATCATGGGCTTCCACCACATGGACCATTATTTTATGCGACTCTTGTTTTGGATACAAAACAGGACATAGTTAAGGTCAATCAACATGGCTGCCATTCCCTATAGTTGTACTTATCAATTAAATTTATTCTTATTTTTAAGTGATTGTGCTTCTCTAATTAAATGAATTACAGATTTATCTCTTCAAAGGCCATTCATGTGTTGACATGCTAATAACCCCATCAATGTAAAAAGTTCATTCCAATAAGAATTCCATTTTAATAGCTGTGGAAGAACATTAACTTCTCTTGGGAAGTAAAGAAACTCATCTTTTCTTCAGTTCTAGGGTTAATTAAACTGTGCCCGTTCTATTCTGTCCCTGTTTCTGCAATAGGATAAGATTAAGTCACTTCTATCTTTTGCTATATGTTTCACTGGATACAATCCTGTGACATAGATGCTTTTATCATTTCCCATTTTACAGATGAGAAAATTATAGTTCAGAGAGGTTAAGTGATTTGCCCATGGCCACATAGCTAATTACAAACCCAGGTCTGTTCTCGCTCACCAGCATTCTTTCCACTGTATCGTGTTGACTAAATTCATATGTCACTGCTGTGGAAGCAGTGGAAAGGAGGGAGAGGGAGAGAGAGGAAAGGAAGGAGAGAAGGAGAGGAAGGAAAGGACAGAGGGTAGAGGGGAAAAGGGAGGAAGGAAAAAGGAAAAAGGGAAGGGAAGCTAACAACAACAACCCTGGGGGTTATTAATGTATATATTTATATGTCAAGAACTTTGCAAACCTTAAAGCGTCAGACAGTTGTCAGCAAAAGATAGAATTATTTCAGTGTTAATTGACCAGTCACATCTAAACCCTATGTTTTGCCTTCATTTCCTCATGTCTTAGGCAAGGCTAACCAAAAGTCTTGGATCCCCAGCAGATTAGGACGTCTCTATTCCTTCCTTTGAAACAAACTTTCCCTAAGGCCAGTGGCTGACTGGTTGTGAAGCAAATATGACTATAAGTTTCCTGTACTCTTTAAATAACTATGAGAAAAGGCTCATATTCAGAAGTCCATTTACCCCACAGAAACACGCTTCTCTGGGAACCAAATGATGCTTCCCTCTGCTCAGCCTTGTAACTTAAGTGTAAAATGAAGCTTTTATTGACTTTTATGCTAAATTTTAATAAAATGTTTTGGTTCTAAGACACTTTATATTGATTGCACATAGTTAGTTATTCTGGTATAGTGGAAGATAGGATGTTCAGACTTTGTTTTTTGGTTCAGATGGGTGATTTCACTGGCAAAGAAGAATTCCAAGGTCATAAAACCAGCATATGGCTTGATCCTAAGTCTTTCTGACTCTGAGATCAGCTCTCTATTTATTGCACACAAAGTTCGTGTGTTGTTATTATTATTTTTTAATTATGTGAAATGTAATTTGAAGAAAGCTTCATTACATTTCTATTTAAATTCAATCACTGGGTGGTACTGTGGACTGAAAATCGGACTTGGAGTCAGGAAGATCTGAGTCTAAACCCTACCTCATAAACTTACTGGCTCTTGACCCTAGGCAAATAAGTCACTTAACCTCACTCAGTCTTAGTTTTCTCATCTATAAAATGGAGGCAAAAATAGACCCTTTATCATGGAATTACTGAAAGGATCAAATAAGAAAACATATGTAACGTGCTTTTCAAACTTCAAAGCACTATATAAATGCTAGTTATCGTTATCATTATCATCATCTTAATTGGACATTAAGCTTAATAGAAGGCTACTACTACCTTGGAGTAGAAGTGAAAGAAAGTAGACAATCTTTACCTGCATAACTTCTCCCTGTGCTCATACAAGATGACACCACTGTCCATTTATCCGTTGTTGGGTTATAATACTCCACTGATGCCAAGTTACAGGAACCATCATCACCTCCAACTACATACAATAGGCCATTAACAGCACAAACACCTTTAAAAATGTGAGGGGGTAAAAAAAGAAAAGTAAGACATTTAGTTGAGGTGATGGGAAGATAATTCATTTCCCTGAGAAAAGCAAGTTTAAAAAACTGAATAACCTCAGAGTCCTTTTTATATGTGGGAGACCTTACTTCTTCTAAAAAATAAAGAGTATATGAGTTGTCAGCTTTGTGGGATAACATGCAAGGGCGGTTTGATTTTTCTTATGTTCATCCTTCATTTTCAAAGAGGACCAATGAGATCACAGGTGATGTCTTGATTTGTGTGTGAACTGGATTAAGTAAGACAGAGTTACACAAAGTTGTCAGCCTTACTATCTATTCCAAAATCATAGAAATTCTCTGGCAAAACAAAAGTCAGGACAAATAGTGATCATCTGAGATTCAGTGGATGATTTGGTGTCTTCAATGTCTGCCCAAGCTCTAAGTGCTCCACAGCACCTACTTCAGCTGCGTTCATGGCCACTGGAACAAATTATTCTCATAAGCCCATTTTTCAGGGGGAAGTCTTCACAGGCTTGGGGTAGTCATCCTCCAAACTCACCCACAGGTCTGTCAGTTATCACAATCTGGTTTAGCCTGTTTGCTGAGACTTTTATCTGGGTGTGGCTACTGCCCATGCTACACTACAGCTTCTTAGAACTATAGGTGAGAGGTGACAAGTGGACACTTAAGGTGGATGAACAGCCCTGAAAAGGGCTCGGTAAGCCCTCAATCCACAGGTATTTGTCCTCTCTGCACACACCATACTCTGCCACAGAATGTATAAAATATCTGGAAGTTTACTTACCGAGATATATACCAAAACTATGTGAATACAATTACAAAATCATTTACAAAAACAAAGGAAGACAAATAATTAGAGAAGAATCTCACATAAAAGAGGCACAAAATAATTTTTACAGAGGAGGGGAAAAGGGAGGGGCACTTGAAATTGGCTCAAAGAGAAAATAACATACACAGTCAGCTGGATGTAGAAATCTATTTTACCCCATAGGGAAGTAGGAGGGGACAAAGGAAGAGAAGTAGGCAGGACTCAAAGAAGAAAGGGTATATTTGGGGAGGAAGTAGTCAGAAGTGAAACATTTTTGAGGATGAACATGGTGAAAGGAAAGAGCAGGATAAATGGAGGTGGGGGGAGAAAAATAGGACGGAAGGAAATACACAGTAATCATAACTAAAAAAAATGTTTACAAGCAAGTTTCTCTGATAAAGGCCTCACTTCTCAAATATATAGGGAACTGAGTCTAATGTATAACAATACAAGTTATTCCCAAACTGATAAACGCTCAAAGAATATTAATAGGCAGTGTTCATATGTAGCAACAAAAGTTATCTATAGTCATATGAAAAAATGCTCTAAATTACTACTGATTAGAGAAATGTAAATTAAAATAACTCAGAGGTACCATCCACACCTGTTAGACTGGCTAATATGACAGAAAAGGAAAATGATAAATGTTGGAGGGGATATGGAAAAATTGGGACATTACTACACTACTGGTGGAGTTGTGAAATGATCCAACCATTATGGAAAGCAATTTGAAACAATGAGGTTATAAAATCTTTGACCCAGCAATACCACTAGCAGGTTTGTATCCCAAAGAAATAAAAAACAAAAAGGAAAAGGACCTATATGCACAAAAATATTTACAGCAGCTCATTTAGTGGTGACAAAGAACTGGAAATTGAGGGGATGCCCATTAATCGGGGAATGGCTGAACAAGTTGTGCTATATAATTGTGATAAGAATGCTACTGTGCTATAAGAAATGATGAGCAGAGCACTTTCAGAAAAAACCTGGAAAGACTTACATGAACTTATGCAAAATGAAATGAGCAGACCCAGGAGAATATTATACACAATAACATGAACACTGTACAATGATCACCTGTGAATGACTTGGCTATTCTGAGAACACAACGATCCAAGATAATTCTGAAGTATTTTATGGGTACTAAGAACTGCTATTTATATCGCATGGAGAAAAAACAAAAGGAGCAAACGGTCCAACAAAAGAAAGATTCTTGTCTTGCATCCGTGGCATGATCTTGCTTACATCAACAGGAACAGCTGGCTAGTCAAGGGTCAGAAGTATGTACATAGATGTGCTGGACAAATTCAACATCTATGCCTCAGCATGATGTAGTTTATGAACTATCTGGCTATGCATCCCAATAATGACATTATTTAAAACCCATTCATATAAGGAAATAATTCCCTGTGATGGTACTGAAGAGTTTCCCATATAAGTATTAGTCCAAGAAAACATTCCTGTTAGAGAGTTAGAGTTTAACCACCAAATAATTCCTGTTCTATCATAGCTATTAGTAGTGTTGGAGTAGATGGGAGTTTTAAGTCTTTCTCTTACACCAGCAAAGATAAAACCCCCAGGTGTCTTTGGAATACAACTATGTATGACAAAACTAAAAAGATTGTGTTCTGCAATGGCTTTGTCACAACCATGATCACTAACTTCTCTTTCTCCAAATACAGAGGCAGCTTCCTTGTGACCAAAGTTAATAGTATTTAAATCACATATATGGTGTATACCATTTTAGGGGTGGGTCCAGTCTCAAGGACAAGAGAGAGTAATAAAACAAACAGGCCATCATTACAGATTATAATGCCAAAAAGCTTTGCCATCTCTTTTTAACCTTGGGGTAGACTACCAGGTGGACAGGGCCCAAATTCTTTTACATTTTCATAATCCTTTTGACTGAATATCTCCTGTCCAAGAAGTTAAACAAGATTCTCACATTATGATTTCTCCATTTCATTATCACTTTTATCTGTCATATTCATCTGTCCCATTTTCAAAATATGTTTCTTCTGTTATAGAACAGCACTCATATAATTGGTTAAAATTAGTAAAGACACTACACTGGATTGAGGCCATTCTTGGAATATGCAACATTAAT
The DNA here is from genome assembly GCA_028627135.1 of Pseudochirops cupreus. Classification (NCBI taxonomy): domain Eukaryota; kingdom Metazoa; phylum Chordata; class Mammalia; order Diprotodontia; family Pseudocheiridae; genus Pseudochirops; species Pseudochirops cupreus. The sequence goes on from CM053583.1 coordinate 111,154,224, forward strand.
ATAATGAAAAAAGATTCAGTGTTCCAACAGTTGGCACTACAGGACAATATGGAATTCAGTAATAGGTTAAGAAAGATTCAGATCTAACTGATCCCCAAGTTCTTGCATATTAATTTACTAAGTCATTACAGATTCCAAAAAGAACAAAAATCAGTAGTGAGATGTGAGATTGAAAGAATCTCTTCAGAGCAGATGAAGTATAGACATGCCCTCCTGGCTATAAATCATCTCTATTCTCTTCAAACTCAGTTCATGAGGAAATTAATGTCTGGGTATTTGCAAAATAGCAACCTTAGATCTACTTACAAAATGCTCAAATAAATTGCAACAGGGATAAAGAGTGAAGAAGAAGCAAAACCTAGAAAGATACTGGCTTGTCCATAGCTTCAGACCTCTCTTTTACAACAATTCTTTCTGCATTACAGGGTGATTTCTTAAATGTTTAAAGGCTGAGTATTTCCCTATGGGAAAATATTCATTCATATGCAAGAAGGAGAGGAGACATTTCCCCCGCCTATGTGAATCCAATGTGATTTCACTGTCTCCCTACTCCCCTAAAGCCAGGGAGAAAATGGGCATAAGTTTCACAGAAATTGTTTTAACTGATTTGTTTTGCTCCTTTTTTCCCCTTTTTTGATAAAAGGGATGGTTATTTAGAAAGGAATCAATGAGAAAGAGAGGTGATACAAAAAACAAAGATAGCAACAACAATTATTTAAAAACAAAAACCCAGTTAACTTTCCCAGGTGAAACCAGCTGCCTCCCAAGAAGTATTCTCATTCTTGAGACTATATACTCTCCCATTTCCCATCATAACCCCCATCATAATAATGCTGGGAATACAAAAAGAGGCAAAAGAAAATGACTGTGATGGAATACTATTACTGTGTATAAGAAATGATGAGCTTGATGATCTTAGAAAAACACTGAAAGACCTGCATGAAATAATGAAGAGAAAAATGAGCAGAACCGAGAGAATGCTGGTACAGTAACAGAATGTTGTTTTAAGGACAACTTTGAATGAATAAGTCATTTTTACTATTATAAATACTCAAATTAACTACAAAGAACATATGAAGGAAGACTCTATCTACATTCAGAGAAAGAATTAATAAGTATAAGTATTTATAGAATGATTTTACACACACACACTTTTTTGTGTCTAATGGTGGTTATCTCTAGGGTGGAGGAGGGGGGAAGGAAGAAAAAAAAAATAAATTTATATGATAACTTCATTATATATTTAAAAGGAATAGCAAGTTGTACATTGTTTAGGACCACAAGCCAGTGGGACTCTGACATTGATGGCTGAACAAGCCCTCTCAGGTGTCTGGCCTGCTGATGGGCCTGGATCAGTTCCCCATCCCCCAGGAAAGTGCTCAAACATACAGGTGTGAGGATTAGGTCCTCAAAATAAGCATTGTGTTTACACTCAAGGCCTGGAACAAAGAAGTAAGCAATGTCCTCAGGGGAAAACAATTAGGGAGGAAGATTATGGCTCTATGTAAAGCTGTGCCTGGAACAATAAACATTGGCTCTCTACTTTCACCATTCTCAGAGTCCCTTTGCTCTTTGATGCATCCACTAGCAGCCTCTGGGTCAGTGACACTTTCTCAGCCCTGTCTGGGGATAGCAGGGCTGCCATACTTTCTCAGCCCTGTTTAGGGATGGCAGGGCTCCCACATTTTCTCAGTCCTGCTGTGGGACAGTACATAACAGATTTGCAGTTTCGTGTGCAATCATCTTTAAAAAAATAAAAAAATTCTACTATGTTATGGAAATGCTTATGGAAATGTTTTATTCCACAAACTAAAAATAAAATATAAAAAGAAAATTCCTGCCCTCAAGAAGCTTATAATCTAATGGAAATTATTGGGATTATAGTAGTGGTTTATTTCAGACTATGGAAAAACGGTAAATATAGGTATCAAAAAAATGGAAAACAGTTTTTCTAAAGAAAATTGTCTCCTGAGGCTGTTAATGTTTCAATATTTCAAGAGTCTATGATGTCATGGCTGTGAGTGCTCCCCTCCACCAGGCTATCAAATGAAAACAAATGAGTAATCCACAGTAAATTTCCTTGACGAAAGAGAATCACTGGGGCAGCTAGGTGGCACAGTGAATAGAGCACCAGCCCTGGAGTCAGGAGGGCCTGAGTTCAAATCACATACTAGCCATGTGACCTTGGGCAAGTCACTTAACCCCAACTGCCCAGCCTTTCCCCCTCCAAAAGGGGAAAAAAAAGAATCTGCCTCTTTGTAGCTTTTTACTTTGCTACTTTGAGACCAAGCAGAAAAAAGTCAATTATTGCTTCTACATCAAAATATTTGACGGCAGCTGCTATCACATTCTCTGTAGCTCTTATCTGTTCTTGGCTTCAAGGTCCCTCAATCAATCTCATATGCCACATTTTTAATGCTTTCACTATCCTGGTCAAACTCTTTCAGACATTCTCTATCTCTACATCTTTCTCAAAATCTGGCACCAAAAACCATATACTTATTTTCTTTACATTTTTTCTGTTTAGACATACAAATATACATACACATACATATGTATACATTGGATATGTTATATATATATAGGTGTTATATATACACATATATGTGTGCACATATACATGTGTATTGTGTACATATACATATTACTCTATGTGTGTATGTATGAGTATGTGTATATTCATTCATCCAATAAACATTTATTAAGCATGTACTATGTGCCAGGAACCTGGGATAAAAAATAGGTAACAGATAGTCCCTGCCCTCAAGGAGCTCAAAATCTAAAAGAGAAGACAAAACGCAAACAAATATATACAAAGTAAGATATGTAGAGGATAAATAGGAATTAATTGAGAGGGGCTGAGGAATGCTTCCTGTAGAATGTGAGATTTAGTTAGGACTTACAAGAAAGCGAGGGAGGACAGTAGTTGCAGTGGAGGAGGGAGAGCATTCTAGGCATAGGGGACTGTCAGAGAGCATGCCCAGAGCTGAGAGATGGAGAATCTTGT
>CM053583.1:111157730-111183874 GCA_028627135.1 Pseudochirops cupreus
GATACAAGGATCTAAGACGACTCTGAAGGACTTCTGATGAAAAATACTATCTATCCCCAGAGAAAGAACTGACAGTGCCTGAATACAGATTGAAGCATACTTTCTAAAATTTACTTTTTCTTGAGCTTTTTTGTCTGTTTTCTTTTGTAATATGACTATCATGGAAATGTTTTGTATGACTACACGTGTTTAACCTATATTGAATCCCTTCTCAATGAGCGGGGCAGGGAGGGAAGAAGGGAAACAATTGGAACTTAAAGTTTTAAAAACGAATGTTAAAAATTGTTTTCACATGTAACTGGGGAAAAATAAATACTAAAACAAAAAATAAATTAAAAAAAAAGTCATGTCTACTCTATTGGGAAGGAGGAAGTGGACCTCAAGGACAGAGTAGAAAGGGGATCTGGGTTTATTTACAAAGGGTTGAGGATGGTGAGGAAGCAAGAAAGGAAGAAGGAAAAAAGAGGGCATTGGCCAAAAAGCTGGGTAAAAGAACTCCCCATGTCACCTCCTCTACTGGATCCTCCATTGCCCAACTGGAATGTTGGTTTGACAGTGCCAGAGGAAAATTCCTCTCAGGCACGCTAGGCCTTGAAATTAAGCAGTTCTTCAAGCGAAGGGGGTTAAAGAGGGGGAGGGTAAACAAGGCTCAACTCTTAAGAAGTAAAGGGAGAAGGGAAAGCGGAGCTTATTATCCTATGTGATTCTATCACAGAGTACTAGGAGTTTATTTTCTTCTTGAAATTAAATCACTCCTGACTTGATTACCAATGTTTGCTTTTTGGGTGTTCTTCAAGGCTGGGTCTCCCTATCTCACCTAAACTGAAAGTACTACGCCACTCATGGGTCATTCCTACTATTGACTGGAAAAAAAGTTTTACCTACTCTGTTTCTGTCTCCCAGGGGCTCACCATATTGGTGAAAAACTTAGTGCAGAAATCCAATTGACTTTAGATGACCGAAACTCAGAACTCCCGAACTCAAGCAATCCACCAGCCTCACTCTCCAATAGATGGGATTAGAGATGTATGCCACAGTACCTGATAATTATCACTGTAAACAGGGGAAGAGACAGAGCCTATCTCTTTATCATAGCATGAAAGGGACCCTTGGTTTTTGAAAGCTAACCCAGCAAAGCACTCAGCTTCTAATATGCTAGAAATGCTCTGAGTATAAGTCCCAGCAACAGACAGTAACTGCCATCATAAGTCTAGCCCAGTTAAATGCTGATCAATTCAATAATATTAAAACTGGCCACTGAAGGATGAATTCTTTGGCCATGGTAACCCATGAAATAGTGAAAAACTCTGAATGTCCCTCCGCTCAGAGCAATCCCCTTTATGCTTCCATAAGGACAATGGTGGAGTAATAGAAAAGCGGGCATAGCATGCTAAGAAATGCAGTTTTGCGACCATCTGACATTAACTCAACTGCCCAAACTCCAAATGTGAGATTTTCAATATGGAACAAAAAGATACAATACTGCCACCTATAGGGAAGGCAAGCACTAACAGGTGTAGCAGCAAATGTTCTCAGGGACACACAGGAAGCAGCCGGGGCCAGGCTAGTCAAACTATCATGTCCCCTCAGATCCCAATGAGGATGGGTAGAGGGGAGGGGTAAGCATTCATATGATGTCTACTATAAGCACTTAACAAATATTATGTCATTTGATCTACAGAACACCCTTGAGAGGTAGGTGAGGTTATTATCCTCATTTTACAGTTGAAAAAACTGAGGAAAACAGATTATGTGACTTGTCCAGGATCACACAGCTATTGAGTGTCTAAGGCCAGACTGGAAGTCAGGTCTTCCTGACTTCAGGCCCAGAACTCTATTTACAGGGCCACTTCATTGCCAGGTAGTTCAACACGCTGAACCCAAGTGTTTTGGGAATAGTAGTACTCCATGAACTGATCCTGCTTCCAGCCCAGACCCTGGCAGTCACCACTGATGAGAACAAGGCACCCAGCTTCCTCACCATCACCAACAGGAAAAGCTGACCGACTGCTACCAACAAACAGGAATGTCCCAGAGCCCTGGGAAAGGCACTGTCACCCCAGACCACAAGTCTTGCTTCTGACCCAGCCCTGGCTAAGACATCACCTAGGAAATATGGCACAGAAACTACTTCAGTGGGTGTTCTGTAACTACAGTGTGAACACCTCCCCTCCCCCCCAATCTCCCGCTACCAGTCTTTGGCACTGTCAAATGGTTCAACAACAGAGATGACCGTGTTCATTAGTGGAAATGACATTCAGGATGATGTTCTCCCCTCTGCTTTGCCACTGCACCCTAAGGATCACGGTACTATCCCATCTGACTTGAGGAGCTGAATCTCTATGCATTGTCTCCCTGTGTTAGAATGTCAGTCCTTGAAAACAGATGCTTTCTTTTCTATCAGTATCCCCAGTGCTTAACACAGTGCTCTTACCACAAGCAGTAAGCACTTACCCAATGCTTTTTTATTTCATCATTTATACCTGAAGAGCTGAACAGTATATATCCAAAGCGACTGTCTCTATACATGAAATAAGAAGACATTTCTTAAAATTGCTGCTAAAGTCAGCTTATTACTTCTTGTAGATGGGAATATGGAGTTGGCTTCAGAAATAACATTTCACAAGATGCCCGGTGAATAGATCTTTCAATTCTCATGACCACTATTGGTACTACAGTGCAATGGAAAATGTTAGATCTACTTAGGGTCAAAACAGACCTGGATTATAATTCAGCCTCTGACATTTACTAGTTGTATGAGCGTAGGCAAGTTTTCATGAGCCTCTGTTTTGTACATCTCCAGAATGAGAATAATAATACCCACAGTATCAACCTGCATTATTATGAATGTCAAATGAGTTAATTTGTATATTTAATATAGTACTTAAGAGTCTGACTCTCCATGACTCCATTTGGGGTTTTCTTGGCAAAGATACTATAGTGCTTTGCTATTTCCTTCTCTAGCCTATTTTACAGATGGGGAAACTGAAGCAAAAAAAGATTAAGTGACTTGCCCTGGGTGACACAGCTAGTAAGTATCTGAGGCTGGACTGGAATTCAGGTCTCCAAGCCTGACTCCACTCTGTCACCTAGCTGCCCTATATTAAAAAGCATACTATTTCAATAATGGATCTTGATTTAATGTACAAATTATTAAAAAGTGAAGGCTCATCTTTTTTAAACAAAGATATTGCTTAAGACTAGAGCAAAAATCAGTATTTCTCCATGACTAAAATTCACAAGAGCAAAGAGAAATCTATCAGCAGAGCTCTGGATGTATTCTAATTCTGATGGCAAATTATTCTTCTTTCTTATTCAATGCAGTAAATCTGGGCTGAAGAAACATAAGAAAATAAAACAGAAGAAAATCTAATTATTTCCTTAAGAGGAGAAAAAAAAAGAAAAGAAGATAGTTATTATGTAAGTAGACTAAGAGAAACTCGATGTTCTCTATAACTTAATTTGGCCATCCTTTGGACTGAATTGGCTTTTCTATTGGCCAACTTTTATTAGAGATAGTACTGTTTGTAAACCATACTGGAGATGAATAGTAATCTGAGCCAGGCACTGTACTCAAAAATTATTTTGATAAGAAAAAAAGGAAAAAATCTAAGAACAAATGATGTCACCTTTTTGTCACTTGTATGATTTTCCAACAAAAATCACTTATAATAGCACATGATAACTGGCAGAAGATTTCTCTGAGAATTATAAAAAAGCATTTTACACTTCACATGAGGAACAAAACTGTTTGCACTGTAACAACAGATCATTTATTTATTTATTTATTTGGCTCTTGGGCCAAAGCCTCACAACAGCAAGGGAAGATCAGGTGATTTTGTAACATAGTGCTTTTCTATTTCTCCTCAAATCCTATATGCTGCCTCTGGCTTGTATTGTTTTGAGACCTTTAAGATTCAACAACAGTAAGTCTAAAAATCACATTTTCATGCTCTTAGAGATCCAGAATGGGATGTAAAAATATGTGTCGAATATTTTATTTTTATTTCCTATGTAAACATGTTTCTTAAATATTAATTTACACCACATGCCCTCATACTAACTATTTATTTATTTGAAAATCTGGGGTCTGGGAGTACAGAATGAATATAGTGTACAGATGTATGATAACCTTTAGATACTCCTAATACCAATTAAGGGCAGCTAGGTGGTGCAGTGGATAGCGTCAAGCCTAGTGTCAACGAAGACTTGAGTTCCAATCTAGCCATTTACTAGCTACATGACCCTTGGCAAGTCACTTAATCCTGTTTGCTTTAGTTTCCGCATCTGTAAAATGATCTGGAGAAGGAAATGGCAGAACATTCCAACATCTTTGCCAAAAAAACCCCAAATGGGGTCACAAAGAGTCAGAAAAAACTGACATGACAACAACAGCAAGCACCAATTTGTATGTACTTACTTAAGACACAGCATGGCAAAGTAGATATAAAGCTAGCCTTGGAGGCAATAAGATCTGGGTTCAGATCCCACCTTTAAGTATACTAGCTGTTTGATCCTGAGCAGCCTTTGCTCAGCCTCTCAGTGCTCCAGGCTCCCTAAAATTTTATATATGCTATATGCAGAGAAGGTGCTAACCTGCAATGGTGGAGGGAGTTTCCTCAGGCTAGAGTTCCCTATGTCAAAGAAATCACAGATAAAGACTCTATCCTTACCTATCTGCTTTATGAGTATGATTTAATCCACAGAATTTCATTATGAGGGAGCAAAACTTTAAATTTAAAATTAGCTTAAAATCTAAAAATGGAAATTGAAATAAAAAATAATTTAAATTTAATACTTTAAATAGCAAACCACACACATATTTTAACACCCGCCAAAAACTGCATCAAAGAAAAAAAAAAAACCAGGGCCCCAGAAACACTGTGATTAGCGCAATCAGAAGCCAAGCATTCTAGGCTCCCTCTTCATCTGGTTGCTCTACTTGCCTGCATAGGTGTTGGCCTTGTTCAGAAGCTCAGTGCATGCATGCATATCTGCGAAAGCCCGGATTCCTAAACAGTTGATTGGATGAAGCTGGGATTCCAAAAAATCACAACAAGTCCTTTTCACATCTTGTAATTGTAACAGACCAGCTGCTGGAAGAAGTACCTGAACACACACACAAAAATTACTTTTGATTAGAAAATTAATAATAATCTGTGTATATTTTCCCTAGAAAAAGCCAAGTTCAATTTTCTTATGAATGGCTGAACCATTTCCTTATGACTTGCCTGAAATCCTAAGCATTCAAGGTGGAGAAAATGTAAAAGTGACTCAGAAGTATCTGGCTGTCTTCCTCTCACAATGGCTAATCTCATGACTGGCCATGAAAGCCTCTTTCCAGATCTCATCTTTACTTGATCCTTAAAGAAAACTGACCTCAAAGGCTCCTACTAGCTCTGATTCTATAATAAGAAATACCACTCTGAATTAGATTATGCCCCTCTAGCTCAGCATCCTAAACGAAGTCAAACAAGATCTGAAATTTTAACTGCTTTTCTTAAGGCACGTGGATCTGAATTGCATGGATGTGAATTCAAAAGTCTCCAGATTGTGAAACATATTGCAGTGTTTTCCAAAATTAAATTAAATGGATGGAAGGATGAGGGTAACTAGGTGGCCCAAGGGGTAGCAGGTCAGGCCTGGAGTCAGGAAGACTCATCCTCCCTGAGTTCAAATCTCACCTCAGACATTTACTAGCTGTGTGACCCTGGACAAGTCACTTAACCCTGCTTCCCTCAGTTTCCTAATCTGTAAAATGAGTTGGAAAAGGAAACAGTAAACCATTCTAGTATCTTGGCCAAGAAAACCCCAAATGGTTTCCAGAACAGTTGGACTTCTCATTTAGAAGAGGGACCACACCTGTGATTTCATTTTTACTAAACAATAACAAAAATGGAAGGATGAAGCCAAGCAGGTTACAACATTAAACATTTATAAAAATTAAGGTTTTTTAATTAGAGGTAACCTATGTGAATGAGTAATTTTTATTTTATTTTATTATTAAATAATTTATTTATTTTTAGTTTTCAACATTCATTTCCACAAGATTTTGAGTTACTTTTTCTCCCTGTCTTTCCCTTGTGCCCCACTCCACAATAGCAAGCCTACTGAATACCCCTTCCCCCAATCTGTTCTCTCTTATATCCTCCCCCATCGCACCCCTAACTTTCTACTAGGGCAAGATGGATTATGCCTGTACATCTTATTTCCCAGTTGCATGTAAAAAAAAAAAAAACAAAACCAAACAATTAAAAAAAAAAACATTTGTTTTTAAAACTTTATGAGTTCCAGATTTTTTCCCCTTCTTTCCTCCTCACCCACCCCCACTGGGAAGATAAGCAATTCAATATAGATTGTACATGTGTAGTTACCCAAATCATTTCCACAGTACTTATACTGTGAAAGACTAACTATTATATTTGCCTCCATCCTGTCCCACCCCCCATTTATTCTATTTTCTCCTTTGATCCTATCCCTTTTGAAAAATGTTTGCTTCTAACCACCCTCTCCCCCAATCTGCCCTCCCTTCTATCATCCCCGCTCTTATTCCCTTCACTCCTATTTTCCTCTAGGGTAAAATACCCAATTGAGCGTGTTAAGTTATTCCCTCCCTAAGACAAGTGAATGAGTAATTTACATCCCAAAATACAGCATCTGAAACAATGTAATAATATTCTCTGAGCAGTATGGAATAGTGGATAGGCCACTGGACTTGGGAGTCATTAAGATCTAGGTTCAAAGTCTACCTCAGAAACAAAGTAGCAGTGTGACCCCAGGCAAATTACTTAAGCTCACAGACTCTTTCAGTTCTAAAAATCCATGATCCTATAGACCTTGGAACTCTGACAAGTCAGTGGCAGGATATAAATTTGCTTATAGCCTATGTCATTTAGTATAGATCATATTTTTTTAAAAGATGAAAATAAAAGTTTTGTAAAATAACAAACTGTTATTGAACATCTGGTGTTCTCTTTCAAAAAATTTTTTTCTAGAGTCCAGATGGCAGAGTAAAAGCAGGAACTTGCTTCAGCTCCTGCTCCAACCATCTCCAATATAGGAAAAAAAAAAAGACTCTAAACAAATTTTAGAGCTACAGAGCCCACAAAGTGACAGAGAGAGAAAAATCTCCCACTGAAGGCAGCCTGGCTGGCCAACAGGAAGGGTCTATCACACCAGACTGGGAGCAGAGTACAGTCCCACATGAGCCAAGCAGGCCCAGATCCAGGGCTGCCCCAGCCAGTGGCACAGAATGGCCGGAGCAGACTTTAGGAGAGTGAATCACTGGCAACTGTCGAGGTTTCCAGGCTTCTCAACTCATAAATGCCAAAGAGAAAGTAAAAAGTCAGTGGGGATCTGGGTGAAGGAAGAGCATGGTCTGGCCCCTGCCCCCGCAATGAGAGGCAGCATGGCAGCTGCAGCTGTTGCCACGCGGCTACCTCTTGAGCTCCTGGCCTGCATATCATAGACCAAGTGACCATTCAGAGGGTAATTGCTCTTGCTTTGACCTGTTTAGACCTGGGTCATAGTCTTGGGTGGTGGTCCTGGGGTGTGGAAGACCAGTGTACCAAAGCTTGTGGGGGCTGTAGAGAGGGTGCGCTCCTGTGAAAACCCCAGCAATGTGGGACACAGCTCTCTCCGCTCTGGAAGCAGAGTTTTACCATGGCAAAGAGCTCAAAAGTCAAGTAATTGGCTGGCAAGATGAGCAGGCAGAGGAAGCACAATCAGACCATAGAATACATTTTTGGAGACAAAAAGGATCAAAACATGGAACCAGAAGAAGAAACAAAGTCAAAACTCCCGCATCAAAAGCTTTTAAGAAGAATATGAACTAGTTACAGGCCATGGAGGAGCTCAAGAAGAATTTTAAAAATCAAGTAAGAGAAACAGAGGAAAAATTGGGAAGAGAAATGAGAATGATGCAAGAAAATCATGAAAAGCAAGTCAAATGCCTGCTAAAGGAGACCCAAAAAAAATACTGAAGAAAATAACACCTTAAAAAATAGACTAACTCAAATGGCAAAAGAGGCCCAAAAAGCCACTGAGGACAATGCCTTAAAAAACTGAACTGGCCAGATGAAAAAGGAATTTCAAAATCTCACTGAAGAGAGTAATTTCTTCAAAATTAGACTGGAGCATATGAAAGCTAATGACTTTATGAGAAATCAAGATACTATAAAACAGATCCAAACACATGAAAAAACAGAAGGTAATGTGAAATATCTCACTGGAAAAACCACTGACCTGGAAAATAGATTCAAGAGAAATAATTTTAAAATTATTGGACTACCTGAAAGGCATGATCAAAAAAAAAGATTCAAGAAATTATCCTTCAAGAAATTCTCAAGGAAAATTGCCCTGATACTCTAGAAGCAGAGGGTAAAATAGAAATTGAAAGAATTCACCAATCGTCTCTTGAAAAAGATCCCCCAAAAGAAAACTCCTAGGAACATTATAGCCAAATTCCAGAGTTCCAAGATCAAAGAGGAAATATTACAAGTTGTCAGGAAGAAACAATTTGAGTATTGTGCAAACACAATCAGGATAACATGAGATTTAGCAGCTTCTACATTAAGGGACCAAAGGGCTTGGAATATGATATTCTGGAGGTCAAAGGAGCTAGGACTAAAACCAAGAATCACCTACCTAGCAAAACTGAGTATAATGCTCCAGGGGAAAAATATGGTCATTCAAGGAAACAGAGGACTTTCAAGCATTCTTAATGAAAAAACCTGAGCTGAACAGAAAATTTGACTTTCGAATATAAGAAGCAAGAGAAGAATGAGAAGATAAATAGGGAAAAAAATCATAAAGAACTTATTAAAGCTGAACTATTCACATTACTACATGGAAAAATGATGATTGTAACTCATGAGAGACTTTTTCTCAGTATGAGGATAGCTGAAGGGAATATGTATGTATATTATGTCTAGGTGGTTGTATGTGTATATAAATATATGTGTGAGTGTGTGTACATGTGCGTACGTGTATACATAGACAGAGGGCACAGGATGAGTTGAATATGAAGGGATGATATCTAAAAAATAAAATTAAGAGGTGAGAGAGGAATATATTGGGAGAAGGAGATAGGGAGAGTAGAATATGGTAAATTATCTCATATAAAAGAGGCAAGAAAAAACTGTTAAAATGGAGGGGAAAAGTAGGAAGGTGAAAGGGAATGGGTCTACCTTACTCACATTAGATTTGGCTTAAGGAGAGAATAACATACATACCCAATTGGATATCTTACCCTATAGGAAAGGAGGGGGGAAGAGGATAAGAGTGGAGATGATAGAAGGGAGGGCAGGTGGGAGAGAGGGTAGTTAGAAGCAATTACTTTTGAAAAGGGACAGGGTCAAAGTAGAAAATGGAATAAGTGGGGGGTTGGTTAGGATGGAGGGAAATACACTTAGTCTTTGAATATAACTACTATGGAAACATTTTGCATAACTACACATTTACAACCTATATTGTTTGTCTTCCCATTGGAAGTAGGTGAAAAAAATATAAAAAATTAAAAAAACAAATTTTTTCTAAAGCAACAAGAAAGAACAGTGTCAGTCTCAAAATTTTAGATTACATTAATGTGAAAAGAACCACAAATCTCATTAGTTTCTTTCATGAACTGAAGCTCATCAATTCCAAGCTGCAACCCACAGACAATATTTAGAGTAAAAAAACTGAGTTTTATGTTTATATACACAAAGGATTCCCAAAAATATTAGTGATGTTTCAAGCTTTAAAATTTCACTAAAACTTCTGGGACACACAGATTGTTATGTGCATGTGGATGCAAACACATATGTGTATGTATATGTACATATATTTTTCCCCAAAATCTATATAATGGATTCTAAATTCAGTAATGAGGTAATCCACTTACAATATTTGTGCTTTTTGACATGTAAGAAGGCAACCTGTCTTGCTTCTTGGGGGAAGTATGGCACTATCAGTCTGGAATACTATATATAATGTCATGTTTTTTTCTTTCAATATATTAGTTTTGCTGAACTTCTTTCCCACCTATCCCTACTCCTGCTTCATTTTTCTGTAACATATGATGATTTTCTGGGAGGGAAATGGGAAGAGGGATACACTGGGAAATGTAAGTGATGCAAAACCAAAACATATTAATACAATTTTATTTTATTTTTTTAAAAATTATGCTTCTTGGTATTTCCCAAATATTTTCTGAAAAACAGTCTATGAGTAGAAACTGTAACTTTGCATCACAGGAAGAAAGTACTGAGCCATGGTCTACGGTCAGGTAGTAATGGTTACAACTAAGGGCAAGAGTGGAGTTTCCATCTTATAACCCCATTCATAGCTTTAAATCATTGTAATAGGCTTACATATGTTTATTGCTGAATTAGAGCTGGACAGAGGCCATACATCCCAATCTTGTCATTTAGGATAGGGACTACCACTGGTGATTTTATTGATACTCCCTCTAGGTGGTGCAGTGGACATAGCTCTGAACCTGGAGTCAGGAAAAACTGAGTTCTAATGCCGCCTCAAGACATCCACTAGCTGTGTGATCCTAGACAAATCACTTAACCTCTGTTTGTCTCAGTTTCATCATCTGTAAAATGGGGACAATAGCAGAACCTACTTCCCAGAGTTGTTGTGAGGAACAAATGACATAACCGTGAATCACTTAGCACAGTATTTGGCACACAGTAGGTGCTATATTAAAAACATTGTTATTGTTATAAAACGGAGATGATAATAACACCTACCTACCAGACTTGTGAGGAACAAATGAGACAATAGTTTTAAAGGTCTGGCATATGGTAGGCACTTAATAAAAGCTTGTCTCCTTCCTCTACCAATGCAGGGTGGCATCATCTCTGCAACTTCGAGTCATAGAACTGCCCAGGGCACTGAGAAGTTAAATCAGCCGCCAGAGTCACAGGACCAGTATGATCAAAGGTGAAACATGAACATAGATATTCCTGGCACCAGTTCAGCATTCTTTCTACTCGACCATCAGGCCACAGTGACTTGACCCAAGTCAAACACCTAATTAAGGGAAATGGGGTGAAGGAAGGGAACTTGTAGGATGCAGGTCTCTTGACTCCAGCTACTAATTCTACTACACTACTTTAAAAAGTAAAAAAGAAAAGAAAAGAAAAGAAAAGAAATAGAAAATACTGGAACAATTTTTTAACAAGTTTCTAATGAAAAGGCATAACAGAAGCAGAAACTATTATAATTATTATAGTCAAACCATTTTGCAATGTGTAAAACTTGCTTCGTTATGTCATGAAAAGGAATCTCAGTGGAAGGATATAATTAGTTGATTATTTTCAAATTGTAGGTTTTTCTTCTACAGCATAATTGGGCACTAAAGCAGCTGTAAAGTAAATTCCAAGGTACATAAGAGTGTAGACATTTAATTCATCAGATTCATAAGCCTCAAACTTGAGAAAGTGGCCCTCAAGGCAACATCCCAGCCCCATGCAATTGCACAAATGAGGATCATTTTCAGTCTAATCAAGGGGCGGACATTTAATCAGAGGCAGCAGAGTTGAATACACACAGTCTCAGTCTTACATACCCTAGATTCCTCTCACAGACAAACAGAGAACGTATGGGATTCTCCAGGCTTCTCTTGACTGTCTAACTCCTGCATACCCTGGGGATACCCATCATTCTCTCTTTCTGCTGCTACTCACCACCTCCAGCCCCATCTCCAAGCCCCCTGCTTCTCAGAGGTACAAGGATCCAGTCTGTAGAGCCAAAGATATGGAAAAAAAAATGAGGCTGCTATGTGCTGATCCTGGTTCAGGATCCAGGTGCCACTCCTTGCCCCTCTCCCCTTTTACCAATTATCAACTGTAGGAAAGAAGGAGAATCTCCTGCTTCAGGAGCTTCAGCAGTTCCCCATTGCTTCAAGGATCAAACAAACTCCTCTGCTTGGCATTTAAAATGCCCTTCACAATGTGGCTCTGATCTATCTTTCCAACCAAAATGATTTTCATATGACTATGCCTTCCTACTTGCTTGTCCCATATGTGATATTCTACACACAGCTTTTATATTCAAACCTAGAATACTCTTTCTCCTCCAGAGCTATCTCTTGAAATCCCTAATTCCCTACTACAGGGATCACCTATCTGAGGCCTTTCCTGAGCCCAATTTTCCCAAAGAAATATAGTTTTAATATCATAGTTTCCATAGTAATATATTTCAAGGCGTTCACAGAATTGAGAACTAGAAAAGAATCGTAGAAAATCTAGTCATTTTACAGATGAGAAATGACAGGCTAAGGGAAGTAGAGAGCCTTGGTCCAAGGTCATACATGTGTGGTCAAGCAAAAACTTCATTAAATATGTCTAAAAAAGAAAAATCCTAACTTTATTCTGGGTCCATTACTCCTCTACTGGGAAGAAATATAGCTACTGTTAATGATAGTCTACTCATGCAATGGGTAAGGGGCTCATTTTAAATGTCTAATCTATTCAAATGGGCAGATGATCATTTCAGTACAAGAGACTAAGTATGAATCCTGTTATCCAAGGGATATATTAAATACATTAAAGTATTACATTAAGTACTTTAATTTTTAAGGCACATAATATATATCTATACATCAAAGAGATGGGCAGATGAAGCCTCATGGGCACTTGAAGAAGAGGCCACTGTGTTCAATTCTGGGAAGATTCAAACATTAGTGAAAGTGGTCACTCATAAGCTACACAGTCAAGGTCTCTTTAAAGTACAGAGTAATAATCATAATGCAAAGTGCTTTTTTCCCCCCACAGCAACTTAAGTAAGTAGACAGTGTGAGAGTCAACATGCTAATTTTACAGATGAAGAAAGTGGGGCTCTGGTCACCTAGTGTGACTGTGTCAGAACTAGGATTAGTCTAATAGCCTCCTGAATCCAAGTTCAAATCTTTAAAGAAATGTCTACATTACACTGGTCTACAATCATGGTTCTAGACAACATCAGAAAGGCAGGGAACTGACTAATACGGAAATAATGTTTTACATGACCACTTGTATAACCAATGTCATACTGCTTTGCCTTCTCAATGGATGGGGGAGGGGCTGTAGAGAGGGAGAGAATGTGAAACCCAAAATTTTTAAAAACAATGCTAAAATAAATAAAGCATGATTATTTAAAAACAATAGGGAAAAATTTAACAATAACACATCAAGAAAATAAACAATAGGACATCAAGAAAAGAAAGGTGGGGTCAATGGAGATAGAATGTTGCTTATGTTGTCATTTTGTCAATCAGCTTTAATTATATTTCTCTGCTATAACAGACAGTAGGACAGAGTCATGGATCTGGAAAAGATGATGAAGTTGAATAAGCAAACAAACATGAATAGTCTTTTAAAAAACACTACAGAGTAAATCAGAAGCCCTGACTCAATCAGACTGAATCAATTAACCAATAAGTGAAGCATCAAAAAGTAGGGTCTTGAGGCTTCTATTGGCTTCATCGCTCTAAGCTAACATATTATAATTCTTCAGTGTCAATCACCACTATGGTGATGGCGGTGATACTTAGAATGACCAGGTTTTCAATCAGATGACTATAACAATGCTCAATAGGTGAGGATATAATAATAACAATAGTCATGATGATGATGATAATCAATAGTTGCTAACTTTATAAAGTGCTTTACGGTTTGCAAGATGCTTTATGCATTTCTGGGAGGTAGATGCTCTTATTATCCAAAATTGATTGATAAGGAAACTGAGGCAGACAAAGGTTTAGTGACTTATCCAGGGTTACACAGCTAAGTAAGTATCTGAGAAACGATTTTAACTCAGATCTTCATTATTCTTAAGTCTAGCCCTAGGGATGGAATCATACCAAACAAGTCTATGATAAGTAATATCCCTTGAGGCTGACACAAATTCTTGGATTAAAAACCCTGCAACCATTTAACAGCAAGGAAGGTACTTTCAAAGTACAAAATAGCCCAAGGCTGGAGCTAAATATTTACTAAATTTCTTGGTCATCACTTTCCCTAGCAAGACTGTTAGAAAAATATAAAACATTTTACATCCTTATGTCAATCACTTAAAAAACTGAGGCGTGTTTGCTGAGATAACTGGTGAGGTATAATGGCAGTCTTTGAATGAAAAATTCAATTCAATTCAGCAAACACATTCCAAGTACAAAAGATACAAAGACAAAAACAAAGCAACCTCTGCTCTTGGGAACTTATATTCTACTGAAGAATCATTGCTCTGGTCTTTACTTTTGAAAAAATTCAGTTATCTTTATTTTAAAAAATGTTAAATACAGATGAGAAAACACTGTAAGATGGAATTCACGGTCCAGTCATCTGCCCAGAAAGGCTGTCCAACAGCTAGTGACGGAGGAAAGCTCACAGAATTTCTTACAGAAGAAATCTTGTGTTCACAGCTTGCCTTTCAATAAAAAGAAAAACAGAATCCAGACAAACATCTTTAATAGTGGGTGGATGGCATTTGAAAAGACTAAAGATAAATTTCAACAATCAGAACACACAAAAGCAAGAAACAATGGCTTCGTGTTTCACTTAGGAAAGCTGCGCACCTATGGGAGAATTCACCTCATCTGCTCTGCCTTTAGGCTGAAAGTGCTATGGAAGGGGGAGGAAGAAGACACCAAAAGAAAGAATGCCTCTGTATAAAGGTTTCATTTTTAGTTTAAAACAAAATCTCAACCATAGCTAATTCTTAGTTTTAAATGCAATTATTCTTATATCCAATAATAAGTCACTAGGAAATGCAACTGGAGAATAATTTAAAGACAGCAGTTAAAAAAAAACCCATTTAACTGTACATTCAAGTTCATTAGAAGCTGCCCGCACTTGTTTGCACTACAGCTGACTTTCTTCTATTAGTATTAAAAAAAAACCCTATTTTTCTGCAAGGAGACTAAACTGAAGTCACTGAAGTACAAAGAAGTGCATTGTAGAGGTGATTCTGAGAGGGGAAGACAAGATGAGGCAGAGGCAAAAGAGGAGGAATAAGAAAGCATATAGTAAACTTTCTGTGGTTTAGATACCAGTGTGGACAGTCCAGGAATGGGGGTTCATACTAAGCAGATGTTCTAGACATATTCCTTTGTGTTCTTTATTTATTATCTCTAGTTTGTATGTATTTTTCATTTATTTATCGGGGTACATATTGATTTACCCCAAAAGAATGGAAGCTCCTTGAGGGCTTTTATTTCTGTATACTCGCTGCTTGGCAGGGTAATCAATCAACATTTATTAAGTGCCTACTATGTGCCAGGAATTGTGCTAAACACTGGGAATGCATAAAAGGCAGTTCCTGCCCTCAAGGAGCTTGTAATTTAATGGGGGAGACAACATACAACCAAATATATACACAGCAAGCTATATAAGGGATAAATAGGAAGTAACTAACAGAAAAAAGGCACTGGAATTAGGAGGGATGAGGAAAGCTTACAGTAAAAAGATCTAGTTTTAGTTGGAACTTAAAAGAAGCCAGGGAGGTCAGAAAGCAGAATTGAGGAGGGAAGAGTATTCCAGGCATGAGAGATAGCTAGAGAAAATGCCCAGAGCTGAAAGTGTCTTGTTCATGGAAGTCAGAAAGCCAGTACCTACCACAGAGTAAACACAATAAATAATAATAATTAATATTAATATACTTATATAGTGCTTATATGTACCAGGCACTGTGTTAAGTACTTACAACAATACTAGGAGTAGGTGGGATCATTATTCCTATCTCACAGATGAGGAAACTGAGGCAAACAGAGGTTAAGTAATTTGTTCAGTATCACACAGCTAGTAAGTATCCAAGGCTGGATCTGAACTCAAGTCTTCCTGATTCCAGGCCACCTAGCTGCACTACTTAATAAATGCATGTTGAATAATGAACTTCTACAGTGGGTGAATGGAAGGACTGGTGAACTGCATTTTTTTAAAATGCCAAAAGAAAGAGTTAATTTCTTAACGTTCTATTCTCAAGCTCAACTATTCCAGATTGAATTTTGTGACTAAGTCAAGAAATCAACAAGCTTAACATATGGCAGACAAGTTCGTTTCCTAAAGAGTGTTTGATTTCAGCTCTTTAGAAGAAAGGAACAGTATATGAATGCAATAACTTTGATCTCAGGAAGCTTTTATTTCTATGACAATATTACTGGGGGGAGGAAGAAAAAGAGGGGAGCCTTGGGCCCACAATGTACCTGGTATAGGAAATGTTCCTGCTCTAAACTGACAACTCTCTTGTGGCATTGCCAGATGCCCTGAGAGTTTTAAGTGACGTCTTTATGATCACATACAGTAATATAATTAACTCAGTTATCCAGCCTTCCAGGTGGAGTCATGCAGCCTAGCCAGGGACAAGAAGAAGATGGAGAGTGTGAGAGATGCACTTGCAGTATCCCCAGCATGTTTAAAAAGACCCAAAGCATCTTAGGTCACTGGGGAAATGTTCTATGGAAGATTTACAGGACACCAGGAACAAAAAGAGAACGTGAGGAGGAGACAGGCATAGGTGGTGAGCTACAGATCAGGAGTACATCACTCTATTAATCCATGCTCGGCCAATGTAAACTTGGGAGTTTGAACCTGAGCCTGAATCCTGGGTTTGCGACGTGTTATCTGTGCAACTATGAGCAAGTCATTTAAGCTCTCTCTGGGCCTGAGTTTCCCTAAGTCTCAGCTAAAATCCCATCTTCTAAAACAGTGGTTCTCAACCTTCCTAATGCTACGACCCTTTAATACAGTTCCTCTTTTGTGGTGACCCCCAACCATAAAATTATTTTCGTTGCTACTTCATAACTGTAATTTTGCTACTGTTATGAATCATAATGTAAATATCTGATATGCAGGATATATTTTCATTGTTACAAATTGAACATAACCCACAGGTTGAGAACCACTGTTCTACAAGAAGCTTTCCTGAATCCTCCTTAATTCTATTGCCTTCCTTCTGTTAATTCCAGCTTATCCCGTGTGTAATTTATTTGGACATAACTGTTTGCAAGATGTCACCCCCTTAGATGGCGAGCTCCCTGAGGCCAGGGATTATCTTTAGCCTTCATTGTATTCCCTGTTCTTAGCACAGTGTCTGGCACATGGTAGGTTCTTAATAATACTGACTGACTGAGGGGACTAAATATCTCTATCATCTCTAGATTCTTGGTCAACACTTTCCCCAGCAGGATTTGTATATAAAATGTTTTATGTTCCTTGAATTGGCATTAAGTAAGGAATATCCTAGTCTTGGGTTGGTAATAGTGACCTTGAGGCAACTTTAAGATTCTAAAGTACCTCTAAAGAAGCAACATGTTCAAATATAGTTTTAGTGCTCATTTAATAATAGCTAAAATTTATATGTTAGCAGTCAGGTGGCGCAGTGAATAGAATACCAAGTCTGGAGTCAGGAAGACCTGAGTTCAAGTCCAGCCTCGGAATCTTACTACTTACTGCCTGTGTGACCATGGGCAAGTCACTTAACCCTGTTTGCCTTACTTAGCTTCCTCATCTGTAGTATGATCTGGAGAAGGAAATAGCAAATCACTCCAGTGTCTCTGCCAAGAAAATCCCAAATGAGGTCACAGTCATACACGACTGAAAACGATTTAACAAAAGTAAAAGCTGCTCACGATGCCTTAGGAGGTAGCAGGTTCCACGTCACTAGTGGTCTCCACGGCAAGGCTGGGTAATTGTTTATCTGGGATGCAGAAAGGATCCTCACTTACCTATGGGCTGAACGTGGTGCCCTTCCAATTGGGATTGTGGGAGCTCTGCTTCATCTGTTACTGTTTTGGTTAACACGCATACTTTTAAATAGTAGGAGAAACAAAAGAAGCAAAAGAGTCACGGGTGAGTGACCGATTAAATTTAACCCCAAACATTATCCTTTCGCAAAACAGACAAGAAGTCCTGAATAGGTTTTTTATCTTAACTGGTGACTGCTTCCCAATTGGGAAAACAAATGCCAGACTGGAGTATTTTAGTCTAGGAAAAAGAATTAAGAGGATGCCTTGTGTAAGGAACAAAGAAAGGGAAACTGTACCATTGCATAGTCGGGGAGAGTGTAATGTCAGGCACGGAAGGCATTTTAGTGAAACAGCTAGCGTTTGTAAGATACTCTCACACCAGCTGCATATTTCAAAGCAAGACGATTTCACCTTGCTGCACACTGTTTGACAAGTCAAATTACACACAACACATCTTGTTTTGGCAAATATACTCCTTCTGCCCAGCTATTAGGTAGCTGTGGTTTATTTTCAGCTTGGGCATTTTAAGTCAACAGACTCTTAAAATCCAGAGCAATCCACAGTCCTGTTACAAGAAGAAACAACTGAATGGCCAAATCTCTCCCTCTAAGAAGAAATATATTAGTACACCTATGGTGTAAGAGGCAGAAATGTGTGGTGGACTCAAGCCTAGCAGCCAGGAATACCTGGATTCATGTCTTGCCTGGGATGTATACTGGTTGTTCCAGGCAATTTTCTGAGACTATAATAACATACAGAAAGAGGGCTAACAACAGAGAGAGGTAGTTCCCTCATCTGGAAGTTACCTACACCAATGAAATCACAGTTCTAGTCACTATCCAGAGTCTATGTTATTGGATAGAGTGCTGTGGTCAGGAGGCCTTTGTTCAAATTCTGCCTCTGATGCTTATTAACATGACCCAGGCAAGTAGATTAACCTTTAAGTGCCCCATGCAATTCAATTTGCTGGTATTTTTCTAAGAAAGAGCTAGCCAGGTTGCATGGGTGGAGGAAATTCTTCCACATGGATGAAATCACAGAGTCACATGGAGTCAGAGTTGTAGGCAGTGACCTCAGCTGCTCTGTCTGATAGGCTGAATTATCACCCTGATGCAGGTGACTTCCAGCCCTCTCTATCTAGTCCTTGTGTCTCCTGAGCTTCAGTCTTGCATCACCAATTGCCAATTGAACACTTCAAATGAAATGTCCCAGAGACATCTCAAACTTAACACATTCTTTCCCCCTCTGCTTCCAAATTTCTCTATTCTGATAGAAAATACCACTATTCTTCTAGACTCCCAAGTGTATAATCTCAACATTAACTTTGATCCCTCACACTCCTTCACCTCATATATCCAATCAGTTGCCAAATCTTATTCTTCCTAAGTCCATCTATATTATATCTGACCACTTTTCCTTACTAAATTCAGTCAAAATCTTAATCCAAGGCCCTGTTCTCTTCTCACTGTAGGCCACACTCCATAATGTTGCCCAAATAAATTTTCTTAAATGGAGATCAGGTCACTCCCCTACTCAATCAACCTTAATGGCTTCCTCTAGATTACAGTGGTTCTCAACCTTCCTAATGACACAACCCGTTAATACTTGTATGTGGGAGTATCCACATGGGGGCAGACCCACCTGGAGACAGAGAGAGGAGCAGTGTCTCAGTTCCTAAGACCATCGGAAATATGTGTTTTCCGATGGTCTTAGGCGACCCCTGTAACCCCTGTGAAAGGGTCATTCGACCCCCAAAGGGGTCGCGACCCACAGGTTGAGAACCACTGCTCTAGAATCATATACAAATTCTTCAAGTCTAGCTCCTAAGTCCCTAACACCCTAGCCTCAAGCTATCTTTCCAGACTCATTGCAGATCACTCCCCCCAAAAATGTGATCTGCTTAGATTGGTCAATATTCTTCACCCAGGAGGCTCTGCCTTTGCAGTGGAGGTCCCTCATGCCTGAAATATGTTCTCTTTCTCAACCTCACCTCGTAGAATATCTTCCCTAAAGACAATAGCTCAAGCTTTACCTTCTATAGGAAGGCTTTTCTGCTCTCCACAACACCTACTGCCCTTATTCTCAAACTGCCTCATATTTATCACTTCATATGCCTGGAATTCTCTCCCTCCTCATCTCCATCCCCTGCTGGCCTAGATCAAGACTCAGCTACAATCTCACCTTCTACAAGAAGCCTTTCCCCAACCCCCTTAACACTAGTGACTTTTCTCTCCAATTTATCTTGTGCCTATCAATAATTCTCCACTTTAAATCTGCTGCCCCATCTATTTTCAACTCCATAAACTGAAATGCCCCTCCCAGGATGAGCTCATCACTTCTAAACTCAACACCATGCTGTTAAGTCAAGCCTTGACTGATACCACCTCCCCACTGAAGGGTAGAGTACCAAACTCTTCCCAATGCCTTCTTTTATAGAGGGCAGAAGCTAGACTTTTGGCTCACTCTGCTTCACATCTGCTGTTCTGCCTGGTTTCAACTCTATGGAACAAGATGCCCTTTTGCAGAAACCACCCCCCCCCTTTCCTACTTCTTTCTATCCATTCTCTCCCCATGTGGACTATAAGCTTCTTGAGGTGGGAATTGTTTCCTTTTATTAACTGTATCCCCAGGGCTTAGTACAGTGTTTGGCACAAGGGAGGCACTTCATACATGTTTACTGAATTGGATAAAATGTAAATATTTAATTAATTTACTTACCATTATATAGTACTGAAAATTTATACCCCAAAACACCTGCTAATGTAAAATTTAACATCCTCAGGTGCTAGGAATAGTACAGTGATTCTCCACCTTCCTAATGTCGCAACCCTTTAATACAGTTCCTCATGTTGTGGTGACCCCCAACCATAAAATTATTTTCATTGCTACTTCATAACTGTAATTTCGCTACTGTTATGAATCTATCTGATGTGTAGGATGTATTTTCATTGTTACAAACTGAACATAACCCACAGGTTCAGAACCACTGGTCTAGAAGGATAAGCCACTGTTTTAAAACCCTGTTCAGAAAAGAGACTATAGCCCAAATGGACCAGGCATCGTTGAATTTAACAGTAACCTTTTTAAACTATATAGAAAACTTTGGTTGGTATAACCAAAGTGGGCCCTGACAAGTGCTTGCTGAATACAGAATGAGAATAGGCCCACAGGTATCTGGTATCACATTTACAGGAAACCCCCAACTTGAAACCTATTTCCCAGAAGTTTGTCAGACAATGGTTTTGAACTTAGTTTTCATTTTCTCATAGAAACAATATGACAAATAATTATTTGATTTACAAGTTAGTTCAAAAAATTTTATTCAATTCATAATACTGCTGAGCTATAAGAATGACAGTATAAAACTAAGTTTTGGGTGGAGGAAGCCATGGAGAACAGTAGGGTGAAGGAAGAAATTTGCCTGCTCCTTCCTAGCTCCAAGGCTAGTTCCAGGAAAACTCAGAAAAAAACAAAAGTAGACTCTGGCATCCATCTGTAATGGGAATAGGAATTTGATGATCTTCCTTGCCTCTTAACAGACCTAGGGGGAAATCTGAAGACCTCCCCTGCTGTGAAAGTAAACTCTGCCCCCTAATAGGCTGAATGTAGTCACATGGAGCCTGTGGTAGGACAAGCTTGCTGAAGGGAAGTAGAACCCACAGGAAGCTGGGAGCCAGAGCTAGTGAGAGGGTGGGAGAGAAAAGAACTCAGGCAAGGAGATAGAGAGGTTTGTGAGTAAATATTGATCTTGTATTGGTTTGTGGGAAGGCTAAAGGATGCTGTAGCTCTCAGTGTTATTATGGCTTCTTAATTTCTTTGGTAATATGACTGAATCAGCTTACTGGTTTTGGGATTGGGTTTGCTGGTGTCTAAATAAATGTTTCAGTTCTGTCTTCTACCTGGAGAATCTGTTATATTTTTCAATTGAACATCATGTGATATTTATAGTCACAGTTTTTATTGTGATTGTTGGTGCTGTAAATATTGCACTGGCACTACACCATCCACAATCCTTTTGTATTGTTAATATATTTTTGCTTAATGGGAAGATCTTTCCCATCCATTAATAAGCCCATGTGACCTGCTTGAGTAACACAGAAACCTGAGTCACATTAGTCTATGGTGGGAGGAAGAGGCGAAGCTAGAGCAGAACCCAGAGGAAGCTAGTCAGAGCAGTTAGAGCTGAGGGAGACCGAGGAAGCTATTATTGTTTATTTGTGGGAAGGCCCTAGCAGGGGGAAGGATTAGTCTGGTGGTGCACCCTGCATTGTTATCATGTACAGATTTCTTTGTTGTCTATGATAGATTTGGCGTTCTGGTATTTAAATAAATGTTTTGGTGCTGTCTCCCATGTGGAGAGTCTGTTATATTTTGTGATTCGGAATTACGCCAGTATTGATAGCCTCCATAGGCGCTGTGAATATTGCACTGGTGCTACAACTTTTCTCTATCCTGTTATGGTGACCAAGGACATGGGTAAGGCCTGGATAAGAACTGGCTCAAGTCCAAGGATCTCCCTAGTAGGTTAAGTCTTCCCTGATTCTACAAGTTGTTAATACAATTTATTTATTTTATATACTTTCCCTTCTTTTCTTTCTTATTAATTTTTAAAAAATTTATTTTTAGTTCCAAATTCTCTCCCTTCCTTCACTCTCTACCCCACTCACTGAGCAAGAAATATGGTAAGTCATGCAAAACATATTTCAACATTAGCCATAGTGGGGAAAAAAGTAAGAAAAGTAAAGAGAATAGAAAAAATACGGTTCAATCTGCACTCAGACTTGACTGATTCTCTTTCTTGAGTTAGACAATATTTTTCATCATAAGTGCTTTGGAATTGGATCATTCTATCACTGAAAACAGGTGTGAAAATAGTGATTTACAGTTGATCATCATATATTATTGTTACTGTTGTTCTCCTGGTTCTGCTCGCTTCACTTTGCATCAATTCATGTAAGTCTTCTAGGTTTTTCCAAAACCATCCTGCTTGCTATTTCTTGTAGCACAATAGTATTCCATCACAATCACAGACTACAATTTGTTCAGCCATTCCCAATAATGGATATCCCTTCGATTTCTAATTCTCTGCCACCACAAAAACAGTTGCTATAAATATTTTTGTACAGACAGGGTGTCTATACTTTTTGTATTTACTTATCCAAGTGCATTTACTCCACCTCATCTCACTCCTCTCCACCCCCCCCCCCCAAAGTAAGATTCTTGAGAATAGGGACTATTTTGTCATTGTATCCCCAGCACCTATAAAGTGTCTTGGTACATAACAGGCACTTAATAAATGCTTGAATTAAATTACACGTCAGTCGTCTGGAGCTTTCTCCACAGAAAGTCTAATTTACATGGACCAGAGGATCACAGACTCAGAGCTAGAAGTGACCTCAGCGAGCAAGAACTATTTCATTTTTGTCTCTGTATAACAAAAACCCAGCACAGTGTCTGGTATGTAATAGGTACTCTATAAATGTATAAATTATCGGGTAGTTGTTTGGAACCTTTACCACAGAAATAGTGTAATTTACATGCATCACAGGGGCCATATAATCCAATCCCCTCATTTTACACATGAGGAAAGCGAGTCCCTTAGATGTTAAATGACCCAGAATCTGAATCTAGGTACTGTGACTCTCTAATTCAGCACAGATGCCACCGCATATGTCTGAGTTAAGGGAAGGTATGAAGACTGTACCTCTACCTTCTCCTAAGCCTTTGCTTGTTTGAGAATATAGTACAACACTCTAGCACAGAAGTACTTAACCAGGGGTCTGTGAACCCCCAAGGGGTCTAGAGATAGATTTCAGGCAGCATGTGATCTCAGATGAGGAAAAAATAAAAAGTCTTTATTTTAGACCAATTTAGACCTCCTTTGTAAGTCTATGTATTTTATTTTATGCATTTCAAAACATAATTATGAGAAAGGCTCACAGGTGTCAGACTGCCCAAGGGATTCATGACACAAGAAGATTAAGAATCCCTGCTTTAGGGATTCATTATTGGTGAATGGAACTGAGATGGAATGAACTGAACTGAGCTGAGCAGGGAGGAGACGACAGCTTGGTGGAAAGAATGGCCACCTGCCAGATCTGTCTGATTAAAAAGGATATAAAACATTCGGTTGCTGACCCAAAAATTGAAGGTGATAAGCTCAACAAACTGCAGCTCCTTGAACTCACAGGTCAGTGGCCCCTCCTAATACATGATGGATCAGTCCACATGCACAAATGGGAAATATTATGGGATGGTTTTGGGTGAAGCATAAATAATGAAGTGAGATATAAAACAAAGGATAATGATGAGAAAAGTGTGTGTGTGTGTGTGTGTGTGTGTGTTTGAGAGTGTGAGAGAAAGAGAGAAAGAGAGAGAGAGAGAGAGAGGGAGGGAGGTAGAAAAAAAGAGAGAGGGGGGGAAGGGGGGAGAGAGAGAGAGAGAGAAAGAGAGAGAGAGAGAGAGGGAAGGAGAGAAAGAGAGAGAGAGAGAGAGAGACAGAGAGAGAGACAGAGAGAGAGAGAGAGAGAGAGAGACAGAGAGAGACAGAGAGAGGAAGGAACCAGAAGTAAGGCTTTGCTAACAGGCCCATCTTGTTACATGTTGCTAATTGGGACCCACTGTCCTCTCCTGCTCCTAGACCAAGCAAAGAACAGGTGTAATGAAGAAACAATCATCTTCTCCTATGTCTAACTTTTGCTTCAGGGCTCACTTTGGGAAGAGTTGTATGATTTGGCCAGATGAGACTCTAGGCAGCTGTTGAGCCCCCTGGCTTTGAAAACCCAGATGCTGGTGCTTCCCTCTCTGGTAACTAACTATGTATGGATGTAATGGTCAGATGACTGGAAGCCCTGTCTGCTGGTCTGTTTCTTTGTCTGCTTGTAACTTCTGTTTGTATTCTCTAAAGTTCAGGGTACTGACTTTTTCCCCTTAACTAGGTAAATGATATGTTTGATTAAAGTAAGACTGTTAACCCATTTTGAGTTGCTTTCCTTTAGAAAAGCCGATCTAAGAACCTGTGCTAGCAGACACCCTGGGTATGCTAGGGTGTTTGCTGATACACCTATTCACCTGTACCACTTGGAATACTTAGCTCCCTTCAAGGTTCACCTCAAGATCCCTCTCCTTCAAGAAGCTACTCCTAAAGTTATTAGTAATCCTCACCTATGCCCCTAATCACTGCTTACATATTTTGTATAAATCCTGAATTCATTTTTCTGGTAACATGTTGCTTCCCCGTACAGAATGTAAGCTCCTTGGGGGCAGGGACTGTCTCATATTTGTATTTGTATCTCTAGCACTGAACACAGTGCCAGCACAATGAAGGAAATTTAATACACCAATTGATTAATTTTCTAATGGTTCCCATACTAAT
Source organism: Pseudochirops cupreus (assembly GCA_028627135.1). Lineage (NCBI taxonomy): Eukaryota > Metazoa > Chordata > Mammalia > Diprotodontia > Pseudocheiridae > Pseudochirops > Pseudochirops cupreus. The sequence continues at coordinate 111,182,819 of CM053583.1, forward strand.
GAGGGTTTCTGGGATTGGGAGAAAAAGGTAATGGGCCAGTGGCGGTGGCCACTTCTGGTTACAGAATGATTTCCACGTCAGCTGTTCTCAAGTTAAAGTAGATGGTTAATGTGAAAATATTTTTCATGTCTTCATAAGAATAATGGGTATTATATTTCTTGTCTTCTTGACAGGTGAGGGAGGGTGGAAGGAGCAAGAGAATTTGAGATTGAAAATAAATTTTTAAAAAATTAAAGGGAAAAAAAGAACATATGGGCTCTCTGGGAAATGAGACAGCAGGGTAGGGAGAGAAACAAGGTACATTCCTTCATCATATCATGATAATAGATTTCCAAATCTCCTGTCAAATTATTAAAAGCCTGTCTACTCTGAAAGTTTAAATTTCTATAAAAATGTGATTTATAATTATTATCCTATCATTGATAACATCAATGAACTTGTAATATCACAGATATAAATATTCCCTCCTGTGGTGAAAATTATAACCTATCCACGTCCCCTCATCCAATAGGATATCTGATAAATAAATAAAATAGCTTTGGTTCATGTTCTCCCACAGATGTCTGCCCAAGTGTGGTGGGGAACCTTCCTCTTGGAATTGCAGAAATGCAAATGGAGCATGTTATCTGTTATCTGTCCACTGGTTATCCATGGTTCTCACGATATGATCAATCCATCTTTTCTTGCATATATATCAAGTCACTTAACCTCAGTTTCCTCTGATTTTATGATCTCTGATGCTATCTTTCATGCTGCTCTATTTGTGCTGTCCATCACTGTTAATGTAGTTCAGCCTCCTCATAAAGATGAAGTGCCTCACTATTACCCTTTAGACGGCTTCAATTTTAAATCTCTGAGACTGGTATCCTATGACTCATAGCCACAGGGCCCATCAGAAGAATATGTATGCTAACACTATACAGGAGAATCTATAGCAGAATACCTCACAAGTATCTGGGTGATTAAAGGGCGCCAACAATACAAGATCTCCATGTTTTTACTGTTTTGTTGTTTTTGTTGCTCAGTCATTTTTCAGTTGTGTCTAATTCTTCTTGA
>CM053583.1:111184374-111200231 GCA_028627135.1 Pseudochirops cupreus
AGTTCAGGGCACTGACTTTTTCCCCTGAACTAGGTAAATGGTATTTGATTAATTAAAGTAAGATTGTTAACTCATTTTGAGTTGCTTTCCTTTAGAAAAGCAGATCTAAGAACCTGTGCTAGTAGCCGCCCTGGGTGTGCTGGGGTGCTTGCTGTTACATTCTCCTGTCCCCTTGTTGGGAAGGGACCTGCTGGTGAAATTGGGAAGCTAATTTTCTCTAGTTAAGCCTCCCAGATTTCCCCATGTTCCCTCAGGAGTGTGGGAGATAGTTGAATGAATTGTCTGGGATCAGGAAATTCCTGGCTGAGCCATTTCTGCCATCCCAGCATCTGTTTCTGACTCCTAGGTCCTAAAGTGTTCCCCCACCGTCTATATACATTTAAACCCAAGGCCTAGGAGGAACTGCAGCCATTAATGGCTACTCAAGGTCTTGACTTATTCTGTCTAGAGTGGGGCCCAGATCACCAGGTGAAAGAAACTTTACTCTCTGTGATGAAGGAAGGAGAGAACAGGCTTTGGGAGTTGTTGCCTGTTTTTGAAAACTATCAGATTCTGTGGCTGCTGTTGCTTTCCATGTGCTAAATGACCATAGAGCAATTTGGAAAGGAAAGGGATATCTGACAGCCTTTTGGCCTTGCCACAGTCACCTTTAATTCCTACCAGGAAACTGTTCTTTCTCTATCCTTTTTTGTGCCTGTTTTGGTCTTTGTTTGCTTAACCTCTTTGCCAGGTTTGTCTCCTCCAGGGCTTAAGTCCCAAGTTCTCCAGCCCATTAGACCTGGCAGCAGGCGTGTTCCAGAGTCTGACCCCTTGGACGTGAAGCCTGACCCCCTTGAACAGGACCCAGAGAGGTAGGGACAGCTCTAAGCCCCTTGCCAGCAGGAAGCACTTTCAGAAGCTGAGACCTTCGCCCTTTACCCCAAAGGAATTTGGGTCCCATTTGTTTGAGGGGGGAATGATGAGGTGTAGGCTCTGGGAGCCCCCTTGAGCTCTCCTTGAATCTTCCCAAGGGAAGGCATTTACCTAAGGTCATGGGCCTTAAATTGTGTCTCTGCCCAAGTCTTTAGCCCTCCTTTGTTCCAACTGTTCCTTGAACTGGCCTGGCTCATCATTGTCTATGGTCTCCAGGTAGCCTTCAGCAACTTCCTACCCTTAATCACTCATTACTGGAGTGTGACCTCATCTTGACTCCTGAAGACCTTCCCTAAACTCTTCCTCTAGACCACCTCTAGATTCCTCCCACAACCTTTCTGTATACAGAATCCCATCTCCCCTCCATGTGTGTGAGAGCGCCACAGAATGCCCTAACACAGACTTATTCTGGAATGCTTGCCCAATGCAAGCCTTACAGATACCCAGGCTCTTAAGAGTCTACCCAATATGGTGAACTTTCAATAAACTTTGTTTTTCTTTGGCTGAGAAGATTTGAGTAGAATTCTTTCGGCAGGACCCGGCATTTTGGTATTTTGGGGTCTCAGGCAACCCTCACCCTATTTATGGGCAGATATGCCCACAAACGAGTATTAAAGGGTAGTAGCATTAGGAAGTTTGAGAACTATTGCTCTGCAAGGAGTAGCACCTTTCATGACTCCTTCCCATCAAGACATGTGAGATTCCCTTGTTCAAAATGAGTCACCTCATTGATAATTCTAGGTACTGGTCAAGTTCATCCCCTTCAGCTTCTGCTTATCTCTGGAACCATCCATATTTACTCTCATTGATAAGACACTTTACAAAGCTTACCCCTCAAAACAATCCTGGCAGTATTGTCCCTATTTTCCAGCTGAGGGGAAAGGGAAAGAAAGAAACAGATTTTTAAAAAGAGAGAAACAGAAAGAGAGTCAAAGAAAGAAGGAAGAGAAAGACAGATATGGAAACAGACACAAAGAGAAAGACAGACACAAAGAGAGAGAAAGATGGGGGAGAGACAGAAACATTAAGACAGACGCAAAGAGATGAAGAGATGGGAGGGGAAGAGAAGAAAGAGACAGAGAGAGAGGAGAGAGAGACAGAAAGAGATGGGATGAGGGGAAGGAGGGAGAAAGAGGCAGTGTGGTATAATGCATAAAGAGTTGAATACAAAACCAGAAAGACCAGGGTTTAAGTTCCACACCTGACACATAATCGCTGTGGGGGCAAGTCACAATCTCTGAGGGCTCTAGGCATCTCTCTAAGACTGTTAGCTGTAGAGAAGGTACCAACTTGCATTGGTAGGGGGTAGTCTCCTAAACCAGGGAAAGCACATGTCTAGTCCCTATCCAAATGAAGAAATTGAGGTTTGAACAGATCAAATGACTTGGGCATCCAGCAAATGGTTGAGCTGAATCTTGAATCAGGGTCTCATGAGTCCAAGTCTAGTTCTCTCCCCACCTTTCTCTGTGCCGTAACATGCTGCTTATTGCTTTGAGTTCTTTCACACATCCCTAATGTCTCTTCAACACATCCTACCTACATTCACCAATCTTCAGCCAGATCTATAAGAGAGCTGGGGTGTGTCTTGTGCCAACAGGTCTGGTATTTATTACTCTATATGGAAGTAAAGTTTTAAAAGATGCATTATCATTATATATCTGTTGTATTCTCACTACTAGACTGTAAACTACGTAAGGACAAGGACACCTCCTCTCCAGATTCAGATTATTGAAAGGAAAGACTATGTCAGATTTAATACCAACCAAATAGCATAAATATTACAGACTGCAAAAGGGAAGGAATCTCTATACTATATAATTGGGGAGAGGGGCATACCCAACAATGGCAATGGGAAGTTTTGTTTTTAGACCCAAGAGTTAATCTTAATACACTAGATTCAATGCTGGCTGACTAGCTCCAGTTCATGATTCTTTATGGTAAGTGTTCCTGTTTAATGTTTGGTCAGTAGATCATGCTGGTCAGGGTATGAGGATATCTGAAGTTCTGGTAAGAACAAATACCATAGTCCTAGAAAAAGTAGAGATTCTCCTCACTTCAGAGGCCCTCGCCTTCCTTTTAGAGTAGGGTAGCAGGGTGATCTCACTATTGGCTAGTCAGCTTTGGAACATCGCATATGGTCCAAAACCAAAACATAACAAAATTCCATCCCTAACAAATTCTACCGGTCAAAGTTGTTTTAAATGAAAAAGCACTGCTCAAAATTATATTGCTACACTTCAGCAGCTAGGAACAAAGCAGCAGCGATGCCCAAGTTCTCTGCAGTGACTTGGTGAATGAAAAGACATGATTTGAACCCAGGAGAGGGAAGTGGGAGGTACTACACATATCATCCCTCTCCTCCTGCTACAACTGTGTTGTGTTGATTTGTTCTGGCAGATGGCAGTAAAGTTTAGGTAGGAAGAGGAGATTAAGATGTTTGTGGTGGAGAGGTTGATGGGAGTGATGAGGACTACAGTATGATTGAACAGTACAGCTGCAAAAAGCTCCACAGTTAACTCTGCTTCCCTCTCTCCCTCCTACCTAGGGTATACAACTGACCACTCTTTTTCTCAGAACTGGACAATTACACTGGGACTGAAAGATGACATTCCCTGTACAGGATAATCCTTTATAGAGAGTTCATGGTAATAATAGTAATAATATTCACATGGAGCTTTAAGGTTTGCAAAAGAGATTCACATACATTATAATATGTGACAGCATGGTGTAGTGGGCTCAAAGTTAGGAAGACCTATCTGGTTTGAATTCCACTTCAATCACTGGGCAAATCAATTATCTGCTCTGGGCCTCAGTTTCCTCATCTGTAAAAATCAGGGATTTGGACTCTAAAAAATAAACCCTCCACCTCTAAGTGTGTGATCCTATGATCTCATTTAATCCTCTCTGAGATAAACACTACTGCCATGCCCATTTTGCAGATGAGAAAGCTGAGGTGGAAAGTGGTTCAATTACCAACCAGGTCAGCAAAGCACTGTTCCTATTTGCCATTAACTAGAATATTTAAAAACAAAAACAAACACCTGTATGCCCTGTACTACGTATACACACACTTTCCTTTCTATCAGTTCAGTGGCTACTCAAACTTTGTGTTAAGCTGAAAAAAAGAAAACTTAATCTCAAGGATAAGTGTAGGATCTAGTTAGGAAGGCATCTGTAAAAAAAAAAAAAGAATTCAATAGTTATATCCAACATATAGGTACCAACAGAATAATCTGAGTCAGTGTATACTCAAGTGAGGGGTTAAATCCTACATAATGTAGAAATGAAGAGAATGGACAAGCCACAATGCTGCCTAGTCCCTGAAAGAATTACAGGGTTTGACCTGGCAAAGATGGAAAACGGACAAGAAATAACGTGAGCGAAGGCAAGAATAAACATATTGTCATGTTTTGGGAAACAAGGTGACTGGTCCAAAGAAATCCAGGGTTTTTGCTGGGGTTTGCAGCAGGGGCCGAGGGTACCTGAAGATGGGTGGACCAGCCTTCAGTGCCTGCCTTGGATCTGATAACTTCTGTCCCTACCACGGGCTCATAAGCAGAAGAGCAGACTGAGAGCAGGATTTTGAGACAACTGATGGGATGTGAGAAAGACTGGAGGGAAAAAATAAGAGACAGGGCAACAACTTAGGAGCTCATTCTGTGCCTCCCCACATCCCCAAATCTAATCACTTGCTGAATTTTCCATTTCTATTATTTCAAGATCAGGCCCTCACTACTTCTCCCAACTTGTTTAGATTGAATTCATCCTACCCATACCTGCCCAAGCACTCTTCTTCATGCAAAGATCTGATCATACAACTGTCCTGCTCAAACGCTTTCAATGGCTTCTTAGAGCCAGAGTCCAAACTGCTTAGCTTGACTTTCAAGGCCCCTCTACCATCGGAATCCATTCTATTATCTCATTTTACTATCCTTCACGAGCTCTATTCTTCCGGTCAAACTGGATTAATCATAACTCTACGAACCATGTCCCATGCTTCAGCTTGTCCCTGCCCCATTCCCCATTTCCACCTTCTGAAATCCTACCCATATTTCAAGACCCAGTTTCTTCCAAACACCTTCCCCTGATCTCTGCCTTACAAACTTTCATAGCATTTCATTTGTTACTTCTCTTATGCCCTTACAGGAATGTAGGACTGGAGCCAGAAAGGACCATTTTACAGATGAAGAAACAAAGGTCTGAAAAAGGGAAATGAACTGTCCAGGGTCAAATGGGTATTAAGAGTGACAACTGAGATGCCCATTATCACCACATCATAGAGCTAAAAGCTTACTCAATATCATCTCAAATCCATACCTCAATAACAGTACTCTCTACAACATACCTAATGAGCAGCAATACAGTCTTTGCCTATAGACCTTCATCGAGAAGCAACCTACTACTAAGGTTTCCAGTTACCGTTCCGGAGAGACCTAATTGTTAGACAATTTCCCCAATATCTTAAGCTTAAAGTTGCCTCTCTGAAACTTCCAGAGATTGTTTCTAATTCTGTTCTCTGAGACCAAGCAAAGCTACCAGTACAAAGCAATAAAAAGAGTGGGGGAGCATGGGATTAAAGGTCCTGGATTAAAGTCTCTGATGTGCCACCTGGATCCCTGTGCATCCTTGGTCAAGATGGTGAACCTTTTCAGATCTCAGTAACCTTAAATGCTTTTCCAAAAGCAGAAGAAAAATCCCTCTCCCACATGACAACCCTTCAAGGACTTTTTCTCCAAGCTAAACTCAGTCAGGTCCAATAAATGTTTATTAAATGTCTAAGACGTTGCCAGATGTAGCACTAAATTCTGCGTATACAAAAAGAAACAAAAGATCATCCCTGCCCTCAGGAAGTTTACAATCTAATGGAGAATATAATATGCAAACAAATATATATAAAGCAAAAGGATTAACAGGAAATAATTAAGAGATGAAAAGCACTGGAACTGAGAAAGGTTGGGAAGGCTTGCTGTACAAAATAGGATTTTAGACGGAATTTAAAGGAAGCCAGGGAGGTCAGTAGGAACAGTATTCCAGGAGTGGTGGACAGCTGGAGAAAATGCTTGGATCATGGAAAAGGAGTGCCTTGTCCATGGAACAGGACGGAAGAGTTAGTAGTATTAGGGACTAAGGTGTAAGAAGACAGGTAGGAGCTGTCTATGAAAGCCTATGAAGCTACAAAGGTCTTTGAATGCATCATCTCTGAGTTCCTTAACCACTGTAGTAGCCCTCTTCAGAATACGCTGTCCAGGCAACCAGCATTCAGTTAGTCACTCAAATGGCATTTATCGAGATCCTAATATTATGCCAGACACTGCGCTAAGCTCCAAGGATATAAAGGTGAAAGACAGTCCCCTACAGTCTCACGAGGGAGGTAACACACAAAAAGTTTACCAATGTTCTTCTTACACGTATATGAACTGATGCAGAGAGAAATAAGTCGCACAAGGAGAACTAATTATACATTAACAACAACACTGTAAAAACAAAAAACTCTGAAAATTTTAATGACAGCAATCAACATGAAAACCAATCCTAGTTCCAGAGGCCTGATGACAGAGGCAGCTGCCCCATCCCTTGAAGAAAGGTGACAGCCTCAGGGTACCGAACAAGACATATATTTATTGAACATGACCAATCAGAGAATTTGTTTTACTGGCCTACAAACAATTTCTTTAATAGCAAATGAATGAGGCTCCTGGGAACAAACCACATTTTAGGAAGGGCAGTGATTTTTTCAAAAAGAAATCTTTTTTTTTAGTAAATAAAAACTTATTTTTCTCTCCTTCCCTCCAAAACACTTCACCCCTACCACTAAAAAAACAGGGAAAAAACCCTGTAAAAATACTTATCAGTGTTCTTAATCACAATACTCCAGGTTTGGACTGACCAAGATCAAGTCCAGCAGAACTATCACTTCACTAATTCTGGACAATATGCTTCTCTGGATGTGGCCTAAGACCATATTACCTTTTTTGGCTTCCATATCGCATTATTTTAACTGAAGTGAGCTTGTTTATCTACTAAAACCCCCAGTTCTTTTCCAGATGAATGGTTATTTAGCCACACATCTTGTATCCTGTACTTATAAAGATAATTTATTAAACCCAAGAACAAGGCTTTATATTTACCCCTATTAAATTTTAGAGGAAAAGGCAGCATGATGTAGAGCATGGTTTTAGAGTCAGGAAGATCTGGGTTCAAGTCTTGCCTCAGGTTATAAGATCTTGGACAAGTCACTTCACCTCCAGGCAACAGAGCAGAGGTTGCAGAGCAGGCAATGATCTGTCCTGGTAGGGAGAGTTCTTCACCAGTAGTTCCTTACACAGATGGTCCAGTTAAAAAAACAATTCAAATTAACACTGTCTAACTCCAAATCCAATGCTCTTTCCATAAAACCATGCTACCTGTTTGTGTTCTCAGTTTTATTATAGTTATTTGTTGTCTTTGAGGACAATGACCTCCATGCCCACCTAACACAAAGCCAGCTCCAAAGAGTTGCTGAGTTTGAACAGAGTCTATTGCAGTAATGTGGCACGGATAGGAAATGGGGATAATAACAGCACCCACCCCCCAAGTTTGTTATGAGGATCAAATGAGGTATTTGTAAAGTGCTTAGCATGCCTTAAAGTACTACATAAACGCTACCTGTTATTATTACTATTATAGACTGTAAAGAACATGATGACAACGGCTAACAGGGACAAAGAGAGACCATTCCAAAGGTTTGAATACCAGAAACTGGGTGAATCACAATGAAAGAAAGGGTCCTAGTAAAGGGAAATGAAGACAAGTATTTTTTACATACAGTTTTACATATGCTAACACCCACAGGTGTCCTTACATCCACCCCCCCCCCACCATGACCCAACTACTCTGATACCTCATCCTAGGTTCTCAAAGTCTATTCTAAAAGAACATGCAATCTGGCAAGTCCTAGCAAGCTTAAAAGGGCTAAAAAAAAAAAAAAATACAGGTGCAGTGAAGATCTGGGTATCACTGAAGGCCCAACTCAGCTCTGTATGGAGCTGCTTGTCGACAGCTGGAATAACTCATAAAAGGATGGAGATCAGTATCAGTGAAGGGAGGGCAACCTTGAAGAAATCATTGGCATCTTGAAGTAATGAAGCAGGAAAGTTTGAGGTGGCAGTATCTAAATAGTAGTCCTGTGGGCAGCTATAAATCTAGACTGGAAATTCAGATCAGGAGTAGAAAGAAAATCAGTCTATTGTAGGGGCTCTTAACTTTGTTTTGGGTCATGGACCTCTTTGGCAGTCTAGTGAAGCCTACAGATGTCTTTTCAGAATACTGTTTTTATAATGCATAAAATAAAGCACACAGGATGACAAAGCAAACCAGTTTATACAGAAATACAGTCATCGAGGTTTTGTTAAGTTCATGAACTTAAAAGACTCCAGGTAAGAAAACCTTGTCTTAGAAGATAATAGGTGAGTGAATGAGCTCTAGGTGAGCAACAGTTGGAAGAGGACAGATGGCTGAGGAGTAAACCTGTGGTAAAGACACCCACAAACAGTGGGAGGAAGAAGAAACAGGGAGGAAACAGAAAAGGAATGATGAGAGAGGGAGGACTGGATGAGGGTGGCATCATAAACTGCAAGGAAAGCAAAGTGTTTCATAAATGCCAATAATCAGCAACAGAAAAAGGACAGTATAGAATGCACATAATAAGGTCAACTGGTCACATTTATTTATGTTGATATCTGCTGCTGTGTATGAGAACATTGAGTAAGATACACTCAAAGAGAAGCAATGTTTAAACCCTTGCCAAAGCCCAATAGCTCAAAGTCCACAGAACAGGCTTATAAAAATGAAAAGTACCTGGGATACTGGAAAACACCACCTGGGATGCAATTATCATTCCTTGCATAAGGATCTTGAGGTGGAAAGAAAAACGGAACAAGATCTTCATAAGCATCTCTCTGTATTTGTTCAAGCAGGCATAGTTAAGGAAATTTCCACCTTACTTTCCCAAAATATCACCTGATATTCAATTAACTTGAAAACTTTCTTGGGTGATGAGCTGTCACTTTAAAGGAATAAAACTTGAAAGCTACTTCCTCCAGAATCTCATGCCCTTAACACTTACAGGATTGTGCTTTCTCACCACCTCTTTCCCTCAATCCTGTCTTCTCTAAATGTTTTCATTCATTTCTTTAATGTATGGAGTTATAGACCAGCGGTTCTCAACCTCTGGGTTATGTTCAATTTGTAACAACGAAAATACATCCTGCGTATCAGATATTTATATTACAATTCGTAACAGTAGCAAAATTACGGTTATGAAGTAGCAACAAAAATAATTTTATGGTTGGGGGTCACCACAACATGAGGAACTGTATTAAAGGGTCGCAGCAATAGGAAGGTTTAGAACCACTGTTCTAGACTATCAGATGAAAGGGACCTTCCACATATTGGAGACTCATTAAAGGAAAACTAAAATAATACTTCATTAGTGCCCAAAGAGAGAAATATAAAAACTGGGGAAATGAGCAGTATATTTCCATGTCTGTGGTATTTCACTTTGCACTAGAGAAAGATGAAGTGGTGATGTAGGATGTCTTTACTGTTTATTTTTGGAAATGACAAGGGGAAGAAGCAAAGCCAATGGAATAAGCAGGATTTTGTTATTGTAATAAGGAGGAAGTGGTAATAAGAAAACGTCAAGGGAGAAGAAAGCTGCCTTGCAAAGCAAGCCAAAAGGACATATTTGTTGCCCAAAAGGACAACTGAAGTTGTCGAGTTCTCATTTACTTATTATTCATGCCCTTCAGTGTAACTGTCACAGAATCATTAGACTCTTGGTTAAGCCTACTTCATTTACATACCACCTTTGTACATATCATTCAATTAGTTGAAATGCTGGTCACAGAGTAAGGAAGACCTGGGTTCTAACACACAGCATACAATGGTAGTATGATTTTGGGCAAAGCATTCAATCTTCTCATATCCCAGGCTATTCTCTACTTTAAGCTGCAAAGCAAGGCCCCCAAATAAATAGATAAATAAAAAATACCTAAATGAAATTTTTTCAAAAGGCTTTTGCAACTTTCACTGCATGGCCGTACCAGGATCAAGTCACAGCCCAAACTCCCAGTCCCACCACTGTATAATTGCAACACTGCAATTAGACAATTACAAAAGTACAAAGTCACACATATGTCCATGAGTGCAAGAACAATCGTAAGCATACCAGCAGAAGTGTAAAGTTCAATCAGAAATAGCTACAGAAGCAGAGAATGAAGGAAAACCTAGGGGTAGAAACCAGACCATGATGGATTCATCCAAGAATTAGTAGAACAAAGACCATCCAACCCAACCACCACTCCAGAGCTTGAAGAGCATGGTAACAGAAGCCTAGCAATACAATTTTCCAGAGGGAAGTGTGGGGTAGGAGTAAGAGAGGGGACTACAGATCTTCCCCTGGGTTTAAGCCAGAAACAAACTCAATACTATTTTCTCTTCCTCTACAAGAATCCCTAGCTTCCTTCAAAATTCAGTTTAGGAATTTCCTCTGAGAGAAGGCCTTTCCTGATATGCCCAGCTGTTAATGCTTTCTCCCCCAATACAACCACAAGTTATCTTGTCTATTTATATATATTTTATGTGTGTTCAAGTTATATCCCCATCACCTCAACCAAGGTGCTCCTTGAGAGCCAGGTAGTTTCCTTTTTTGTCTTTTTGTTACCAGGCCTTAACATAATGACTGGCACTGTAAGCAGGCCCTCAATAAATGGTTAGTGAATTGAGAACTTCCATGAAGGCTAGGATCCTCTCCTTATTCTCTCTGGCTAAATCTGACTTCCCTGAGAAGCCTGTTAACACAGCACAGACACCAACACTTTCAGCCTTGGTGCATCACTTCGGGATGGTTTCAAACTCAGAAGTGAGCGGAGACAAAACAGTAGGAAGGCAAGAGGGGAAGCAAAAAGGAAAAATGAAGGGAAAGGAAAAAAAGCCTCGTGGTACGCCAGCATCGGAAAGGTAAGTTAAACTAGCACAGAGGAAAAGACGGAGACAAAGGGATTTGTAGAAAGAAACTCTCCTACAAAGAATTCCTATCAGATACATGGCATCCTTAATTCATAATATTCAGATACAGGCAAAACATAGCTTTATAATTAAATGTTGGAAATGATGAAAGAGTTTTGACAAGTTTGGAGTCTCCAATTCTAAGAATGTTTGACCTGTAGTTCAATCATTTATTGTTCAAAATAGAGTTAGCACTGCAAAATCAAGAAAAGGTACTAAATGTCAAAATTCTGATTACCTGGTTTATCCAAAGTCAATTCATTTTAATCAGTAATTTCACTGCCTGTATCTCAGTCCTATTGCTTTATTTTTTCATTGTGTTTACTTTTTGGCATTTTCTATGAGCAGCTCCCTCACCCTTTTTAGAAACCACCTCTCTCCCCGTCCTTTCCTGCTTTGCAGCATCTCAAATACATTTCTCCTTTCCTTTACTTTCCCACACCCCAAGGATAAAAAGGGGCTTCACAAGAACTGACATGAAGATGAAAGGTTACTAAAAATCAGTCAGGGATTCCTGTTATTGACAGCCTAAGGGTACCTGCACTAAGTCCTGCTGCTGCTTCCCAGGGTTTCAGGAGTGTTCCAGGATTCACTGAGCAATAGAAGCAAATTACCAAGAAACTGAGATTGTGATGGCAGCATCTGAGAGGCATGCCCCATACACAAAGACGCAACAGAGCTCCCAGCTCCTCAAAAAGGGTGGCTGGAAGGAGTACATCACCTACTTTCCTAACTAGAAACCCCCTTCTAGGACCTACCCTACTCAAGCTAGAAAAAAAAAGAGTCTGAAGACACTTCTGAGGAGGTTCAGAAACCTAATGGTTCTCCTAGGAATATATAACATCAGAAAAGTATTCAGCCCAAGCCAAAGATCCACATTTTTGCTGGAATACAGCCAAACAACCAAGAAAGACTGGTGCAACATAACTGCCATATAGCGTGGCTAGCCAAATCCAAACTGAAAAATGGTAAGAGACCATGAATAAGCATCCGTGGAAAGAGACTTCTACACAATGTGGTTTGCTCTCATAGAAACTCTGGTTCAAAAGGATCTTGTGCCTTCAGAGATTAAACACAAAAAAGCAAAAATAAATTGCAATCCCTAGGAGTTCTGAAATTTAGTTCTACTGAATTCCCCCACATACATGGCAAAGGACTTCTTGTTAAATAAAAGCAGTCATATTTTCTACATGCTATCCCAGCTGCTAATACTTCTGAAGGGCCCTTTCGTGCAGATTTGAATTGTTTTAAACAAAAACTTAAGCACCTGTCACTCTACACAGCAAATCTGTCCAGAGTACAAAAGAAACACAAAAATCCTCATTTTCTGCAGTACCAGGTAAAAGTGGCCATCTACCCAAAGTAGACTTCATCCAATGATGTCAAGAATGCTCAAATATTAATCTTTGAGGTACTTGGGAAAGCCCCAACATTTTCACATCTACTTATTTAGACACTGATCCTTTGGTACTATAACAGAGAGGGAGAGAGAGAGGGGGGGAGAGAGAGAGAGAGAGAGAGAGAGAGAGAGACAGAGAGAGACAGAGAGAGACAGAGACAGAGACAGAGAATTCCTTCTCTATTTCTCGCTGTATCAATATATATTCATATAGATATATCTATGTCTACCTACCTAGGGGGAGCGAGAGAGTATTCTCTTTCTCTCAGGGAGACAGACAGACAGACAGACAGACATAGATATATCTATATCCACCTATCTATATCTATATCAGACTTATATTTGTCAAGTATATTCTTTTTCTTTCTCTCAGGGATATCTATATAGATATATATGTTGATATGGAGAATAAGTATTCTCTCTATATGTGTGATATAGCTATATCTATATCTATGTATATCTTTGTGTCCCTAACACTTTAGAGACATCCTTGTACATGCATTAATGAAACCTTTCTAAGATATTAAAATACAATGCACATATATCATATGTGAGTTTATATCTGTATCTATATATCACACACAGACACACGCATACACACCCCAAACACATAGGACATATATGCATATATATCTCTACACCTTAGAAAGGTATCAATAACGCACATACGCAGGCTGTCCCTGAAGTCTTAGTACAGCTTTAAGCTTTTCGAGCTTAAAACCACACTACGACTTTTGAGGCATCGTGTATTTAAGCACAATACAAACAATGCCCTCTCAAGTATTCATCCACAGATGAGCTATCCCACATCTGCGTTTTTCAGTTTTGGAAAAAAGCCCCTCATGGAGAAATCTAGGACCGCTTTCAAAGTGTCTCCGGAAAGAGATCATCATCTCCGCCTGGCCAGGCTGAGTTTGCAAGCTCCTGCCCCCCAGAACTGCGGAAGGTCTGCGCCTTATCCCTTTCCTTCTACCAGCCCACTTGTCCTTCTAGGGCTCCCCCGCAACTCGCCCAGCCACTTCAGTATCTGGTCCCACTCATTTGTTCGTTCATTCGTCTGTCCGTCCGTCCAACCATCGATCCATCGATCCATCGATCCCATCCCATCCATCCATCCATCAATCCACCCATCCATCCATCCTCACTGAGCAGCCCTTCCTCCCAGGCTCCCAGTCTGTCTGAGCTCCGCCACCGTGGGCAGGTGGGAAGAGGCATAGCCGCTCCAAGGGCGCATAGCTCTCTCCATGCGCTCTTCCCTCCGTGCCTACCTCCTCCCTCCACGCCTCCATCCACCCGTGCCTGGCCGCCCGGCCGCCGCCGCAGAGGCGCGCGCGCGCACACCCACCCACCCACCTACCCACCCACACACACACACACACACACACACACACACACACACACCACCCACTCACTCACTCACACAGGAGGCAGCAGCATCATCTCCATGGTGGCTCCTGCGGGGCTTCAGAAGGCAGGCACAGCGCACGCCCGCCAGTACCATTCCAGCCTCGAACGTCGGCACACTCCGGCCATCCGCCCGGCCTGCGGTGGCGGCGGCGACAGCGGGGGAGGGATGAGGACGACGAGGTTGGCAGCGGCACTGGACCGGACGGGGGCTGCCTCAGGGGGTACAATGCACTCAGCCTCGCTCGCTCCGCATGGGCCGAAGGGACGCCCTCACTGGTCACTACCACTCACAGCCTCCGCGCCTCTGGCCATCGCCGCGTCTCCGAGCCCGCCCCGTCTTCGCTCCTTCTTTTTCCTCCACGCCTTCCCCTACGTCTGTCTGTCGAGCTTTCTCTCCAGTGGTGTGAAAAACTGCTGCCGCCGCCACGGCTGCTACAGCCGCTGCCACCGAGACGGGCTGGTTCTGCCCACTTCCGGGTTCAGGCTGGGACGACGCCGACGGCTAATGACGGGCGGGTGATGCAAGCCTTGAAGTGGCTGGAGAGAGCCCTCCCTCCGCGCCGCCTCTTCCTCCTCTCCTCTGCTGCGCCCGGGCTGGTTGCCATTAGGGAGGGCTGCGGGGTACCCAGGTCGGGAGAGGGGGGCGGGTTCAAAGCAGTCTACTTAGGGTCTGATGCAATTGCTTCCCTCACCTCTCTCACTCCACCTCCCCATGCGACGTAACCATTTGCGGGGAGGAGACCCACGTCTGAAGGAGTGAGCATCTGCTTGCAGCGCTGGGATCCAGTGGGTCCAAAGATCATAGAATCTTAGGATTAGAGCTGGAAGGGAACCTTTGAGATCGTTGAATCCAACCCCTTGCTTTTACGGGGTTGGGGATGGCTGGTGAGAAAAGAGGCCCAGAGAAGCATTTGGCCCCTGAGGAAATAGCTAGCATCGCTGTGCAGGAAATTAGTATCTTTGTAAATACGTGGTAATCTACTTGGAGCTGCTGTGATTTCCTTGGTGCCGCGTCTGCCTTCAGCGGATGCAAAGCAGAATCCCTTCATGCTTTAGACTTGAGAATTGCTGTGACTGAGGGGAAAAACCCACCACTAGGTGGCCAACCCGGTGGTGAACCACTTCAGACAGTGGGACTGGTCCTGAGGCTGACACAGATTGACAGATTTGGAGAGTTTGGAAGGGACGTTGTCCCATTTCTTTGGGTTTGTGCTGGGAAACCCTTCCTTAGGTCGGACCCAACAATGTTCACGCTTCCCTGGCTGAATGAACCTTCAGGAATTCAGGATCACCCCGTGACTGACATGAAAAGTAAATTAACCAAAGCCCAGAATGCCCTTAGAGCTGGAAGAGAATTTAGAAGTAATCTAATCCAAATCCCACCTCCCTCCTTTTTACAGTTAGGAAACTTGAGGCCCAGAGTAATAAAATCCAAGGTCAAAGAGCAAGTGCTGTCTGGTTTTGAACCCAGGACCTCTGACTTCAAATCTAGTGCACTTTCTACCACACCACGTTGTCCGATAGAACGAACCTTCCTCTACTGCCTTATGATGGCATAGAGGTGCCAGGAAATCATAAGTGTTTACGGAACCTTTTCTAAATTAGAAAGGCATGGCCCAATGACAACCTCTGTATCTCCTCCCAGATACCAAATGTAATGGAATTAAAGATACCAGAAATATTGAAGCATACATCCACAAAACACATTTATCCTCTCTTCCTCCTAGTGTATAGGGAAGATACCTAACTTTTTTCCTTTCTATTATTCTGCAGTTAACAAACACCCCCCAAAAAGGTGCATTTTCATAGACATCTTTTTTTACAGAAAAAAAAGATGATTGTACAGAAAAAATGATTGCATATGAATCCTCAAATCCCCATTATGTGGTTGTTCAGTGTAATAGTAATCTGTTTAGCAGGATACTTAGCACTTAGTACTAAGTGCTAAGTGTGGAAGGGGCAAACCCTGTCCCACTGTTGAGAAGGCATGAACTCCCCTGTTGATGTGGAAGAAGGGGATTGGCTGAGGTGTGTATATAAGCAAGAATTCCAGAGACAGACAGACAGAATTGGAATGTTGCTCTGGGTGAAG
>CM053583.1:111200731-111218060 GCA_028627135.1 Pseudochirops cupreus
TAAGGCCTTTATCAGAGACATTGGTTGTAAATATTCTTTCCCAATTTCCCACTTCCCTCTTAATCTTGGTTACATTGGCTTTGTTTGTACAGAAACTTTTCAATTTAATGTACTCAAGGTTATCCATTTTGCATTTTATAATGCTCTCCAATTCTTCTTTGGTCATAAAGTCCTTCCTATTCCATAAATCTGACAAGTATACTATTCCTTGCTTCTCCAGATTATTTACAGTATCAGCCTTTATACCTAGATCATGCACCCATTTACACTTGACTTTGGTGTATGGCATTAGATGATGGTCTATGCCCAGTTTCTGCCAAACTATGTTCCAATTTTAATTGGGGGTAATCTCAATTTGAAGGCACTAAAATTAAGGACTGGGAAACCCTTCTTACAGAAAATAGAACTTTAGCTGAGACTTGAAGGAAGCCAGGTAAGAAACTAGGAAGCAAAGATGAGAAGGAAGGACACTCCAGACACAGCCAGTGAAAATGCCAGGAGTTGAGAGACTGGCATTTCATGTGCAAGTAACAGCCGAAAGACCAGCATCACTGGATCACACACCTCATGAGTCAGGTATGAGAAGACTGGAGATGCAGGGCTTTAAAAGACAAAAAAAAAAAAATTTAATTTTATCCCGGAGTTTGTAAAATACTGTCTCACTTACAGACTATATCATGATGTTTCCTCCATGCTTTCACATTTTGTGAAAGGAAAATGAAGAAGAAGGCATTTTCACCTCTAATTCCTTAAACATTATTCTGTAGAACACTCATGATTACTTGATACAGACAGGAGTTTCATGTGGAAATGTCTATGCAAGCAACATTATCCTTCTAACTCAGGGATGTCCAAGTTTTTCAGGAAAGAATCACATATATGATCAGAGGTTCAGGGGTGTTTGTGTGCATGCATGTGTGTGTGGGTGGTGGAGGGCAGGGGAAGTGGGGAATCATAAACTAAATTACATACCACAGAACCACAGAATTTGAAAGCTGCAGGAAACCTCAGCAGATTCCTGGTAAAATTCCAGAATAGATCACTCAAAAGATGATTGTTTAGCAGGGAAGCAATGATTACAAAGATGTAGTCTGGCTTCACTGAGAACAAGTCATGCAAGATCAATCTCATTTTTATTTCTGTGACTATATTACTAAACTAGCAGATGAAGAGAAAGCTGTGGATACAGTTTACCTAGATTTTAGCAAAGCTTTTGATAAGTATCTCACACTAATCTTGAAGAGAAGACAGACAGATATGACGGCGGTTTCAGAACTGGGTAGCTACTCTAACTCAAAGAGGAGTGCAATGTCAACATGGCAGGAGGTCTCCAGTAGAGTACCCCAGAGATCCATGCTTGGCCTTATGTTATTAATTTTTTATCAATGACTTGGATAAAGATATAGGGTACATGTTCATCATATCTGCAGATGACAAGAAGCTGGGAGGGACAGCTAATGCACTGGATAACAGAGTCAGTATCCAAAAGGATCTTGACAGGCTAGAGTACTGGCCTGAAGGCTAATAAGACGAAATTAAACAGGGATAAATGTGAAATCTTACAATTGGGCACAAAATAATCAAATTCATAAATACAACATGGGGAAGTATAGTTTGACAGCAGTTCTGAAAAAGAAAAATCTAGTGATTTTAGTGCACTGCAAGCTCAATATGCAACCAAAACAAATTTGGTGCAAGGGAGGGAAGAAGGAATGCAGGAAGGAAGGGAGGGAGGGGAAAAGGAAAGAAGGAAAGGGAAGAGGAACAAAGGAAGAAGGAAGGAAAGAAGAAGGAAAGAAGGAAAGAAAGAAGGAAAGGAGGGAGGAATCCAATCTCCTCCATTTTATGTCTAAGCTCCTCCACTTCCTTTCTTGGCACTCCCTTAAACTCTCTGCAGTTTGGTTTCCAATCTTAAATTCAAATGAAACTGTTCTCTTCAAAGTCCAAATGATGTCTTCCTATCTGTCAAATTTAATGATCTTTTTCTCAATCCTCATGCTTCTTAACCTCTCTGAAGCCCCTGACACTATTAATCACCATCTTTCTTGATCTCTTTTCTCTCGAGGTCTTTGTGACATTGCTCTCTCCTGCTTTTCCTCCTACCTGTCTGATGATTCCTTCTCTGTCCCCTCATCTAGAATCTAGAATAGATCATGTTCTCTAGTAGCTGGTAGGCCCCAAAGCTCTGTCCCGGGCTCTCTTCTCTTCTCTATACTATTGCACTTGGTGATCTCATCAGCTCCCATGGATTGAATTACCATTTCTATGCAGTGGCTCTCATATTTACTTGTCTAGACCTAACCCTTCTTCCCAACTTCCAGTCTCACATCTCCAAATGCCTTTTTAGACATTGGATATACTGGATGTACAAAGTGGATGTGCCATAGGCATAATAAACTCAATATGACTAAAACTCTATCCTCTTTCTAACTTCTATATTGCTGTCAAAAATACCATTATTCTTGAAAAATGCTATCCACCTCCGGAGAAAGAATCAATGGAGTCTGAAAGCAGATCCAAACATACTTTTTTAAACTTTATTTTTCTTAGTTTTGGAGGGAGAGGTCTGTGTTTCCTTTTTCAACATGGCTAAAATAGAAATGTTTTGCATAACTACACATGTTTAATCTGTATCAAACTGCTTGCTTGCTCAAGGAGGAGGAAAGGAGGGAGAGAATTTGGAATTCAAAATTTTTTAAAAATAAACGTTAAAAGTTGTTTTTTCATGTAATTGGAAAAAACATAATTTTTTTAAAGTATCGTCATTTTTCTAGTCATCCAAGTTCACAAGGTAAGTATCATGCTCTGAATCCCCCCACATCCAATCAGTGGTCAAATCCTGTCATTTCTACCTCCTGAACATCTCACTGATGCCCCTTTCACTCTTCTGACACTACAGCCCTCCTAGTGCACGCCTACATCACCTCACACCCAGACTACTCCAACAGCCTGCTACATTCCTTACCGAAAGGCTCTCCCTTCTCATCTCCACCTCCAGGCTTCCCGGCATCCTTCAAGTCTCAGCTAATGCTCCACCTTGCACAGGAAGGTTTTTATTTTTGTTTTATTTTTTTTACTAGCTGTCTTTAATATTATAGCCTTTTCTCTGAGATTATGCCCAACTTACCCTGTATATATCATGTTTGTACATAGTTGTCCACATGTGGTCTCTCCCATTAGACTGTGAAGTCCTTGAGAGCAACAACTGTTTTGATGGTTATTTTTTTGGGTGGGTGAGGAGGCCCTTCTTTGTATCCCTGACACTGAGCACAGTGCCTGTCACATAGTGGGTACTTAATAAATACCAGCTGACTGATGGACTGAACCTGACCCAGACACTCCCAGCCGCACAGGGAAAATTCCCCCAAGCTTTCCCTACCCCCAACATCCTCACAACCAAACTTCCCCGCATCGCCTACTGGCAGCAGAAGTCAGCCCTTAGTGTGGATTCTGTGCAATCTGTGAGTAAGCCCAGCCTCTCCTCCTTCCCCACACACCCTTTTTGTTTTTCAGTGGGGAACAGTGCACAGCACAAGATAAACAGGCAAAAATGGGTTGGGATTCTATTACTTTTGTCCCCCAAATCCATATCTTTTCCAAACTCTCTATTTCTGTCAAAGTACTAGCCTTCAAGTTACCCATGTTCAAAGCTCCATGTCATCCTTGCCTCACTGCTCTCACTCAGCTACCAAATCTTGCTGTTTATCCCTCCATATCTCTCTCTTCTCTCCATTCACATGGCCCCCATCTTAGTTCAGGCCCTCATCACTATTACAGTAGCATCCTAACTGGTATCCCTGGCACCATGCTTTCCCTTCTTGAAACCACCTTCCACACAGCTGCCAAAAAGACTTCCCCAAAGGGCACATCCAACTCTGTCACTTCCCTACTCAACAGATTCAAGTCTAGGTTCAAATATTATTTCATCCTTATCACCTTATTTTAATTTATCCTTTTTATGTAAGTTTTACAATGTGACTCATTATTAATACAGTAGGAAATGCATGAAATTTAGAAATAAATATACATGGGGGGTAAAAATTTTGACTGACAAGAATATACAATCAAAAGAGATTTTGATCAGGGCAGCTAGGTGGCGCAGTGAATAGAGCACCGGCCTTGGAGTTAGGAGGACCTGAGTTCAAATCTAAACTCATATAGTTAACACTTACTAGCTGTGTGACCTTGGGCAAGTCACTTAACTCCAACTGCCCTGCCTTCCCTCCTCCAAAAAGACAAAAAAAAAGAAATTTAGGTATCTTTGATAGAGTGCCAGGTTTGGAGAGAGGAAGACTTGGGTTCAATTGCTTCCTCAGATACTTACTAGGTGGGTGACCTTGGACAAATTATTTAACCTCTCTGGAACTCAGTTTCTTCATCTGTCAAAGGAAAGAGTTAGCTCAACGGCCTCTAAAATCCCTTCCAATTCTACGAGCCCATGCACATGTAAGTTTAGGATAAGTAATCACTGGGTCAGATTTGGGAGAAGCTGGTGAAAGAAAGTTATCAATATGAAAACCAAAAGGAGAATCTGTGAAAATAAGTCAAGAATTCACTTATGGAAATTATGCTAAGTTTACGCAAAAGGTAAAGGCCTGAAAATCACTGATCTGGGATTTATTATGATGCAACTACAAAAGACGTGGAATAAAAACAAGGGTACAAATAACTGCTTTCGTCTTAATCCTACTTCTCCATCAGAAAAATGTCAGGCAGTCCTCAAGATTTCTTGAAACTTCATTTCGTTTTCTGATATAGTTAACCATCAGTTGCCGTAAACTCTCAGCAAAGCCTATGGGAATCCATCATTATACAAAATTCCATTGCCAAACACAAACTCAGGGAGGGGAGGAAGCAATAATGGTGATGTGCATTTAACGGCACGCCTCCCTGGAGACTGACTGACAAGATGTGAGAGAGGAGCTGTTCTTCATTAAATGTACCCTGCTACTTCCCTAGAAAAATGAAAGATATTTCCACATGCATTATAGGGGAAGAGATAGGGGAGTTAATAAAGAAAATGAAACCACAATATCATATGTAGGAAATGGGGATGAGATTAATGTGTGTTTTACAATAGCAAAAAGAAAGAAGAGAGAGAGAGAAGAAAAGAAAGGGAGAGAAGAAAGCAAGAAAAAAGACAGCAAAAATGCAAAAGAGAAAGCAAGAAAGAAGGAGGGAGAGGTGAGAAAAAGTAGGAGAAAGAAGGAAGAAAAAAGAGAAAGGAAGGAAGGAAAGAAAATAGAAAGCAAAAGAAAGAAGGAAGGAAGATAAAGAACGAGAAAGGAAGGAAGGAAGAGAAGGGAGAGAGAATGAACAAGAAAATCAAGGAACAATCAGAAACAGCTCTTTGTTTGGATAAAAGCTATCTTTCTCTAGTACTCCTCAAAAGGGGGTCACTGGAAGATTTTTGATAGGTTTTTTTCATCAGTTGGGGGCCTCCTTTACTTTAGAAACCAGGATTCAGTGCTGTGCTTTTCACTGGCATACTCCCTGAGAGCCCCCCCCCCAAATCAACAATTTACTGTGTCTCTAATATGGAGAGATACAGATATATACATATATAAATATAAGCACATATGCATATATATACATATAGGTAATATATGAACATATTGTTATGTGTTTGTGTATATATGACAGGTTGCCCCAGAAGTCTAAGCCTTGTATCTATGTAAGCACTGGGCAAATATAAGAAGGAATCTCTACCTTCAGAGTGCTCACACTCTAGTGGTTGTGTGTGTTAATTTTTTAAGACCAAACCTGTGACTTCACTGGTACAGAGAACTCCCAGTAAGGAACCTTGCTCTAGCAGAGCAGCCCCTTTTCTACAACCTAACAGTCTTAGAGATTTGTCTGCAGACACTAAGAGCCTAAGGTCACAGAGCCAGTAGGTATCAGAGACGGTATGTGAGAATTGCTCCCTATGCACCACGACAAGCTGCTTTACCCTATGCTCCCAACACTATTATAATTGGTATTTATAAAACACTTAAGATGTGCCTGAGTGTGCTTGTGTGTAATTGATGTATGACTGGTAATAACAGACTGCATCAGTATAAAGACTTCTGGTTCACTAAGCACTTTATGTGCATCATTTCATTTGATCATCACCACAGCCCTGCGAGGCAGACATTTCAAATAATATACCCATAGTCAGTTGCAGATCCTGAAGCTCAGGGATGTAAAGTAACCAGCTGGAGGTCACACAGTCAGTGAGCAGAAAATCTGGGATGAAAATCTGAGTCTTCTGTCTCTAAATTTGGGATCTTCTCCACTATATGACATTGCCTCTTTGTAAAAGAATCTCTTATTACAGTCTTGCACTGTGTGATTTTGTAGAGTAATTTTTCAATCATGGCTCTAAATTTTGAGATGATCTACTGCTGCCATTTTCTGATTTCACCTATTCAATATTCCTCAATCATCATTTGGTGCATCATTCCCCTCTTCAAAAACTTCTAGCTGCTGCTCTAACAAATTCCAATTCCTAATCATGTGCTTCTAAGCACTGTCCTCACTAGTCATTTTAGCTCTATCATGCGAATGGTAAAGTTTAGCTCTGGAAGAGACTTCATAGAACACCTATGAGGAGAAAGAGGAGAAGAGAAAGGGAGGAGAGGGAGAGGTAAAAGGAAAGGAGAAAGGGGAGGGAGAGTGGGAGAGAGGAAGGGAGGAGAGGGAAAGGGAGGAGGGGAAAGAGGAAGGGTAAAAGGAGAGGGGGAAAAGGAGGGGGAGGAGGAGAAGAGGAAAAATATACAGCAGAACTGATCGACATGTTAAAAAAACCTAATATGCAACTTTCCACACCTATGGGCTGCAAAAGGATCAGGGAAAAGGTGTGATATTCTGTCCCTTTTGGGGGAGACCAAGCTTGGTCTTTATAGCTTCACATCACTCAGTTCCAACTGTTTTGTAAAGTTCCTTTTAACTCAAAAAGTCAACAATTCCATAATTCTATTTTTGGTTGTATTTCAACATACAAAAAGAATTAAAACTATATAAAGCTATAAAGAATAAAGATTCTAGTGTGCTTAAGTCAATTTCCTGATAAGCAAATGATAAATTTATAGGCACAAAAATGATTCATTTTTAAATTTATTTTAAAGCTGCTGTTTTTCAAGGCCTTTCATCATCCCCCTACACCTTACTGCAGTGTAATCATTATTACTACAAAAACATAACCTACCACAATGGATTCTGTTTTCAAAGCTGGGCAAGCATGAATCTTAGACGCTACAACGATGTTCCAGGAGGCTTTTGAAATCCCGACTTCCTATTACTTCAAATGGTGACTGTTTTTTGCCCCCCCACACCTCCGCCCCCCAACCCCAAACTACTGCTTCCTATTTACTGTCTAGGACTAGGCCCAACCTTATTTTCTTCCTCCCCAATGCCTGATAAAGTAAAAAAAATGCAGTGGGGGAGAGTATCCAGTCAGGAGGGAAAAGTGAACATCTGAGATTATTATTTCTTTTTTTTCTTTTTGGAGGGGGGAAGGTAAGGCAACTGGGGTTAAGTGACTTACCCAAGGTCACATGGCTAGTTTTATGTTAAGTGTCTGAGGTCACATTTGAATTCAGGTCCTCCTGACTCCAGGGCCCGTGGTGCTCTATTCACTGCACCACCTATCCGCCCCTATTACTTCTTATCTCATTCTTAATTCTTATCAAACTTTCCCTTTTTACAGATCTTGTCCCATTACTCATCTTGGGACTCCTTGACAAATTTCTTTTTTAGAGTAAGAGAGAGGACTATAGATTTAGAACTAGAAAGGTCTTTAAAGGTCATCTGGTGTAACCTATAAATATATATAGGCCTTTATTTTACATATGAGGAAACTGAAACACAGAGCTTTTCAGTCCACAAGGTAGTAAGTGACACTCCAATACTCTAGAACTGTTGGTGTAACTATGAAATAGTTCAGCTCCTCTGGAACATCTGGAACTATGCCCAAAAGTCACTAAACTTGGACCCACTGAAACCACTACTGGACCTCTACACCAAAGAGATCAAAGAAAGAGAAGTATAAAAACAGAGAGTTGAAATGAAGGGCTGGAGCAGAGTCTATTATGTCTCAGCTGAAGTGAAAAGGGCAGGGGTGGCAATCACGATTGCAGACAAAGCAAAAGCAAAAATAGACCTAACTGAAAGAGAAAATGAGGAAAATTATATTGTACTAAAAGGTATCATAGATAAGGAAGTAATATCAAAACTTTTTATAGCAACTATCTATGATAAAGGCCTCATTTCTCAAATATATAAGGAACTGAGTCAAATTTATAAAAATAAGAGCCATTCCCCAACTGATAAATAGTTAAAGGACATGAACAGACAGTTTTCAGAAGAAGAAATCAAAACTATCTATAGTGATTCATAAATCACTATTGATTAGAGAATGGCAAATTAAAACAATTCTGAGGTACCACGTTATACCTATCAGAAATTACAAATGCTGGAGGGGATGAGGGAAAACAGGAATATTAATGAACAGTTGGGGAAGTAGTAAAACCATTCTGGAGAACACTTTGGAACTAGGCCCAAAGGGCTATAAAACTGTGCATATCCTTTAATCCAATAATACCACTATTAGGTCTGTACCCCAAAGAGATCAAAGAAAAGGGAAAAGGACCTATATGTACAAAAATATGTATAGCAGCTCTTTTTGTGGTAGCAAAGGATCAGAAATTGAGGGGGATGCCCATCAATTGGGGAATGGCTGAACAAGTTGTGGCATATGTAATTGAGTACTACTGTGCTAATAAGAAATAATGAGGGGGATATTTTCAGAAAAAACAAAACAAAACATGGAAAGACCTATATGAACTGATGCAAAGTGAAGTTAGAAGAACCAGGACATCATCATGCACAGTAATAGCAATATTATAATGATCAACTATGAAAGACTTGGTTACTCTGATCAATACAACGAGACAAAACAATTCTAAAGAACTCAGGATGAAAAGATGCTATCCACCTCCAGAGAGTGAACTGATGAACTCTGAGTATAAACTAAAGTATAATTTTCTCACTTTGGCTTTTTTTTTGCTTTTTTGTGATATAGTTAATATGGAAATATGTTTTGCATGATTTCACATATATAATTGATATATTCTTTGCCTTGTTATGGCTGGGAGAAGGTAGGAGGGAGGGAGAGAATCTGGAATTCAAAATTTAGAAATAAAAGAATATTTTAAAAATTTTTAAATGACTAGCAGATAAAAGAAATTTTAGTGGTACATATTTTGACAAAATCACCCCTCTGATTATATTACTATTACTACTACCAACACCACTACCACTACTACTACAACTACAACACCACGACCCCACTCCACCCTAGCCTAAATCTCCCTTATCATCTCCCTGAAATCATAAAAAGCAACCTAGAAAACCTGCCAACAGATGATTTAGGAGTATGCACAAAACAGAATAAAGATAATGGCAAAAGGCCAATTCACACAGGGTATCGACAAGAAAATAAGGAGAAAACAGACAGAATGTCGATTGTTGAAGATACAAATGCCAAGCTTAAAGCCTTTTTTTAATACTTCACAATTACCAAGCACTTAATATTCTGGTCAAAATAATAATGTTTATGGTGTAGTCAGAGGTGTATCAGCTCTTGAGAATCAACCAATGCTACAAATCAGGGCTTTATTTACTGTTTTGTCTAAGCTTAAGAAAAAGCGCTAGAGAAAATTCTAATAAACTAAGTTCAATTTATTGATTACTTGGCTTAAGAAAGTGATGGAGAAAATATTACAGATAAAACTTAAAAATGTGTGTCATATGTAGTTGTTTTTTTTCCTAGAGAGCTGGTTGTTAAACATTTACCAGTGTGTCCTTGAGTGAAGCTAAATATACTTTGTGGCAAGGTGTGGCACAGTAAATGGAGGGCAAGGCTCACAGTCAGGAAGACCTAGGATGAAGTCTTGCCTCCGACACATACTGGCAAAGTGACCCAGAGCAAGTTTCTGAATCTTTCAATGCCCTAGGCAATTCTCTAAAAACTTAAATTACTGAGCAGGGACCCATCAGTATGCGAAAAGGGTGATTCCTGATTGGGAGTTCTCCAAGTTAATGAAATTACAGGTTGAGTCATGAATGAATAGATAAATAATATACTTTATGAAATACTAACATATGTTATGCTAAAAGTGAACTGGTAAATCCAAACTGACAGTTTAATATCTATTCTACCTACAACTTACTGATAGGCTTGAGTCAAGGGATAAAAATCCCCACCTTGCCCTTCTTCTTTTAAAAATGGAACAATAGGGGGCGACTAGGTGGTGCAGTAATAGAGCACTGACTCTGGAATCAGGAGGACCTGAGTTCAAATCTGACCTCAGACACTTAACACTTACTAGCCATGTGACCTTGGGCAATTGCTCTGCCCTCCCCCTTCCAAAAAAAAACAGCAAAAAAATGAAGCAATAATCAGTTCAACTATGATTCCTGAATTAAGGGTTTTTAGTCCAAATTGGCCTCTTTGACTCTTCCACCGGGCTAGTTTTTGCTTTCTAGGGCCAGAGAAAATAATCTTTACATGACAAACTCTGAAGTGCCTGAAGATAGCCACCATGCTGAGCCTTTTCTTCATCAGGCTAAATGCTTCAATTTTTCCATCCAGTTCTTATATCTAGAGCCCTTAAATATATTGGTTAACCTCATGTAGATATTGTACAACTTCTCAATATCTTTCTCTTATAATAGCTGGCTAGGTTAAAACTCTGCCTAATGGAATAAACCATGCAACTTTCTTATTTTTCTAAATGAATGAACATTTAACCATTTCTGCCCTAGTTTCATGCACTTGAGTGAAGCAAGTTGTGGAGTTATGAAACAAAGTCCTAAAAACTAAACAAGTAGATCAGAGCAGCTTCAGAAAGAAGAAAACACAGGAAGTAGTTTCTTAGACTAGACACAAAAGTTTCTCAGACTAGATAACAAGAGAGCACAAACTGATCTGTGTGTGTTGGAAGAAGAGTAACTGAAACATTTCCTACCTGTAAACATGGCATGGAAATAGGGGCTGCAAGCTGCCAGAACCACTCGATGCGCAGAAATTTCCATGTCATCGGCCACAATAGTGACATCACAAAGCAAATTTTGGCTGTTTATAAAAAGAGAAATGAATCATTCAACTGGGGGAAAACATTCACAATGACCACTGTGAAAAATAATGTAGTGACGAGCCACTCAACTGGATGTTAAACTCTAACTTTTACCCAAGATATCACGAATCTGAACCAGGAAACTGAATTAAAAATGAAAGAGGACACCGAAGGTTTTTTTAAGAGTTAACTCCAAACCCTTGCTATAAAGTCAAGGCCATTGTTCCTTACAACATCATTCAGAATCTAAATGAGTGTTGGGTAAAGAGTGCTGGACTTGAAGTCAGGTAAAACCTACATTTGAATTCCAGCTGTGTGAGCCCAGGCAACTCACAAACTCTTTGATCCTCAGCTTCCTTATCTGTAAAATGGGGATAACATTTGTAATTTCCACATCTTGGGTTTGTTACGAGTGAAATGGGAACATACAGTATTATCCTAGTAAAATCTTGGCAAATCTAGAGGTACCATATAAATGTTAGTTTTTATTTATTTATTTTTTTAAATATACAAGTCTTCTTATGAAGCCCAACCAATCTGTCTACATGTACATTTGATTCTAACCCCTCTCTGCCCCCATCTTTTTCTATAGATTGTCTCCTCAACTATCCCATGCCTCTTCAAGTTTTCAACCTCTCCGTCATTACTGGTTCTTTCCCTAATGACTTCAAGCATATTCAAGTCTCCCCCTTACTTAAAAAACTTCCATTAGATCCTACCATCTTCTAAAGCTATAATCTGATGTCTCTCCTCCCTTTCTTACCAAACTTAAAAAAAAAAAAGCTGATTATATTCACTATATCCATCCAATCTGGAATCTTTCCAAACCCTTTCCATCCTCATCACTCAACTGAATCTTCTCTCTTCAAAGTTACCAATGAGCTCTTAATTGCCAAATCTCATGGTCTTTTCTCAGTCCACACCCTTTTCAACCTATCTGCTGCATCTGACATAGTTACCAACTTCTTCTATTTACTCTTTCCTTTCTAGCTATTCTTGACATTACTCCCACCAAGTTCTCCTACCTTTGTGATCACTATTCAGTCTCCTTTAGTGTCTCATGACCCAAATCATGACCCTAATATGGGTCTTCTTCTCCAGGGTTTGTTCTAAGTCGTCTTCTCTCTCCCTCTACGTTTTTTTCTCAGTAGTCTCATCAGCTCCCATGGGTTTGACTATCATCTCTATGCAGGTAATAGAAATACTTATACCCAGCTCATCTATTGCCTGAGCTTCAATTCTGAACTACGAATTGCCTATTAGACACTTCAAACTGGATGCTCTGAAGACATCTCAAGTTCAACACATTTAAAATAGAACTCATTAGCCTCTCTCTCACCCAACTCCAAAGTACAACCTCTCCCAGACTTCCCTATTTTTGCCTTTCTTCAAGTCTTCCATATTTGTAACTTCAGCAATATCCCCAACTTCTTACTTTCAATCACCCCAAATACCCAATAGAGTTGTTAAATCTTACTATTTCTCCCTCCATAGCATCTCTAGCACCCACCTCTTTTTTACTCATACAGCTCCCACCTTAGTTTAGACCCTCATCACCTCTCACCCATATTACTGTAACAGCTTTCTAATTGGTCTCCCACCTCAAGTCTCCTACTGTTCTAGTCCATTCTACACATGACTACAAAATAATTTTTTTAAAGCACAGATTTGACCATATCACTCTCCTACTCAAATCTAGATTGCTTCTAGAATCAAATATAAACTCCAGTGTCTAGTTTTTAAGGCTTTTCATGACCTAAAGATTATTCCATCTCTCATACTCTGTGAGCCAACCCAACTGGCCTTCTTCCTGTCTTCACTAGGATGCCCCATTTCCCATCTCTACCTCTTCGCATGCATGATCCCACATGCCTGGAATGTACTCATTTCCTCCTAATCTCTGCCTCTCTTCTTTTAGAGACATACCTCATGTATCTCTTCTCCTCACCTTTGCTTCACAGTTTACTTCTTCCTTTAAGAAGCAGCAAAATGCGGCAGCTAGGTGGCACAATGAATAGAGCACTGGCCCTGGAGTCAGGAGAACCTGAGTTCAAAGCTGGCCTCAGACACTTAATACTTACTAGCTGTGTGACCTTGGGTAAGTCATTTAACCCCAACTGCCCTGCCCTCCCCCCTCCAAAAAGTACAAAAAAAAAAGGAGCAGCAAAACCACCATCTTCTGCATCAAGTCTTTCCCAATCCTTGCAATGATTAGTGTTCCATCTACCTTGTATTCAAGTACTCTGCATTTAGGCATTTTGATTATTCATTTTTACATTTATGCTGTATAAACTTAGTTGTATGTGTATATATATCACGTGCTATTTGTGTGCATAGATATGTAACCATACGTGTATATATGTGATGTGGATGTGCCATATAAGTGTATGTGTTTGTCTATGTGTACATATGTATATGCTGTATCCTATATTATCCATATGTGCATGTATATATAAACATGCACACCATATATACTATCTATACTTGCATGTATATTATATGTTACGTTATATGTATATGTCACGTGTACTATTCATACATGTATGTGAATAAATATGTGTGTATCACATAGATTATATATGTATGTGTGTGTATCACATATACTATGTGTATATGTATAAATATGTGTGTGGATGTGTGCATATGTATATTGTATATATATGTTTACAGACACATATATACACACTTGCTGCTTCATCCATTAAAATGCAAGTAAGGATTATTTTATTCAAGTGCTTAACAAATGCTTGCCAATGAAAACTTGCTATCTGGTTTCTCAGTCTTTAACAGATTAGAAGGTGTAACTGATAGGAGAGGTGGTAGAAATGACAGAGAGAATAATTTCAGAGAGGAGCCATGACAACAAAAGTAACTGCTGACTGTCTTGACATCTCAGTGATAAGACAAAAAAACTCAAAAGTACACAAAGAACTCTGTTATTAACGCAGAGAACAAAAATGGATTTTCATATTGTTATTACCAAGCAAAAGTAAAAGAATTTGAATTATGTTCAATATCTCTTCGAGAAGGTAGAAAATACTGTTACATTTTGTTAAGATCTTAATCTAAAATGGTAGTAAATTGTTTTTTTTTTTAAAGTTTGGGCATTTGCAATATTTAACTCTTCACTTAAAATTTACTTGTCTGAGGATTCTAGTTAGATGAGGTGATACTGTACAGCTAAAAGAAAAACTGTACTTTTAAAACAAAACATAAATATGTAACCACGATAATACCAATGATAAATGTTATGGTAATAGGATTAAATTGAGCTAAATAAAAATAATATAAGGGTAAGAATCCTCTTTCTCTAAGAAAAGATAAGGGAAAGCTTAATTCAAAATAAAATAAAAAGCCTCTGAATCTTTATATTTAAAAGGGAAAATACTTCACCATCCAAAAATAACTAATATTTTATGGCACTTCAAGATTTGCAAAGTACTTTATAAATATCTAACTTGACTCTTACAACAACCCTGGGAGCTACTTTTATAGTTAAGGAAACTGAGGCAAACAGAGGTCACTCGTCCAGGGAGAAGAACCTTGGAGGCTAGCTAGAAGAACTTGTCCTGGAAGAACCTCAGAGGCTAGCTAGATGAAACCCTCATTTTACAGAGAAGGGAACTTAGGCCCAAAGAAGATGAATTACTAGTTCAAGGGCACAGGGGTAATAATCCTCAGCAGTGAGATTTGAAACAGAGACTAAAGACTCTTCAGAGTGAATGCTCTTACCAATGCAAAATGTAATTAGGGGAGAAGACATTAATTATATGGAAGACCTGGAATGAATGGAAAAGCATTTATTAAGTGTTTACCAGCTACCAAGAAATATACTAAATGCTGGGGATAAAAAGAGAAAAGACATCATAGGGAACAGACAAAATAAGCAACAGATGGGGCTGGTAACTCTCTGGGTGACATGACAAGCATTCCACAGTAAGAAGCTTCCTCGGGTCATCTAATCCTACCCTCTTGCATTACAGAAGAGGAAACTGAGGCTCAGAGAGAAATAACTGAGGTTGGATTCAATGATCTAAAAGTTTGTAAGGTACTATTTTAAAAGAAATTAGAAAATGCAGGCTACAAGAAAGCTTTCTAACAAACCTCTAATGAGATGGTCACTAAATTATGAGAAAATGGTTTTAGCAATGGCAACATGGATGCTTAGAAGGGGGAAGCCAGAGTAGTTAGGGTGCGGAAAAATTGGGTTTTTTACAATAATAATAACAAGCTTTTATAATGCTTTAAGGTTTGTAAAGAACTTTACAAATACTGTTGCTTGATGTTCAGAACAACCCTAGGAATAGGTGTTATGATTATTCCCATTTTGCAGATGGGGAAACTGAGACAAACAGAAGTTAAGTGACTTGCCTGGGGATTACCCAACTATTAGGTGTCTGAGGCCAGATTAGAGTTCAGGCTTGAGGCTGAATTTATCTCTAATACTCCACCACCTAGTGACCTCAAATAAGAACAAAAGAAAAAAAAAGAAAAGAAATAGGAAAGGCTACTCCGCTTGGTTTTTTTCTCTTCAGGGAAAGAGCTGCTTTATTTCTTTCTCTGTATCCCTGGAAGTTAAGGCAGTGCCTGGCACATAGTAGGCACTTAGCAGGTGACTGTGGAATAAATCAATGGCGCTCTCTTCAACAGTACATATATTAAAATAGGGTGAATAAGGGAATACATTTTCTACATTCAGTATATGGTAAATGACAACACATGCCCAATGTATACAGTTTAGCTTGCAAGGTATATTACTCTTTAAAAAAAGTAAAAAAAGATATAGATGGCAAGTATTACTGTCCCCTTTAGACACGTGGGGAAAGTAAGGCCCTAAAAACAAATAAGTAAATAGATAAGATAGACTGCTGAATGAACAGACAAATAAATATCATAGTTAAGTGAATAATGAAATGAATGGATAGACACCTAAATGAATGAGTGAATAAATTAATGGCTAGATAGCTAAATGAATGAACAAATAAATAAATGGATAGCTAAATGAATGAATAAATAAATGAATTAATAGGTAAATGAATGGATAGCTAAATGAACAAATTAATTAATTGATAGCTAAATAAGTGAATAAATGAATGAATGGATAGCTAAATGAATGAATGAATAAGAAGAAAGAAAAAAAGGAAAATAAAAAGAAAGAAAAGTGAAACAAGGGATCGGCCTGAAGTCAGGAAGCTATGCAGTGGCAGAATCAGGATGCACGCCCAGAGTTTGGGACTCCATGTCCTATAGTCTCTCTCCTCTGCCACACTGGCTGTCAAAACACAGCCCTGCAGATAGTTAAGCTAGAAGACCACGCTTCACAATGCTTTTTGGAGAAGTTTCTCTTTATGCTGGAGTTTTGTCCAGCTGCTCAGTCCCTCAAGGAAGTTTTATCAGAGTAGTGAATATGCAAACAAAAGAACATGAAAATATCCTACTGTGAAAATATCAATTTGATCAAATGACAGAGAAAATCACTGCAATTTCCAGGTTTTTTGTTTTTCTTTTTAAGATCAGACTGAAGATTTCATTATTATATGGAACTCCCAGTGGGGAAACTCCCTCTACCAATGCAGGCAGGACCTCTTATAGTCCACGAACATTCCCAGGGTGAATGAGAAGTTAAGAGACTGGCTGAAGGTCACATAGCTAGAACATTTCAATGGGACCTGTGGGACCCAGCGTTCTCCAACTCCAAGGTCAGTTTACTAAGCTGCCTCTTTTGGAATATCCCTTAGGTACCTTAAATTAGTGAAATGAAAATCTGAAGGGAGAGGACAAGTATAGTTCAAGCTTTTCACTTCAACTCACTCCAAAACAGGGAAGCCAAACAGGCTTTGAAAAAAAGCTACATACAAACCTATACTGGATTTCATGCTGCCACTGGGGGGAGAGGGGGAAAAAATTTGGAACTCAAAACTCCAACAAAAACTTGTGGAACTGAATGATGTAAAATAATAGTAAATAAATTTTTTTAAAAAAGGAAAAAAAGCTACATTCTACTAGGTCAAGGATGGCAAGAAACCTTAGCAAACATCTCTAAACCCTGAAATGTCCTAGTTAAATAACCTGCTGCAGGTCAAGGTAGGGTTGAGTTCAAGCCCAGGCCCCATGATTCCAAAGCCAGTGCCCTCTCTACTAACTCATGATTGCCTTTTGCTCTCTCCCACTTGAAATTATTTTAAAAACTTTGATCAATGAAATTTTAT